>CM075873.1:18263439-18863439 GCA_038021265.1 Cyprinella venusta | reverse complement strand
CAAGAAACAGTCAGAACTGTAAGGAGAAGGCACAGCTGAAATAGCTTCAAATTAAACTTTGGCCCTGAGGACTTGGACCACTCTGTTTCATATTTTGCAGAAAATGAATTATAAGAGAAACTGTAGCAGTGTGCAACAAACAGAGCCGCAGTGATCTTTATGGAAACCTGCTGACAGAGTCTCAGAATATTTTCATTTGTCCTCCTCCCAGCAGACCTATGTCACCAAAAACATGCATAAAAGCACTCACTAACTATAAATTATTGAAAGAATAAATCATTTTTGATTATTGATTCTATATTATTCATCTATTATTGATAACATTATTGTTTTTGCTTTATCTTCACTGCTTTGAGTTGTGACTTAATATGGAAGCTTGTTTCGGTCACAGAATAAAAAATACATTAAAAAATGTTCTTGCAATTGCAAGTTTGCATCTTGCAATTCTGACTTTTATTCCCTTAAAGTACATGAATTGCGAGTTTTAAAGTTAGAATTGTCCAATACAAACACGCAATTGCGAAAAAAGTCAGAATTGTGAGTTATGAAATCAGAATTGCAAAATTTAAACGCACAATTGGGAGAAAAAAAGTCGATGAAAAGAAATGAAAAGTTGCAAATTATCTTTTAATTCTTTTTTTATTTTGTGGTGGAAACAAACTTATAAATAAGGTTCAAGTGCTGCATTGCAAAATTCAGATACAGATTTAAATCTGTTTAAATCATCCAATAACTTTGTGAGAATTTAAATACATGTAAATGAATGTGAGTATCACATTTTAACCTGGAAGTTCCAATTCTACTGGCTATAATGAAGGGCTAGAGAGCACATGCAGGTGAACATGATTTCACCACGAACCACCATTCCAATCAACCAATCATATGATTTGATGGACAAGTTAGGTTTAACGAGAGTTAGGTGCTTCTACACCACTGTTATTCATCTATCATTTTCCTCTTATTTTAGAGATAGGTTATTGGTAGGATTAGGTTTAAGGATAGGGATATGGTTAGGACAGCATTTTCAGACAGGAATGTTGTTCAATGTTCTTACTACTTGGCAAAATCACAGTGACCCAATATGCAAAATAGCCTTATGTCATGATGTACATTTTACTTGGAAAAAAAAGGAAGAAAGGAATGTGTCACTGCTCTGGTCTGCTGTAAAATATAATCTTTACTCCTAGGAAAAAAAATATATATTTGAAATGAAAAATGGTCAGTTGCTCCCACACTGCTACAATGTATGCTCCTAAACAACACAATAAGTTACATCATATTAATGAATCCATTGTATTTATGGCCTTCATTCAGCATATTGTACATCTTTCTTTCATGTCTGGTTGCATTAATAACAAGTTACATCCTTGCATTCTAGATTTCCCTTGAGAGATTTGGCCAGCTGTCTTAAATCTTTAATCTTTGCTGTATCAAAAATAACATGCAACATTGTGGTTAGAGCCAGAGGGAGTGCCCCTCCACAGACCCCTCACAGCGAAGAGCATCTTTTGCTCCTCTCATCCTCTGATCTGCATATCACCAACATGCCACCGACATTGTAACCTAATGTATGTTACAGGAAAGTTTAAAGGGTCAAATAATGACAGATCATATAGTCCTTTAGCTTTTGAGATAAAACAGTTTGTTGAATTATGAAAACATAATGTAAGAACCTAAACGAGATCCTGAGAGCCTTTCCCACAGTAGGGCCTAAACCAGTGCTATAGGAACTAAAAGTGATGTTAGTGTATGCTGATTAGCCGAACACACGCAAAACACCAGCACCCACCATTTTTAAAAAAAAGCTGTGTACACACACAGATTGTAGTTTATGTTTACACCACAATCTAACTCTACGAACATGGAAAACAGTGATAAATAGACCTCTCAACCTTTAACCCTCTAGGTGTTTCTTGTGAGCTAGCAACATTGGGCATCAACCATATGGCAAATGCTAATAATTTTCATATACTGTCTACTTTCTCTGTTCAACAGTTCTATGTAATAACGTATTAGAAAGGACTGTTAAATAAGTTGTATATTAATGAAGACAGAGAATGGGAGAGCTGTGTGTTCAGGCTCAGGGATTCTCAGCACCTTCAAAATAAATGTCTACCGCACCATCAAAATAAAAGTTACAACAACAAGCATGGCTTACGTCACTTAAGAGTTCCTACAGGCGGTGCAAAGACAGCCAGGAAAAAAATCTCGGGTTACGACTGTAACCCTTGTTCCCTGAGAAAGGGAACGAGAACTGTGTCAAAAGACACTTTGGGGGAACATCCCTCAGTGCAGCGCCTCTGAAGCATGAATGAAACTAAGCCAATCTTGATTGGTGTTGCGTCATCATGTCATATGTGGAAGCTACAAAGGGGAGCCGGCACACAACAGTGTTAGCTTCTGTGATGAAGCAAGTGCTCCCAGGCATGGCGAAGGGATGCAGTTCTTGTTCCCTTTCTCAGGGAACAAGGGTTACAGTTTTAACCCGAGACTTTCCCTTTCGAGGGAACTTGAACTGCTTCGAATGACACTTTGGGGGAATGAGTACCCACTATGCCACAACGCGCCCTGCCTGTCCTAGTGTGAAGCTGCTCGCAGGCACATTTAGGATGAGAGCACTAGAGTGCCAGGCGTAGACGGAATGTCCAAACTAAAAAAACTAATAAAGGTGTGGGGGGTGGCCCATCCTGTTGCATCGCAGACCTCCTGGATCAGAGCCCCCATTAGGAGGACGCCATGCCTCTGGTTGAATGAGCCACTGAGGGGCATTCCCCCAAAGTGTCATTCGATGCAGTTCGAGTTCCCTCGAAAGAGAACGTTCCTAGGGGAACTATTAGTTCTATGATAACCACCCTGGTGGCTAGTTCCTAGATCTACCCAGTGCAAAAGCCACGACTAGTACTTATTGAAAGGATACTGACCCAGTGACAAATTTTGTACCTTTTCTTTTCTGAGAGTGTGTGAATTTTTTCGAGTGCGAGTTCCCACACTAAGATTAAAGCAATCTTGTACTCTCGTTTAAATGACCAAATTTACACATCATTCCTGCCAAGTAAAACCCAATGGGATAAATACTATTATCATAACAGCAGAACCATTTATTAATTCATTAAAAGCACAGCAGCAGCTATGAAATGGACCTCTGCAAAATATAAATACTTTTTAAATAATACACAACTCCTATAAGACATATTGGATAACTGCATAAAACAGCATTTCTTAAGAGACAAAATAAAGTCTTGTGATAAAGTAAATGTATGAACAACACTTAAAGTGGGAGATCTTTCTTAGTTTTATGCCAAAATATTGCAGGACAGAAAGCCTCTTTATTTGCGAAAGAATAACTCTTCGCTGTCACAATGTTTCTGAGTATAGTTTAAAAATAAAGCAGATGGGAAGCAAGAGTTTTAAGAGCTCTAGCAGACGTGCAGTCTAACTGAGATGACCAAAGCTCAGGTTTATGTTCCCATGACAATATACAGATGTTCATGCTGTGCTGTTTTCTGAGTAAATGTTGTTAGGTCAAGAGGTGAGCAAACTAGAAATGCCTGATGAAGTAGTAGAAAACTACACCTGACAGTGAATGTGAAAGGTATACACAGCAAGCCATGGACTTATTCTTTGCTGTATGTTGCTCCAAGAACCTATACAAATGACCACCAGAAGGCAAATGCAAGCCAATGCACAAAGCAACCAATGAAAAGAAGTCGTATATGCAAATTAATCAATCTGAAAGTCTTCTATACTTTACTGAAAATGAACACCTTTAAGTGTGATTTTACACTTTGATAGCTTGGTCCAAACCTGAGTTTGATTTTCCTTTGTGTTCACACTGTATTTTTTGGGATGTTCAAACCGCTTCCGTCATCAAAGCAGCAGTTTTTTACACCTTTTTGCTGGGTATCAAAATACAGGGCAAGGTGGAAAAATCCATAGAGTAGCTCACCTCACTTTTTTTGAACCTTTGGTTTTGTTTCTAAAGCATCATCTATCTGGCATGAATGCACTGCAAATAAAAAACAGGGGTCCATTTCTACTAAAGGCAAACATAAATTAGATATACATTCTCTCTTCTTGAAGTGCATCAGTCCCAGTTTTATAGAAACAAACATTAATTTCCACAACGTAGTATGGTTGTATTCATATCAGCAGCAAACCGTACCAGACATCATATGAAACGTACCCCAGACCACCTTTTTAAATCGGGGTACAGTTCGGAAAACAGCGTTCACATCAACCAAACAAACCTGGGTAAGCACCAAAAGTGCTAGTGTGATATCTTCTAAATCAAAGAAAGATGATGGACAAGGCAGTTTTTTTTTGTTTGTTTTTTGTTACTGATTGGATTTTAAGATTTTGGCTGTTTAAATAAATAAGAAATGAATGTTTTCTTGCAGTTTATTATAAGTGGGTTTAAGCAAACTAAATATTTGGAGAAGTCCTTCATAATTCAACAGAGAGAAGTCAGTCATTTTTGATTAAACAGCAATAAACATTTCCAAAAAAAGAAACATAGTCCTGGACCAACTGTTTACAATATTATCAATAACATGCATTTACAAAGTAGATCTACCATAGATAGGGCAACATGACATCATGACTTTTGCGTAAACATACACGCCACTTTCGAGTCAAGTGGCGTGTTATCTCTACGCATTTTGAGCTATCCGCGTGTATCCGCGTGTATGTTTATGCCATTAACGTCCGAGTGATTCCACGTGTCTGTACACGCCGTCAAATGTCCGAACAAAACAAATCAAAATGTACATCTACATCTGGGGAGCGAACTTTTTCTTTCCTAGGATGGTAAGGGAACAGTCATAAATGCCATTAACCCCAGTGACGGGTAGGTTTAGGGACGGGGTTGAGGTAAGTTATATATACAGTAATATCGTTAAGTCAACGGCGTTCATAAACACGCTGAAAAGCGATTATGCGTGTTGATAGCACACCAAAAATGGAAATACGAATTGGTGTGTCATATACACGCTACTTCATGAGATCAGTCTGGATAGGGCAACAACAATTTCAAGCTGACTTAAATTTAGTCAATATTTCGTCATGTTATATGCATTCATTTTAGTAAAATTTTCTCTGAATTGACTACAATTTTTTTTTCTTGTCTACATTATTGTATCAACACAAAATACATGTTACCAGAGCCACCTTAAAAAAAGAGAGAACAAAGGAAATATAATTCTTGTCTCACTTACTTCAGGACGTGTGTAGAGCCGTTGATCTGCGTGGCCGTGCAAGTCGTTCCAGGGCCTAGGAGTGAAGGTCGGCGGTAGCGCTTGTGTCCGCAGCAGAGAATGATAAGGAAGGCACGACGGAAGGACTTGTTGAGGAAGGCGTAGAGGATGGGGTTGAGCATGGAGTTGATGTAGCCCAGCCAGAGGCAGGCCGCCCACAGCTGCTCAGGAACACTGTAATCTATGAAGGGGTCCACCACGTTCGTGATGAAGAAAGGGGCCCAGCACAGGCAGAAGCAGCCCATGATGATACACAGAGTCTTGGCCGCCTTGGTCTCGGTACGCATGCGGTGGTTGCGTTGGTGGTCCGCGCTGTTTGCGTTCGCTGCTCCTCCGGCCCGCTGTAGCATGCTGATCTGACGGGCATGTGCCCGCGCCGTGACGTAAATGCGTTGATACGCCAGCACCATCAGGATGAGCGGTACGTAGAAGGCCACGACTGAGCAGGTCAGAGCGTATGGCTTGTTCACCATGAACACACACACCGTGGAGTTGCCGGAGAACTTCCGCTTCTCTATCTGTCAAAAAGATGTTAACATATTCAGCTTACGCAAACACAAAAGAACGTACACTAAAAATTGCAGGTTCCAAAAGGGGGTTTTCACACTGATGATTTTTGGTTTTCTGAACAACCTTTTTAAAAAAAAGTTCCACTATAAAGTAGGAACCTTCTGTGCAATGGAAAGTTAACATGGATGTTAAAGATTCTTCATAGATGCCAATGAAGAAGCTTTACATTTAAAGGCTACTTGGCACTGCACTGTCAGACAAGGATCAGCATTGACAGCCAATTCAATGTTCAATCAGTGAAATCAAGCATCGACCAATGTCAACAGATGCTACCAGGGGTAAGACACTTCCTTAAGAGTTAAGGAAATTCTTTTACCAGGTTTCTAGTGTTCCCTTTGTGCCCATTCATTATTCACCATTACTATAAGGTTGGGCCCTGCATGTCTTTGGCTTCAGGGAACAGTCATTTAAGGAGACCTTTATAGAGCAGAGGTGGCTACTTACAATACTTCTTCTGGTAAAACACAAGGACCTCTAGATGTGGATGAGAACTTAGCTAGAGGGCATGAGTCTTTAATACACTATTTAGAGTCTCTCACCTCTTCATATTAATGAAACAAGCCTGACATTCAAATACTATGATGTACAGCACTACATCAGGTATATTAAGTTTGTAACTGGTCATTGAATTACTCTCGCCAATAATTAAATTCACCATCTGATGCATAATGTCCTTTGGAGTGGACATATTTTTTAAAAGTCATGTTAACCTTTCAGGGTGTGATGATTTAAATCATGATTAAAAAAACATTCAAATCGTCATGAGTGATGACTTTTGACTCTTAGCCATAATTATATGGTGATTTTTTAAAATATATATTTTTTTTCTTTTAAAAAATTATTGACATTACCCGATAAGATTTTCTGTTGACCGAAATCTAGGAGGAGGGACTTTTATTTTGTCACTGTGCATTCATGTTTGACAAACTTTAAATCCTTGATTTAAACTATTTAACCAACCTATGCTGCACTATATCCAGTGTGTCTCTATACCATATTCATATCATATTCACTGTGTGCTGTATGTAAAATTAGCACTACCTTGTCTTCATGTAAAAATATGATTCCCTGTGTGCACAGATTTACCAGATTACTGAGTGGACTTTTGGTTACAGTCTTAAATTCCTCATCTATCTCTAAATGAAATGTGTGATACCATAGCTATCTGCATATGCTTTAGATCGCCCACCCTGCTCTCTAAGATATTGGCTGTAAAATAATGTATATTGTTAAACCATTACCTACATTGCAGCTACAGTTATCAGCTACAGCAGCTCATATGCCAAATCATGTTATTTAGTTATAAATTAAACCCCAGGTCAGCAAGGCAATTTCTTGGAGGAGTTGGATGTATTACTATCTACCTTGAGGATGGTACTCCTCACTCTTAGAAGAAAAGGTTCTATATAGAACTTTAAAAGGTTCTATCAGCGCTACGTATTTGGAACTCCAAAAGGTTCTATACACTCTTAAAAAAAGGGTTCTTCTGGGTTCTATATAGAACCCTGGGGTTCCATACTTGGCCAATAGAACCTTTTACCAAAAAATGGTTCTACAGAACCATTTTGGAGTTCCATATATGAAGCGGGGGATGGAACCATTTCTGGTTCTAAATAGAACAATTTCTTCTAAGAGTGTGGTAGTTCTTGGAGACTTTAACATCCACCTAGAAAAACCTCAGGCTGTTGATTTCCACACTCTACTTGCCTTGTTTTACCCCAAGTGAGTATCTACTGAGCCTACTCACAAATCAGGCAAATTATTTACCTTATTTATATGCGCTACTGCTCCACTGACCATATGATGGTCACTTCAGAAACTGGCTCAGAAACCAACACACACTTCTTCACAGGTCACCTTTCGACAAAACCTACGCTCACTCTCACCATCCTGCCTATCCTCTTTGGTCTCATCCACACTTCCTCCCCCTAATCAGCTCTCATCACTTGACACTAACAGTGCAATTCAACATGCACATCTTAACAGCTGACACACACATTCTCCCCTCTTTCTGTCTGCTCTTGGAGGCAGAAGACTCCAAACTCATCCTTTCCAATCACCATACTATCTGTCTGCTTGATCCTATACTTACAGTTCTCATCTCCTTCAAGCCATTTCTCCTTCAGTTGTACCTGTACTCACTCACATCAACACCTCTCTTCACACTGGTACCTTTCCCACATCATATATATATATATATATATATATATATATATATATATATATATATATATATATATATATATATATAAATTATAAATGCTGTTCTTTAAAACTTTCTATTTATCAAAGCATCCTGAAAAACATGCATCTTGATGTCCACTAAATACCAATCAGCAAAACTGTTTTCAACATTGATAAGGAAGGAACCAAATAACTAAATCAGCATATTAAAAATGATTTCTGAAGGATCATGTGACACTGAAGCTTTTCCATCTCAGTTAAATCACATCATTACTGTATTTCAAAACTACATTTTAATATATATTCAAATAAAAGCCAGTTATTTAAAATTGTAATAATATTTTACAATAATGCTGTTTTAATGCATTTTTGATCAAATAAATGCAGCGAGCATAAGAAACTCATTTCAAAAACATTTAAAAAAATCTTTTTCACCACAAACGTTTGATTGGTAGAATACATACACACATATTCCTGTTTTTTGGTCATTAAAGCCCTTTAAAAACTACAGAAAACCATTTCATATTTTATGAAGCCATGTTCCAATTAGAAATGTTATTTGCTTTAAGTAAAGTGCAATTAGTGATATACATTATAAACATTCTTAACCCCACAATTAATATCAACAACATCTAAGATTAAATGGCTAGATATTGAAAGTGAAGAGAGTCTGATGGGAGTAATTAACACAGATGTTTTCAAATCTGATCTAGGTCTGTGAGAATCATAAAGTATACTCATGCATACGGATATATGCTGTTTACAAACAGACTGTTATTGATTAGATTCACAAAAGTGATTTGATAAGAAGAAACATTAATCACTGTTCATTTAAGCCTCTCTCCTGCCTGCTCCTCACATAACTCTGAGCTCTCCAAACCATAAACCCAACACCAACCCAATCATTAATAATGAGAAACTTCAGTACATTTTTCTCTCATGAACCGCAAACAAATTTCACATCAGTGTCAGACTGCTTTTTTCTTTTTCAGAAAAAGATGGACTTTGGCCCGTGCCATCATTGGTATTCAATATCAAACTGCTAATTAGTTCCTTTGAGAAGAGCTTTTGGCGGAATGGGAAGCTTCTGTGAAAATGTGAAGTATAGGTAGCTATTAACGTAGTGCCTGAAATAACCCAAGATACTCCAGACTGCAGAATGCCAAGTGTTTACTTTAAAGAGAAAGCATTCATTCATTCTTTTAGATTTTTTTCCTCATTAAGCATGCAGTTTGAAGGAAGCTGAAATAAATACACAAATATTATCCAATAAATGTGGGCAGAGAAAACAACCCAGCTGTTTCCAAAGACCGAAAATGGCAAAGTAAAATAGAAACGGTGTCACATGAATCTCATGAAACATTACATTTACAAGATGAACATGGAAACCAGAGAGAATTACTTTCCGCGCGACATTTCCTTTCTCTAGCATGAATTTAATTATGGTGCATCAGGCAGGACCGTTTTTGTTTGTTTACTGGAAAGTAAGTTCCCTACCTGAGACTGTGGCATTTTATTTTCTCCTCAATCATCCCAACCCTCAAAGCTGATCTTTATGAGAGCCCCTACGTACCTCAATTGCTTTCCTAGAAACATTTACAGTGGCTTGGGTTCTATGCATGGATGAATAATTGCCTTTTGAAAACTGCATATAGAGCGGAGAAGATGCCTCGAAATGACTTTACATGTGTTGCAAGTTTCCCTCATAATCACTCCCTGGATTTGTTATAAAGCATTTTTATAATCCACACTTGATTGCCAGGTGAGAGAAAATGAGAAACATCATTACAAGAATCAAAGTCAGACTGCTGTCACAAACCTTATCAGCACAAACAGTCTACCATCTGACGATTGTGACTCACCAAATCATTTATTCCAATACTGTTCCAGCCTTGCATTATGGGTAAGAAGGAAATAACGGTTGGGATTATCCAGCATCCTCCGATCATTAAAGTCACTCTCAGTGGTGTCATCTTATTCCTGTAGACCAGTGGCTGGCAACAGATGGCATAGTACCTGTAAGGAAGAGTAAAATAAACAATATATTGAATATTCTTCATTTGGCCACCCATTAAGTGTATACAAAATGATTGTACATTAATGTGGTGCTGAAAAGTATTACGATGTGTTGATGAAAAACAACAACCTTGAAAAATGGATGGATGATGGATGATGACCTGCAGTGCCCCTGACTGACAAAATGTCAACCTACCAAGCATCTGGAAAACAGATTCCGTCAACCTGCTATAGCATCTTAACCTTTCTGATCTGCCAGTCTACCCAGCTCAAGGTTGTTGGTTAAATAACACTGTTGACATAAACCATTAGTATTCTGAAGGAACTTGAGGGTCACATGATCCTTCAGAAAACATTCTAATATACTTTTTTGCCGCTCAAGAAACATTTATTATTATTATCAATATTGAAAACGTCTCAGGTTATGTATGTAACCCTGGTTCCCTGAGAGGGAACGAGATGCTGTGTTTGAGATGCGGTGGGAACGCCCTGCGTGATTACATTGTGAAGCACATGTAAAATCAGTCCAATGGAAGCCCGAAACTTCAAGGCAGGTGACGTCATAGACCAGGAAACTATAAAGCACCCCTGAAATCAGACCGCACCAGCCTCTGAAAAAACCTGAAGCAAGTCGATCAGGGCATGCAGGAAGTATAGCAGGCAAACGCAGCATCTCGTTCCCTCTCAGGGAACCAGGGTTACATACGTAACCTGAGACGTTCCCTTTCAAGGGAACTTCGAGCTGTGTTTGAGATGCAGTGGGAACCCCATACCCACTACGCCATAATGCCCGTTCTGTGTGAAGTCCTTGCGCACACTAAGAAGCAAGCAACCTCGTCCCTGGAGTGGAGAGGCCAAGGTCATAAAATCTGACAAATGTATGTGGAGAGGACATTCCTGCCGCATTACAAATATTAAGAAGGGAAACACCCGAAATAAAGGCCGTAGAGGCCGCCATACTCCTAGTAGAATGGGCCCGAACAGCCATAGGTGAAGGCTGTCCGGCCACTTCATAAGCCAACGATTTAGAATCGACTATCCATTTGCTCATAACCTGTTTAGATGCATGGCACCCTCTCTTTCTTAATGTCCCAAAGCAGTGACCCAAAGCAGACAACTAATTGTTCAGACTTACGCAACAGAACAGCTCTGTGAATGTAGGCATCTAATGCCCGAACTGTACATAACAGGTTCAGTCGTTCCTGATCTGGGGTATTAAAAGGTGGAGGATAAAAGACCTGCAGCACTATAGGGCCGCCAACATTAACTGGGACCTTAGGAGTATAACCTGGTCTATGGTATAGAAATGCTTTCACCATACCAGGTGCAAATTCCAGAAATGAGGGAGCAACCGACAGGGCATGTAGATCTCCAATTCCTTTGATAGAAGAAATAGCACGGAGAAAAAGAGTCTTTAGAATGAGGAATTTTTCTGAAACCTCTTCAATGGGCTCAAAGGGAGTGTGGCAGGCCAATGTTCAAGGAAGGAGCCCATGAGCAAGGAAGTAGGTCGCAGCTGGGAAGAATCATTAATGATGAATACTTCCACCTGTGCACCCTACAAACATGGAACCACTCACAGCTGTAACCAATGATGGTCCGATTGAGTTCACTATAAATCTGTGATCTCTGTGTCACTAGAGGAGAGAACGGTCCGGGGTGTAGACGGGCTCAGGGTGAGAGGAGGAAACTGAGGGAGGCCTAGAGAGAGATTGGTTGAAGAGAAACAGAAGTCACAGTTAAAACGTCTTACCTCTGTGTGATCAACAATGTCTTTCATTTTCCCCATCAAGGAGGACTGGAGTGCAAGTGGATGGTGAAGGCCCAACAGTCACAAGTACCCCCGACCGGGAAGAATCTAAGTTCCAGTTTTTGATCCCTTCTTTTCAACTTCGACATTTTTTGTGTTCAATAAAGTACATCTTCTGTTCATGCCAACCTTCTCTCCTGTGTTATTGAGTTTTGGGGCACCTGAACCCTCTCCAGCCTTGGGGACACATCACAGTTGGTGGAGAATGCAGGCATAGCGACCCATGCTGGAGTTCCACAAAACTAGACCCAGAGAAGAAGACAATGGAAGATGCAATGAGGGCCTTGTTGACCAGTCAGGCCAAACAGAGAGAGGAGCTAAGTGCCCTTAGGGAAGCCGTTTCTACCATGTGTCAAGCCATGTCTAAGTCCAACTCCACCCTAGACCCTGGACGGGTCCTCACCAAGCAAACTCCGGAAGATGATGTGGAAGCTTACTTGGAAGTCTTTGAAAGAACAGCGGCCCGAGAGAAGTGGCGCGAAGAAGATTGGGGTGCACTGTTGGCACCTTTTTTAACGGGCGAGGCCCAGAGGGCCTGTCAAGATTTATCCGCAAAGGATGCAGCTGATTATAGGAAGTTAAAGACCGCCATTTTGTCCCATTATGGGCATAGCCTCCTCTCACCCTGAGCCCGTCTACACCCCGGACCGTTCTCTCCTCTAGTGACACAGAGATCACAGATTTATAGTGAACTCAATCGGACCATCATTGGCTACAGCTGTGAGTGGTTCCATGTTTGTAGGGTGCACAGGTGGAAGTATTCATCATTAATGATTCTTCCCAGCTGCGACCTACTTCCTTGCTCATGGGCTCCTTCCTTGAACATTGGCCTGCCACAGGAGCCAAAGCCAGACTTTCAAGTACAACGGCAAAATCCCAGGCCGGTGCTCTAGAGTGCAGTGCAGGTCTAATCCTCAGTGTACCACGGAAAAAAACAAGTAATAAGAGGATCTCTCCAAAAAGAAATACGCAAAGGGAGCCAAAGCCAGACTTTCAAGTACAACGGCTAAAACCCAGGCCGGTGCTCTAGAGTGCAGTGCAGGTCTAAACCTCGGTGTACCACAGAGAAAACGAGTAATAAAAGGATCTCAGGCCCTCAGAGGCCAGGCCTACAGTTTCCACATCTCCGGTCGAGGGTGAAATATCGTGCCCCCTGCCTGGGACATGGGAGAGCCGTCCAGAAGAGACATTAAGTCTGAGAACCAAATTCAAGTCGGCCAGTAAGGGGCTACTAGTAGCAGATGAGCCCCTTCCTGGCGAACCCTTTCCAGAACCTCAGGGAGCATAGATATCGGGGGAAATGCGTAGAGGTGCAGTCTCGGCCTCACCATACACCATCACATCCAGTCCGAGAAGAGCTGACTGCGTGAGGGAGAACCATATAGAGCAATGGGTTGTACAAACAATGAGAAAGGTCGACTTTACTTTAGTTTGACCAAAGTTCTCCCTAAGAAGCTCCACCACCTCAGGGTGAAGTCTCCAATCCCCTGGGCCTCAGCCCCTGCCTCAACAGGATATCTGCTCTAATATACGATACCATCAGTGTGTTGTCCGCCATTCGCCGAGCAACCACTCATGATCGCCCCCACTTATGAGGGAAGCATCTGTTGATAGCAATACGCATCGACAAGAAGCCCCCAACACTGGGCCTGGGCGAGGAACCAAGGTTCTTCCACATGGCCGAGGCACGAAAGCATAGCCGCGTGACCTTGATCATGTGAGAACGTATTTCCCCTCGGAGAAAACCCCTTGGGGTCCTGAGCCACCACTGCAGGGGTCTCATCTACAGAAGGCCAAAAGTAATTACGTTGGATGCAGCTGCCATGAGACCCACCAGTCTGAAACTGTTTCACAGTAAGTGACTGGCCTAGAACAGCTACACCTAGAAAAGTGGTCCTCACAGCACACTCTTCTTGACATTACCTCTAGATGCAGCTAAAATCTACAAACTGCACCTTTAAAGCTACAGTCTGCAGTTTTTTCTTTGTCACCATCTCTGTTCGATTCGCGTAATTATCAACTTTACGTGGGTTGTGCCTCGGCATGGTACAGCGCGGAGGAATCCAATGTTTTGAGGAGAATGTGCAGCTGTCAGTCACCATGCCGGTGTGGATACTGTCATTCGAAATCACACATTCTACTTTTTGGAAGTATAACCAACATAAGAATTTATCATCTGAACAAGTAAGTAACATCCACTTTTGTTCTTCTTTCCAACTAACTGAAAAAAGCATTCCAGTAAATCGTGCTAATTAAATCTAATGATCGTTTATCATATCACATCAAACAGTGCAAATTACACTTTGTTCTCAAAGTGTTAATGTTAACAATGTCAGCATTACGTGACTACATTTAAAGCCCTTCAGATATTTATCCTTGTTTTCGAATGGGCCCGGATGCAGAGGAAAAAAATATGTGAAAGGTAAATAAATCCTTGACCTTTAATACTGTAGATATAACATTCGAGACAGAAGGACCTTGCAAAGGTGTCACTACTGTGAATAAAAATAAAATTGATAATAAAAGTGTAACTGCACAGTACAAGCCCTCAAAGTATCTACCAGGTTTTGCTATATGGCTATCAACTACTAACACAAAAGCTCAAAAGGTAAACTATTTTTGTTTGACTGAAACAATCTTTGACTTATCGAAAAACTGAAGATTTAAGGACTATGTCCCTAAAGGGTCCAATGCCCAACCCCTTGCCCAATCTTTCACCCTTCACTTCCCATTACGTTCTAAATCTAGCACTTTGTCATCTACTGCACATTGTCAGATGAACCTCGTATGAACATTTCGTACCTTGTGGCTGTCAAGGATGTATGGTTGGATAGGTCTGGTATCTCAAATGGTGAGAGAAAGGATTGAGGAAAAGCCATAGAGGACAGACTTTACTTACAATCCCTTTGACTAAATGGGACAGGTCTCTCTTTTTTCTCTCTCTTTATGTGTCAATACTTCAGTCTGCATGTGTCGAGGTTCCTGTTTATATCCATTTATCTGGCCATGTGTTCACCACAGCATGTTTCAAGCTCCGCTTTACCCCACTGGACGTGCGTGCAATCTGTCAATGTGGCCTCTGCCCCTACATGTCAAGAGTTTGGGTTTTATTTGAATTTTATTGGCATCAGTGCATTTACAAATTCTAGAATCTTGTTTTTTGCAATTCCATTTAGCATTGCTGGTGGTGCAAAAATGACAGATTTCACCTTGCAAGAAACATAACAGGTGTTCTGAGTCAACTGTTCTGTCTAACTGACAACATAACATAAAATGCCTGCGTTAGGTCCACAAATAACATCCCGGTGCAGTTTATTGACTCTTTATATGGGGCGTTTTAATGAGACTCACATATTTTGGGGGAAATTTCTTTGGAAAAAAATGGGCCATATGAGATTTGTATCAGCGAAGGGAAGTGTTTGTTAGTGAGTCAGCAGAAGCCCTGACCAAACAATACTTAGTCTTAAATCATTCCCAGCAAGTGTCAGATAACTCTCTGCTGTAATTGAGCACTGGAGTCTTTCTGAATTGGACTGAAATGTCATTTTCTAGAATGTCGGATGGGTCAGTTTTCTATGTTAGTACATTTTAAAATATTATGTATTACTGTGATGGCAAACGCTGAATTTTCAGCATCATTACTCCATACTAGGGATGCATGATATATAACAATTAGATTTAAATGTATTGGCCAATATATCAGCCTTTAAATATAAACAATTATCGGTTATCCATGTTCCAGTCCTTTAGAAAATCATTCTAATATTCTTATTTGGTGATTAAAAAAAAGAATAATTTCTCATCATTATCAATGTTGAAAACTGTTGTACTGAATGATTTTTTACTGCTATTTTGATCAATCTGCTTTGGTGAATAAAAGTATTAATTTCTTCCAAACCTCCCACTCCCCAAAAATTTTACTGACCCCCACATTTTTATGGTATTGAAGTTCAAATTTACTTTACCAAGGACATCTTAGCTTTCAGCTTTTCTTTTCGCTTACATATCGTGCCTATTTTGAATTTAATCAATTTGAGCCATAATAAAAGTCCTGCACTATCTTTGCGTATTCCCATTTCTCTAAACAGCTGAACTGAGACAGTATAAATAAGACTAATGGGCTTAATGTTCTCTCATTGTTCTGGCTGCATTTACTCCAGCTAGTGTTAATAAAACGAAACTTAATTAAAATGAGGTGACAAAATTACAGCAATTGCTTTATTGTATACAATATGTAAGATGCTCATAAAAATCATCAAATGGCCAAGATGTCCTTAGGGATTTCATATTTTCATTTGTGTGTCTGGCTGATATAAGAGTGATAAACAAATTACTGTACTACTGTTCGGCCTTTCACAGCTAGATCCTATAGTCTGCTGTGAAATACTGTGCAGAAATTCTGGCTGGAAGTCTTGTGATACTCGGGCTGACTGTCAGCCATGGTCTATTGCTGCTAATGGCAACCACAGCCGTGTCAAAGAAGGATGTCACAGAGCCAGCTCTGTGTACTTGCTCAACCAGCTTATTGATTTTTTACCATAGAAAAAAGAAGGCAGGCTTGAGACAACATTAGAGTTCCATGGTGCCCGAAGCAACAAATGAGCTCCCTTTTTTTAATAGAAGTTATGATCAAATGTAATACAACACAGTTAAGTCAATCCAGGGTAGGGTTGCACCAGCCATTTGTAAGTTTTTTTTCTTAAATTGAAATGTTAAGTCCACACCACTGATCTACTGTATAAAATGACGGGATAGCTCATGACGTTCTAAACTGCCACTAGGCAGTGAAGCCACCGGAAGTGTTCGAGCGGCTATCTTACGATTCCCTTCCACTAGAGGGCTCTAACGGCCGTTATACAGAGATAGTAGCTCCAAAGGAAATGGATTTTTAAGATGACCTACTGTGCTTCAACAAGTGTAAAGCAAAGTTCACAAAAGGATCTACAAAAACTGTAGATCCTTTTGAGACTTAGTAGCTAGTTTGAAACTAACTAGCTAGTTTGCAGTTCTTAAGGCAGAACGTAGCTAGTAGTTTGTAAGCTCTCCGTAAATGAATGCGTAGTCACATAATATGACGTTTATCCTCAATGATTCATGCAGTCTTCAAATACGTGAGCAGAAGTTGTGTTTAAATGCTGTGAATTTAATACTTAAACATGAACAACATAATAAGGGCCAGATTTACTAAACAGGGCAAATTGGTGAGAGAGCGCAATTCCAAAAAAAGTACATATGGGGGTGGAAAGTTCAGCGTGTGATTGACTGACGACGCACAAATTAAGGAACACAGATGCAGTCGGATCATTTCCATAATGACCAACACAATCTACCAGTTAGCGTCTGGTTTATGCTTTTTTTTTGGACAGTGAATAATAGTGCCAACACCAGTAAATTGATGAGCGCAAACCTTTGTAAATCTACTTGCATGCATGATTAAATGAAATACTCCCCTCACATAAATAGGAAACTCCTACAAATGCATATGCAATAAGGTCAAGGCACAAAAATAACTGTCCACACCTTTGCTAATTTTTCATTGTGTGTCTAGTAAATCCTGACAGTATTTTCTTAATGTATTTTCTTAAAAAAATGTAACCAATATCACCATACTTCTTCATTTGATTGTTTACAAGAATTGCAAGCGTTCTGCAAACAGGCTTTCTGAAATGTGGAGAATTCTCGCTCAGTGCATGAAAAAAACCCTCCTTTTGAGAAAACAGTCTTTAAAGATATGTATTGTAATGTGAAAACTGTGATATCTGTAATAATTTATTAAGCTGAGAAACACATGAAACAGAAGTAGCTATCTTCATCATTCTGGTTTACTAGTATACACCTGAACACAACACTTCAGAACAGGCTATCAATCCACAACTAAATGTACTCCAGAACACAACAAAAACCTCAGCTGCAAACAGATAAAGTGCAATAAATGAACACTTAAAAGTGTAGTTTTGGTATGTGACAATACGTGACGAAAAGCCAAACAGCCCCAAAACGCTAAATTGATGGAACATCCCAAAAAATTTACATGCAATGTCATGCCTTTAGCAATAAATGTGAATGATGACAAACTGCTCATTGGTCATATATATGATTATCTGTAATAAAATATAAAAGTAAAAATTTTCTAAGAATTTAGAAAAGCAAAAAAATGTAATAATATGTTTGCAGACATAAGAATCATGCTCATGTAGTACCCCATTCAATCACAAGCTGTCAATATTAACCTTTAAGGTACAGTATGTGACTTTGCTTTGTTCAAAACTAACAAAATTTAAATAACGAGTGAATACACCATCAATCCTTCTTCCAAAACATGTTTTTGTCTGACCCTGATTCACTAAGCCTGTTATAAGTGTTTATATTTTAAATCTGATGGGATGGTTTTCAGAGGAAGTTGCATGAATACGCCACTCGCACGTTCGTGTCTCTTCATATTCGTAAATAGAGAAAAATGTGCTCCAGGCTACTAGGTTAGTTGTCACAACGAGCGAGAAATCTTGACAAGGAGCATGCTAAAACTTGAACCTTTGGGGAATCACTTGTTTAAAAAAAAACGCTGAACAGAGCAGAGTCGTCTAGCAAAAAGAGAACGCCACAGTGCTCGTAATAAAACCAGCATCAACATTGACTTGGGTTTTCAGAGATGACGAGAACTGCTGGATTTGACATTTTGTAAAAGCAATATGGGGATGGGATTATTATTACTCAACAGATACTGAGGAATTAGATATGACATATAAACTGCCATACAGTATGTAGCTTTCTAACAGAGTTTATTGTAAAGCATTATCTATTGTGAAGAGTCATTTCATTATGGTTGTAGCACTGTGCTGGAATTTATTTTCAAGGAAGTAATGTGTCTATTAATGAGTATAGCTACTTACGTCTTCAGCTAGTGAGATCCTTTCCATCAAAACTGGTTATTTCTCTTATGCCAAGCAGTGAATGTTCTAAAAGCAGTAACAGTCATTAGCAGTCACGTACAGTAGATCGAAGCACAACCAAAACAATGTGCTTCTGCAAAATTCATGCAGTTTTTTTTAAAGGGCCAAAAGATATATATTGTGCCTTTCAATATATATATATATATTTATATATATAAACATTACACGATGAATCACCCCTTCTAGCAAGCTGCCCATCAGGGATATGCATGGCTTCCCTCTGAGAAGTCAAATTGAATTTCAAGAACCAATGAACTTATGGTGCCCTTATGATGCCCATTGGCTTTACATTGATCAGTCAGACAAATCAAGTCTGTGATCAGAATCAACAATGCAGTTCCCAAAGCATGCATGAATGATCAGTCATGCAAACGTGTTTCCCTGAGGGTCGGGCACGTGGGGAAATAGTATCTTGAAAGTCTGTGTAAAAATCCAATTCCAAGCTTGGCTGGCATTGGACAAGCTGTGATGTGGAGAAATTAACCTCCAGTCAAATGAAAAGCAAACGTCTGGGCTGATTGAGCACTCACCCAGGTCTAATGACTATAAGCTCATAAGTAAGATCCACCGATCTCTCTGTTTTCATAGGCCAATGTCTCTCCTGACCATTTCCTGCTCTCTATGGCTCTTTCAAGTGATGCTTCATTCATAAATGGAATAATATGAATGCAGAGCTGTTTTCAAGAGAATTGCATTTTTTTAGGGGGTTTATAAAGTGGCTCATCCTGCCTTTAAGGATCCTTCATTCATAAATGGAATAATATGAATGCAGAGCTGTTTAAGAGAATTGCATTTTTGTAGGGGGTTTATAAAGTGGCTCATATACAAACACTCAGTCTCAGGATAGTTGTAGAGATCTCGTAGTCTGGATAAAAAGCCCATGTGATGTCCATATTCCAAAAAAAAAAAAAAAAAAAAAAAAAAAAAAAAAATTATGGATTCTGGCAGTAAACCAGTGTGATGTATCAGGCATGCTCGGAGAACACACTTTTTATTGTTGTCGTATAAAATGCAGAGCAGTGCAAAGTTCTTTACATTAAACACGCGGAAAGTATCACACTCATGCTGCTTTGCCAATAAAAATAGCATACTGAAGTGTGTATTTTTATTTAAATGATTACTACCTAAAATTAAATCTTACAGGAATGCATCAGCTTAATGAGGAATAACACTGCAGTCACATTGCGCAAGAGTGTACAACATTTTGTAACCGCCACAGAAAGATCTCCAGACAGCTCCCCTGTTGCTCTTTTGTTCCCCGTGTTGAGGCTGATCAGGTGCGGCACTCCACATTTCATTTCTGTAGTGCCATATGGGTCTCTTTCTTGTATGCTGCTGAGGTGTGCAAACAATTGTGACAACAAAAGCTCTTAGATCAGTTTACAACTTACAGACATTTCTTGCAAGGTCAAAGGCTCCGTGTCGAGTATTTTGTCTGCTTAATGCAGTGTGCAGTGTTGACAGTGTACTACAATACAATCCATATATATATATATATATATATATGAAGAGTTCAGATGCAAAAGCCTCTAAATGCCATTTGAAATTTTCTTCTAAAATGACCATTTTTATCAAGCTTGTATATTTAAGTTCAGTAAATTCACTTAAATGGCAATGAAGATTACCTATTAATTGTCATTTAAGTGAAATTACTGAACTTAAATATACAGGCTTGATAAAAATGATCATTTTAGAAGAAAATTTCAAATGGCACTTAGAGGCTTTTGCATCTGAACTCTTCATATATATATATATATATATATATATAATCCTTTAATTACAGACAGGTGTGGTGGTTAAATGAATGCATGACAACTGATAGAGGTGGGAAACTAGAAAAGGGAAACAAGTAACTACAGAGAAATTAAAAGTCCTTGAAAATGCAATTACTACAAACTAAACATGACATTCACATGAATGGACAAATTGACATTTTTTTTTCAAAAAGTGCCTGTCTTGGTGAGTTACAAGTTAACATATGTCTTTGGGGCTTAAGTGAGCATAAACAGTAGAGAAAGGTGTGTATCGGTATCAGGGTTTCAGTTTATTTGAAGCTCCCTTGTTGACATGTAGTGCAAAGTTACTTACAGTCAACAGAATGTTCAAAAGGGACCATCAAAAAACAAAGTGTTACCAGTATCAGTGTATTGGATCCATTCATTAGGTCTTAAAGAGACAGCAGACTAATATTTATTCTGCTGTCTGTTTTTGTAATATTAATCAAACAACAAAGGACAAAGAAAAAATCATTCACTGCCCTCGACTGAATAACTTTTGTAACTGTATATTAAGATTAATCTGTTTAATTTATGCAGTGAAGATTATGCAGTGTAATTTTACATTTAAAGCCACACTGTGTGATTTTTACCCCTATCTAGTGGTGAAAAGGTATATGACTATCCAGTGAATATTAGTTTCTGTTCCTCTCAATTCCGATTTCATTTTAACTCCTACGGTGGCCAATGTAGTCCAAGATTAACATGGCTTCCAGTTCAACCTCGTCCATGAGTGTTAACTCAAACGTAAACGCGAAAGGCGAAGCTTGAATTAACGGGTATGTCCCTCTTTGGCTAATGTACATTCAAGATGGAGGGGCAACATGGTGACCGACATTAAAACCCCTTACCCGTATGTATTTTCAATGGCATATTATACACTCACGAGAATACTTTATTACTTGAACGAAGTAAATATACATTAATGAGCACATATATTTTTGAAAGAACTAAGTGTTTTTAGCTAAGACTAAACTAAAAGAGTTACACAGTGTAGCTTTAAATGTTTTATTCAATGTATCTACCTGAAAACCACTGCTAGTTGTCTTTATTAATCTTTTAAATGCATATTAGTTAGGCTATTTTTGGTGTCCTAACTGCCTTTTGCAAAAATGGTTTCATGGTTGGTAAAAAAAAAAAAAAAAAAATGATGGCCGGTCATTTTCCCGAGCCACCAGCCATTGGCAGACGTAGCAAAAAGTTAGTTTAAGGCCCTGCCTCTAGATAAAACTTAAACGTATTGTTATTTTTATACATCCAGTCGAATTTTGTATCGTAAACATCAATGACAATCTTAATTTGGTGTGCAAGGTGTGCATTCACATTGGGTGGTTCTTTATCTTCATGTTGTGCGTTACAATCATTTATCATTAAAATAAGAGTGAACAATGCAGGCAATAGTAAATATGCATTCTGTGAAAAGAACTATTAAAGGGATAGTTCACCCAGAAATGAAAATTCTGTCATCAGGAGATATATTTATTTCTAAATCAATAGAAAGAAGATATGTTTATTTTTGGACATCTTATTCAGTTATGCTTCTCAAGTAACTTTATACTTGCTTTATAAAGATGATATTAATGAGAACAATCATTTTTGTGCTATGATTACAACGTGTTTTCAGTTAAGAAAACATATTTTCTCTATGAAAGCATAATGAAAGCACAAAAAACTTTGGGACAGTTTTGTGCATGTTGTAATCTCTAAGTGTACCTTTTTATAGTGCCATAAACTATACGACCTTGCTTTTCGTGGACATTTCACCAAGAAGACTTTTCTCACCTGCTGATATACACAGCGATTATCAAGAAGAACTACAGAAGCTTCGAAAACATGTAAGTGGAGGCTTGTAACGTACTAATTACACAGCTAATGAGCACCTACGATTAGTATTCAACCAGAATAAGTCAGATGAATGGAAGCATAATAGAGAGCACTAAATTAAGCAGTAAATCAACACTGAGACTGCAAATCATCTGAAGAGACTCACGCTTTATCACAGACTCTAAACACATGCTGCTCGGTGAGTGAGGTTTGTGTGAGAAATGAGAAGAGACTGCTACTAACCCGAAGGCCGAAGAAGAATTACATTGGAGAAAGCAGCTTTTAAGAACAAGGCGGAGCGCATTTTACACAGTTTAAATTGAGATGACATGGCTATTATTGCTGTATGTGCTAAGTGAGTGCCTGAAGGACACCCGGCCAGCCTCATTGTCAAAACTCAGGGAGGCAAATGACTTGTGAAATATCCAGAATGGGTGCCGTTTCCTTTCCACAAGACCCATGATTCTCATAAGTGCCGCCTCAACCTCTTCATTCCTCCGTACTCAGGAAAACATTACTGTCTTGATGAAAATCACGGAAGCAGACTCCAGTGGAGCGTGAATGCAAGGTGCGATACATAGTGATAGTAACGGGAAAAGACGGATAGGAAAAGGATAGATAACGAACTGACTGCTATAATAGTCTCTCACAAAAACATCTTCCACATTGCTATTAACATTTGGCTAGTGGGTTAGAGGAAATATATTTCCATTCAATGAGAGTGTTTCAAAACAGGTTTCACTGTCTCTAACATGCAGTATTACTGTAAACCCTAACGGTCAAAATAATTAATTGGTTTGAGTATGACAAACTTAAATTCAACGAATTAGTTCAGTCAAATTAATTTTTATGAGTATTTAGCACTTTCTTTTTCTTTCAAGTTCACAGAACTGATATATTTTAAGTAAACTGAACTGTTTCATTGTTTTGAGTTTTATGAAATTATTTGTTTTAATTTAGACGAACTTAATTTTAACTGAAACGGCTGGGATATCTATTTCCCAGCATGCTTTGCCGATGGCACTCGAAAGAGAGTGTAAATGCTAAAATTAAGTGCAATACAATGTTTTTTTTTTTTGTGTAAGATTAATGTTAAGTGTGAGATGTAATGTTTTGTTATGCTAATTTAGAAGAATTTCTGTTAATGTTGGCTTTAGGATAGTTACCATCATAGTGACAAGTGGTGCATTTAGCTTGATTGAGAGCAAATTGTCCATTTATATTATTGCGCTCATACAGCAAGTGCTTCTGTGCTTGTAAGTGCTTATAACATACTGTTTCTAATATGTTAGCATTTACTATGCCAGCAGATTAGCTTTTAGAGCTAACTAAGTTTATAAACTTAAAAATAATTTGAGTTCTGCCAACTTATTCGGATTTACAGTGTACTTCATAGATTTAAGTTATAGTAACTAATTAGTACTATTAACTTTATTTACCAAAGTTATCTTAACAAAAAGTTATTGAGTTCCTTGGAAACAAATCAAATATTTTTTTATGCTTAAATTGTTTGAGTTAATAAACTTAAATGATTTAAGGCAATCGGTTTCCTCAAACGGTTTGAGTTGAACTAACTCATCAGGTTTTAATACAGTATTTCTTTACTGTAAATTCGTAAATTCATTGCTGTTTTTTTTAAAAAATTATTATTATTTATTTGCATTTAAATTATGGCTGTTGCATCAAAAGCAACTCATGATGACGTAAAGTTGAATCAGTTCATATGTTCTTAAAACTAGAAGAGACACAGACTGTAATGCCGCCTGTTTGTTTGTAGGCAGGGAATGTACTGTAGCAACGAGATAGTTACATCATTACTTGACTCTCAATTCCGTGGAACCGTGGGCCAGAATAAAGAAAGAGAGAGAGGTGCAAACGTCAAACGAAGAAAGAGGTACATTTTGTAACAAACCAAATATTATCAGTCCCCCTCCTCTCAGTGTGCCCTCATGCCCCCTTTAACAAGCGAGGCATTGGAAGGCGGTCTGTGTGACTGCAGGGGCCGAATGACGCAAACTAGGGAAGCAGCTGAGCACTCAAAGCTCGTCCTGAATATCAGTGCTCTGGTCTAATGCATCACTCTGGGGTAAAGGACTGGAGCTGAAAGGGTGGTTCACTTCGGAGGGAAGTGCATACTAAGGCTTAGTGCTTTATTGAACTTCTAAGTGGAGTAGCCTTACAATGTGCCAGTGTGACACAAGACGTTTGAGATACTAAACCATGTTCGAGTACCTCTTATTTTCTCCTTTTATTATTCACAATGGATTTGCTGCAGACGGGAACAAGGTCATAAACTAAATAGAATGTCAAAGCATAAAATGTATTACAGATAAATGCCCATTCACAGAGTTTAGACGAATTGTACATTATAGTTATGCGCAGGAAAAAAAAAAAAAAAGATAGTGATGTACACGAAGCCAAGATGAAAGCAGAACAAAATTGCAGCTACTCCCACAAACAACCTTAACGTTTTGCAAAGAGCAACAGTCTTTTACGAAACCTTCTGTGTTTATGGATCGTAAATAATAAATGTGTGCCAAGGCGAGCTTAAGAACTGTTTATTCATATTTATTTGTCACCACTATGCCTTTGAGCAAGGCACTTGAATCCGGGTTGCTCCAAAAAAATGTTTTTCCAATAGCTCTACTGCATAAAAGTATCTGCTATATATGAGGTTTTCAAAGGCACTATCAAATATGATGATCCCCTGCAGGGGAACCCATTTCTTAAAATATAAAGGTATATATTTGTAAATGTAAATTGATAATTTTAAGATCATGATAGTTAATACAACTAATGTTAACAAATTAGACCTTATTGTAAAGTGTTACCAAAAAATGCATCACGGTTTATTAAAAAAAAAAAAAAAAACATAAAAAAAATTATAAAATTATTATTTTTCTCTCTCAAATGTTCCCTGAATCCATTAGCACCTTTTTGCGCTCCCCTGGTGTGAAAAGCCATCTCTAGCATGACTATTTGCTAATTATGAGTTGTCCAGCAACAATATGTTTCTCTTTTTAAAGGTTTGCCCGTTGCTTGACTTTAAGAGTTTGTTAGGTTCATAATCACATGTGATCACTGCAGTGTTGGTGAACGATTTACTTGGCAAGGGACTTTGTGTGGCCACACATAGATCACCATGGAAACAGCATCACCACACAGTCCGCAGAACTAAACTCTCAAGTGCTTGTCCTTGGTGGCGAAACAATTTATGGCTGCCATGACAACAGCAATTGCAGTCATGTGTCAAGAATATACGTTTATGGAATTTCAATTAATAGCACGTGATTTCTACACAACCAAGACGCCTCATGAGCATCCTGAACTGAAAGGGCAAGGTCTTTTTTCTTGTTTTTTTACCTGTCGAGGGATATGCAGCACAGGTGTAGGATGGAGGCGGTGGTCAGCAGAACGTCCAGAGAGGTGCGGACCAGGCAGAAGGTCTCTCCGTAGATCCAGTTCTGATGGATCAGTTCTATGGCACCAAACGGCATCACCAGCACTGACACCAGCAGGTCAGCAAACGCCAGCGAGACGATGAAGTAGTTGGTTTTGATTTTCCTGCAGCGGAAACAAAGATATATTACTTTTGGTAACACTTTAGTTTAGAGTCAGATTCTAACTAGTTGCTTATTAGCATGCATATTTTTGGCGGTTTATTAGTACTTAAAAACACATATAGGAGCGTGGGGCACAACCTAACGCGGGGTTAAATGTAACACAGACCTTTTACATAGTTAGTCAGGATCAAGCAGGTTGTGTTTCTGCTCTCTTTCTCTCATTGCCAGAGGACAGTCTCCCACGAATTTGAGGAACGTTTTGATAAGATTTCATGAAGATACTGGACAAATAGTGTTTTGACACCATGCAAGTACATATTTTCACCATAGGTATTTTTTTTTTTGTCACCATGTCACTAAATCGAACTTTATATTACCTTAATCACTGTCTTGTTGGCTAAAAATAGCACTGTTTTGAAACGTCAGCAACTCCTAGCATCTGTTAGCTAGGCTATATTTTTTTACACAGCAGGGTTAGTTAGCACAGGGTTACAACTAAGCCTCCAAGTGTACAATGACAATCAAATTGAAACAGAGCCACACAACTTTTCAGGTTTGAGTATTTACTTACAGGTCCTTCTCAAAAAATTAGCATATTGTGATAAAGTTCATTATTTTCCATAATGTAATGTTAAAAATTAAACTTTCATATATTTTAGATTCATTGCACACTAACTGAAATACGTCAGGTGTTTTATTGTTTTAAAACTGATGATTTTGGCATACAGTAAATGAAAACCCAAAATTCCTATCTCAAAAAAATGTGCATATCATGAAAAGGTTCTCAAAACGAGCTATTAACCTAATCATCTGAATCAACTAATTAACTCTAAATACCTGCAAAAGATTCCTGAGGCTTTTCAAAACTCCCAGCCTGTTTCATTACTCAAAAAACCGCAATCATGGGTAAGACTGCCGACCTGACTGCTGTCCAGAAGGCCATCATTGACACCCTCAAGCAAGAGGGTAAGACACAGAAAGACATTTCTGAATAAATAGGCTGTTCCCAGAGAGCTGTATCAATGTACCTCAGTGGGAAGGAAAAAGTGTGGCAAAAAAATGCAGCACAGCGAGAAGAGGTGACCAGACCCTGAGGAAGATTGTGGAGAAGGACCGATTCCAGACCTTGGGGGACCTGCGGAAGCAGTGGACTGAGTCTGGAGTAGAAACATCCAGAGCCACCGTGCACAGGCGTGTGCATGAAATTAATATTCGCTATTAAATAATTTGGAGAAAACTGTATAAGATATCTACTAAATATGTCTGTGCTATGTGTGTGGTACGTTGCTTATAGGTTGTCATAATGTTCGCTCCCCTTGATAATATCCAGAGCTCTGGGCACCCTATTAATGAGTAATAAAACTCTTGCTTGAGCTTCTGAACACAGATATCTATATATAGCTCACTGAGAAGCATTAAAAGGCTCACATCATCCTGTCACGTAACCATAACATGGCATAAAATACGCATACCAGCTGCCTGTGAACAATATACATCTTTGAAAGAATGCAGAGAGGGGCACTGATTGGCTTTCATGAACATTTGACAGCAATTCTGAAGAATGAAAAGCAACATGCATCCAATAATTACACCATCAGATAGTGTGTCAGTATTTACAAATCCCTTTTGGATGCATCATTAAAGCAAAATGGCACCAGATGTTCCATTTGACCCTAGCAGCCTCTTTTATAGACATTTGTCATTACTATCACAACATAATATTTGGCATGTGATTCGGGTGGTAACATTGAGATTATTTTTAGATTATTTTTTATCAGGACTTCTATTATCAGATAAGCATTACACAGGTGGTAGAGTGGAAACAACCTTTGAGTGAAATAATCTGGGTGGTATGGGACAGGATAAGCAATTTATAAATCAGAAGGAAGTATAGTACATGAAATAGAGGAAGGAATGTAAGAAGTGATGTGTGGCATGACGTTTGAGGAGATAAGAAGCCTAGCGCTGCCTCTCGGCTTTAGACACAAAAGAAACCAACAGCTTTTTCAGAACAGCTCCCTAAACTGTTTCTTCTCTCCTTCACAAGTGTTCATAAGACATAAAACATGAAGGCAACAGTTTGCAAGTGTGTATATATATATTTAAACAATCCATATCAAGGGGTAGCTCCTTTAAGGCTTGTCAGTAAATGGCCACTGTTCTGATTTGCTAACGTCATTGCATAGGAAACAGTGTCAACATCCACTTACTGCTGTATGCCAGTAAGTGTTTTGAAACCTTATCCACTGTGCCTTGTTTACAAAACGAACTGTAGTCAAATGCTCCGAACAATTAAAATACATGCGTCAAAGCGAACATTCGTTCAATCTTCTATTTCTCCTGTTGTCAACAGACTTAAGTGTATGGAGTATGTCAGAAACTGAATTCATATCTACTATGTCCAGTGTAGACAGCATCAGCGATTAAAAATTAAAATGGGTTCTATTTTCTATTGACGCGACACTAGGGCTGGGTATTTTAGCACCGACAGATTTGCCTCAATGCCATCAAGTATCAAAAAATGTCTTGTCATTTGGAACCAAATTTCGATACCTAAGGCGTTAATCTCGTCAACGTCAGTGAGCCAATAAGCGTGGATCATAATTGGCTGTGGCGAGGCATCAAGGAAAAACGCTAGTTTACACCGGTTACGTCCTCACAGGTGATGGTATTTAAGTGTCCCAATCCCAATAGTGTCACAGTTTGTGAAATCATTGTTTCTTTCTTGTCTCATTTTACTGTTGTTAAGTGTGTGTGTCGTGTCCTGTTTCGGTCTCAGTTCGCCTGGCTCATGCTCCGGTCTGGATTGCATCACCACTCCCTTCACGTCGTCTCATCACTTCAATGTCCCATTGCTGACCATCCAGTCCCTGCGTCACCAGTTATCTTTGAACCTGGACTATGTACTCCATCTACTCAATAAAAAGTTGTATCGCATCATTGCTTCTGTCTGATCATGACACACAGATGTAAGAGATGTGGAAAATATCAAGTAAAAGATGTGGAAAAGATCAAAAGTGTGGTTACATTTAAACAGCACGTGAAGCAATATTTGCAACAAGATAATGGCAGCCAAGACTGGCAACACAACAAATCTGATGTAGCACTTGACACTGCACGGAATAAAAGTTGCTCTCTCTTTAACAGCAAAAAGAACTGGAGTGCGCCACAAATGAACCGAAACTCTGCATATAGGCTACTTGCTTCAAATACATGAGAAACAAACAAAAGTATCGTTCAGAAACCGGTATCGGTATCAGTATTGGTATCGAAAATGATTGAACTCAACCCTATATGACACTCACATCCAGTGTAGGCAAATGTCAGCCTTTAAATTATTTTCCTGTCTTGCTCTGGGGAAAATCAAAAACAACTGTAAATTGAACGGGTAAAAGGTCAAACAATGCAACCATATTGTTTATTCATGCTCTAGTGCATGCTGGGAATTCCAGCACATAGTAACCTGTATCTGTGCTGCTAGTTAGCACTACCAATACAATTTATAATAGAAAAGCTGCTTTGACATGCTTTACTTCCATACTTCAGTTCGTAAAAGTATAATAATGTAACAATAATAACACAAGAAAAACCTTACAATAATTGGTTATTTTGCAGCATTGAAGGGAGAGTGGAAGACAAAAGAAGGTACTGTAAGAAATGTCTCAGTGTTTTTTTGTCCATTCAGTGATAGTAACCAACATGCTTGAAAATATCTTCTTTTATGTGCCACAAAACAGAGCAAGTAAATAATGACATAATTTTTGGACTGACGTTTTTGAGTGAATTAAGAACCTAAGAATAGGTTTACAGATTCAGAAGGAAATTGGCTGCCTCAGAAGGTCTGTATCAGCGGCTACATTCAAATTTACACATTCGTGATGCTTGCATTTTCTAGACAGTCTGAAATGATGGTATTTGCAGTAAGATATGATACAATGTGGGTGGAGACCTGGGGCTTAAGCAAACAACCACGTTTAACCAGACTTGCACTATTTCTGTTAAAAAAAGGACCCAGAGCTCCATTCAGCCAGTGGCTTTCATTGATATAAAAACAATAGCAGTATAGTTTTCCAAGAACCCAGCAGGACCCCAAAGGAGTAATTAACAACCTGCTAATTAAGCCAAAGAGGCTTTGTAGAAGTGTATTTGAGCTGTTGAACTGTTTAACTAAACACTGTTGATGAGCTTCTTCACTGTTAAACATTAACCTGTTGTGTGTGAAAGACAAGATTACATGACGGAGGAGTGTTCGGACGGCCTATTTTAAGGACATTTATCACTATCATCATGACATCACGTTTAGTGCATTACTCCCTCTTTGACACTTCAAAGAGTTTCTTGGTAACCTTGATGAATGTAGATAATTGACATGACTTCAGAGATTTCATGACAAAAACAATGTCTGCAGGCTTGAGTGACAAATAAAAACCTACAATGTTGTTTGATTACTGTTTTCACTGGGTGAGCATAAGAGACTGGGTGAGCATAAAAAACAGATCACTAACTTTTGAGTGATAGCCTACTGTCTTAATATTTTGGATAAAATATTAATCTTGCAATTCATCATATAAGTCATATTGTATCATATTGTTTTTTTTTTTTTATCACAGTTTAGTGGATATAAAGAAATTCCCAGTTCTCTAACACAAGGTTCTCTCGTATTGCGTAAGTTGCTTACGCTACAGGTCATATTTTCTCGAGATATGAAGCCAAAAATTATCCTTAATTTTGTATTTATTGTCAACGTAGTACAGGAGCTAGCAGACCTGGAGCAGGCTGCCTAGCGTGGCTGCCCTGCGGCTACTGCTGTGGCCTACCACTGAGCCTTGCAAGACGTCGCAATCTCTACGCATCACAGCCCGCCATAATGGGTGTGCTTAGCGTATAAAAGAGAGGCTCGGAAGCTGCTACCTTGATTTTCATCTCTTCAAATTAGCTAAACGCATCACTGGATCCTGAGAAAAGCCGTTGCTGCTTGAAACCAGCGACCAGCAAGCAGAGGAAAGCATCTGAGAAGTCCGGTCGTCTTCGTCGATTTCAGCCTTCTGTGCCTGCTACACTATACGGCGACAAGTATCGCTTTGCTCTTTTGCTCTGCGTTGTGTGTTCGCCGCCACGACACACACATTCTTCTAAAAGAGCGCAAATGCCTTGCACTTTCTGTGGCTCGTGCCGAGTCCCACTCAGCGAAGACCGTCACATGATCTGCGCTCTCTGCCCATGCCCAGACCACGCAGCCCTCGCTCTTTCTTTGGGAGGCTGCGTCCACTGCAAGCAACTTCCAATGTCGACCCTGCGAGCTCGACTCGAGGCCTTCAATATTGAAGCTGTCACTCCACCCTCTGCTGGACCGTTCTCAGAAACCGCCAGAGTTTGACGTTACAGTTAAACGCTCACTGGAGCCCCTTCCTGGATGCTCAGCTGCCGGCATCAGCCCTCACTGCCGTCGCTTCAGGTGATGAGGCAGAAGGAGATGCCGCAGGTGACAGCTGTTCTATCCTGGCTTGGGACAGTGAGAAGTCGTTGGAATCTCATCACTCCGCCTCCTCCTCGATCCAGGAATCCAGCTGGACTAGGGCTGGCATGGACGCGGAAGTTATACGCCTCCTGTCTAAGGCCGACAGCTGTTTCCAGCTGTCACCGCCACCAAATGCCCGCTTCCAGGTCTGCTCCACATGGAGCTTTCTTAATCATGGAATGCACCATTCTACGCAGGACTCCACTCACATGTTTCTTCAACGCTCTCCCAGGTGGACGGTGCACCCGAGAAGGAATATAATTCTTTTCCCCCTGTGGAGGAGGCGATAGCACTCTGAAGCGCTTCCTCCCATTCGGGACCACCATGTTCTAGTCCGCTCGGACAAAATGTCTGCGGTGTCCTACGTGAACCGTCAAGGCGGTGTCAGATCCAGAAACCTCTGCGATGTACTATCCCTCCGATCTCACTGTTGCCACAGGTAATCAAGAGAATCAGGGAAATGCGCAACTCGGTGCTCCTTATAGCCCCTCGATGGGAGAACCAAATCTGGTTCCCGGAGCTGACGCAGCTGTTACGCACAGCCCCTTGGCCGATTCCAGTGAGGAAAGATCTCGTCTCTAAAACCCGCTGCTCTATCTAGCATTCCCCATCCGGAGCGCTGGTCTCTGCATGTATGGTTGATCAATGGAGACCTGTTGTCCTGCCCGAGGGGGTTATGAACACAATCACACAGTCTAGAGCTCCCTCTACGAGAAGGCTTTACACATCTAATGGCGCTTTTCCACTACACAGTACCAGCTCGACTCGACCCGGCTCGGCTCGCCTTTGTTTGGTTATCCACTGTGTAAAAGTTGTCCCTGTCCCTGGTTTAGGGTACTTTTTTTTGTATCACGTCCGGCAAGGTTCTGAGTGAGCTAAGGCGAGCTGAGCCGGTACTAAAATGTGACATGAAATCACATGAGAGGATCCAGCAAGAGATTGATAGGGCAACGAGGAACGAAAGGCGTCGCTATGATGACTGGGTGCTATTTGTGGTGGTACTGTCTGCAATGGAAAACGGAGCGAAAAGCAAGCCGAGTCGAGCTGGTACTGGTAATGGAAAAGAGCAATAAATGGTCTGTGTTATCCAAATGGTGCATTGAAAGAAATCTGGACCCATAAACATATGGGGTCTCGCCGTTGCTTAGCTTCCTTTAAGAACCCAGGAGGATGAATCCCTCGTGGCCCGCTCCGCCCCTTTCAGGTGCTTGGAGCAGCTCTTTGTTTCATTTGGTGGGCGCACCAAGGGTCCTGCCGCCTCAAAACAAAGCCTTTCCAGATGGATGGTGGATGCTATTGCAGCTGCTTATGCATCTAAAAGTCTGAAATGCCCTTTGGGCATTAGGGCTAGGGCTCAGTCCACTAGAGGCATGGTCTCGTTGTGGGCCTGGTCCAGCAGGATTTCAATTCATGACATTTGTATGGCGGCGAGCTGGGACTCCTCACCCACATTTGTTAGTTTTTATAACCTAGAAGTCAGTGACTTCTGTCACTATAAGTGGGATGTATGTTCTGCCCAGATGTTATCATGCATATGCTACTCTCACGTGACTTTTAGTGCTCCTAGTTGAGATGCACTATATAGGTTGATATGCTTTATGTAGACCAGCAACGAGGCTCTGTATTCCCTATGGATCCATATGTACATGTGCCAGCTCGTGTTGCTGGCCGCTTGTTTTCCGCTTATCTGTGTTCCCCGGGATTCCCTGGGACTCATGGAGTGGATGCTTTGCGCGCACGGCGTTGACAAGGGGTTCCCGTAGTGTAAGCAACTTACGCAATACTCATTCCCTCTTCTAGAGAGAACCGAGGTTACATTAGGTAACCGAGTACGTTCTTCACTTTTTTTTCTAATCAAAATGTGTGTTTTCTCAACAGAACATGTTTTCTTGTGAATACTGTTTTAATTGATAAATGTATGTTTCCCTCATGCAAGGTCCATGGTTTCACTTTCCCTTCTCTTAGTCTTTTGTAAAATCCAAACTAACAAAGCACACCCTGCTCCAGGAAGTGAAATCATTTTCTGTTTTAAAACAACACCACAAACACTAGTAATTATTCATTCAGTTATTAATTGAATTAATTCTGTGATGTTTGAGGTATTTAATGGTTTAAAAAGCATTCCATCTGTTTAATAAAAAACATTCTTCAGTCATGTACCTAAGCCAAGCAATAAATAATTTTAGCTCTTTATTTGTCATCTTGTAAAGTTATAATGAATAAAGATTAACTGTCTGAATTTGTTCTAAATATTTCTGAAAGTCTGAATGTTTTCACCACATGTGAGGTCTGGCTCTTCATTTGACATTTTTAAATTTACTTTGAAAACCCCCTTTTTTCTCTCTTTAGCTTTTGGAAACCTGTAATTTGTTGTTGTTGTTTTTTTCTTTTATTTTTTATTTATTTTTTTATAGTGTAGTCCTGCTATGTACTAAGTACAGCACTTCGGATCAATTTTACTGTGTTAAAAGTGCTTTATAAATAAAGGTTGTTGTTGTTGTTGTTACAATATCCTTTAATAGAAACACATGAATTATTTGATTAGTGAGAAGAAACTACAATATCTGGGATTCAGATTTAAACCCTGCAAAACCTAAAAGGACCATCCAGTAAGAATTACCTCGAACATGAGTCATGTCAGCTCACTTGAGCTGCACAAATGAAATGCTAAAAAGGGATGTGTTTCCCCTGTGGTGTCAGATAAGCGGAGAGGCAGTGGGCGGAGATGGGCGGTTTCTGACCTGAGCTGCCGGTCCTTGCAGACGGCCACCATAACCAGCAGGTTGCCCAGGACGCTCATGAGCATGACCAGTGACAGGAAGCTGATGAGAGCAACCGTCTTCACCAAGCTGTTGCTGTGGTAAAAGAGAGAAGACACAAACTTATTGAAAATCAGTTGATTGTATGGAACAAAGAAAATCCTGATAAGTGTCAGTCTTAAAGGCCACTAACAATAGCACAGGCATTTCAGTTCCAGAAGATACAACATGTGCATAATTTTCAGTGAAGAAATGCTGGCTTTAAAATGCATTTAAAAGTATAGTGTGATTTGCTAATTGTTAAATGTTCCAATTCCCATGGAAACAGCTGCGTAAGAGAACTGCCCAGGAATAGAAAGCAGATTGCCCACACAGTGTGGTCGAAAAAGAAAAAGATGATTTTTTTTATGTTACTGTATGAGCATTTGCTTACAGTTTTATTTAAATTAGATTTAGATTACTGCAGTAAATCCGCATATTATTATGCTTTGTGAAGGATCATGGGACTGAAGACTGGAGTAATGATGCTGAAAATTCAGCTTTGCCATCATCACAGGTATAAATTACATTTAATGGTTATTTTAAATGGATATAATATTTCACAATATTACTGTTTTTACTGTAATCAAATAAATGCAGTTTTGGTGAGAGACTTTCAAAAATATTTAAATAATCTTACCATCCCCAACACTGTAAATTTTTTTTAAATTAATTTCAACTTAAATTAAATTAAACTGACTTAAAAAAATTTAATCTTGTACAACTTATTAAAAACGTTAAAAATTGCATAACTTATTTTGATGAGTTAAAGCAATGTGAAAAAAACATTAACATTATTATCATCTGAATAATAGTGTATCTTGTTTTTTGGGATAAAATATTAATCTCACAATTCAACAAATTAGTCATATTGTATAATATATATATATATATAATCACAGTTTAGTGGACATAATAATATAGTTTTAATATCTTATAAAGCTATAAAGATTTATATGGTAAATCGCATAGTGAAAATCATTTTTGTGTATTTTAGAGACAGATAGACAAATTACCATAATACCTCTTGAATAACCTATAGTAGCTATTATCCGACACAATGTTTTCCCTCAAGGTTGACACTGACTATGTAATTGTAGGATAAAGTGTGTTATTTTGACTGCAGGCTTTAAGAAGAGATAACCCCCTACCGCACATTTGAGACAAATGAACGGCAGGGAATTTGAGATAACTGATAGAGTCAAAGAGAGTCAACTGCAGCACGTTTGACACTTATTTTGTTCATGAGCTATAAAGCTCTACCTGTCTAAAGACATAGTAGAAATCTGGGTTGATTAACAATGAATGTCATGTCTAACATGAATTTGTTGTTTAAAGAAACAAATTAGGATAAATCCAAAAAAAACATGACAGCATAAAAATGCCCAGTGATAATTTAATAAACTCTAATTAGACCATTCACTTAGATTACTTGGATCTGCAACTTTCTGTGACATTATTTTGTTAATTTCAAGAGTTTATATAATTCTAGAGTCAGATACTGTAGATTCAATTGGCATTCATCCATTATGGTGGGGCTAGAGATAACTGGAGTAAAGAAAGAAATCCAAATAGACAGAGAATTGAACATTCTTCTTTTGAATATATTGAATAAAGTGCCAAGAAGTGAAGCAGGAGATCTGAATGAGGAGATGGAAGAAAAATGATCTCTGGAGAGAGGTAAGCAGATGCTTATATGTTTTTGAAATATGACTGGCGGCCAGGATTAAACGAACACGCTCCTCTAGAATAAAACTTTTGTTATATCCATACAATTGAACATAAGACAGTCCATAAAAAGTTTTCTCAATGGCACTTTTGCAAGTTTTCATCACATCAAGACATCCTCTTATGCAGAAGACTTCTCTTTTTTCATCAAATATCCTGCGTTGGAGTTGGATATCTGTTAATAAAGTAAAAGGTCTACTAATGTCAAGTTTCAGTTTGTGTGTTGATTTTCTGTTTGGATTTTTGATCAGTTCCTGTGGTCATTTGTTCTGTTTCCAGCCACTCCTTTGTTTCTATGGTTACTGTCATTATGAGTTCATTTTGTCCTAGCTGCGTCTGATTAATTATCTCGTTTCTGTTTGCTATTCAAGAGGCACCCTTGCTTTCAGTCTTTAGCCCTATTCGCACAGGATAAGTATTACCTGGTGACCTCTAGTCATTTGTAATAATTGCAGAGGATGTCTGAGATCTTAAAGGGATAGTTCACTTTGAAATTAATTTTTGATATGTTTTAGCTTACCTAAAGGACATCCAAGATGTTGGTGTCTTTGTTTCCACAGCATTTCCAATTTTGACATTTTTTGGTCAAACCGTTGTTGTCTGTCAGTTATATATGGAGGTTTAAGGGGTCCACCTCAAAGAACATGCACAAAGAAGTCCAAATTAAACACTAATGACTCGTAAATGTAAGTACACATTGATGGCCTAATACACGAAACAAGCGGTTTGTGTGAGAAAACGAACAGTATTTATATAGTTTTTACCTCTTGTTAACCAGCCGTCGAACTGATCTGAATCAGTTGTACAACTGAACCGTCTCCAACATTACGCCGGAAGTGATCTCTCACGCGACTAAACATATTTACATATATCAAAATCGTCTTCCATTGCAATTTCCCGTATATCTAAATATGTTTAGTAAAAGGTAAAACTCCCGAAATCTCTGTGTAAACATTGCGTGACGTAGACGCACGAGAGATCACTTCCGGCACGACGTCTGAAAACGGTTCAGTTCAGTTCAGTTGGACTTCTGATTCAGATCATTTCGACGACTGGTTAACAAGAGGTAAAAACTATATAAATACTGTTCATTATCTCACACAAATCGCTCGTTTCGTGTCTTAAGCCATCAATGTGTACTTACATTTACGAGTCATTAAATCATGTTTAATTTTGACTTCTCTGTGCGTGCTCTTTGAGGTGCACCCCCATACCTGCATTATATGACTGACAGACAAACACCGGTTTGACTGAAAAATGTCAAAATTGAAAAACTGTGGAAACAAAGACACCTACATCTTGGATGCCCTTGAGGTAAGCTAAAACATATCAAAAATTAATTTCAAAGTGAATTATCCCTTTAATCCCATGCGAGTCGGCCATGTCTGTAATTTGTGAAGTAAGAATTCCCCCACAAATGTCCTACTATATTTTGCCGAACACAGAGGTCCTGTGATAATATTAGTCCAGGGCGAATTGGCATCTCTGTGATTTCGCCAGATCGTAGGCTACATTATTTTTTATAAGGTTTTTGTTTCATGTGCGCCTTTTTATCCATCTTTCGTGAAGAATGGAGGCTGTGTTGGAGTGTTTTGATAGTATTTTGGGTATTTTGGTATTTTGTTTGATTAGGGTTGGAGATGAACTGTGCAGGACAGTCAATCGGCAGGAGAAGGATTGGGCACCCTTGGTTTACATGGTTCAGTCGGAATGAAAACAATCCGATTGATGAATCTGAACAAGGTGTTTACATGAATGATAAATAAAATAATTGGGTTGATTGGGTTTATATGTCACAAGATTCAAATCGGAATTGATATTTTGACATGCGCACACTGCACGAATATGCCACTGGTTGCGCATAACTATTCTCTTCTATTGGTGCTTTATTTGTTTTAAACAACAGACTTAATATTTATCCATCTCTGGTCATGATTTGGAGACGATGAGCATGAACTGTTTTGCCGTGCTGCTTATATTTATCAGGCAGTAAAACCCCATGCCTAAAACAAGCACTGGTGGGACGTTGTCCTGCTTCACTTCACAGACACTGAGTGAAATGAGTGTTTTGTTAATAACAGAACACTCATTTATATGACACTGTCTTCAACATGAACAGTTTGTTTCGTGCGTCATACTTCATTACGATTTCGGTTTTCGGTCAGTGTTTACATGTACTCTCAATCGGATTACAAAAGGAGTAAACCACCCCTTTTAATCGGATCGAAATTCCAGTAGGATCGATTAAGGAGTTTACATGAAGGTTTTTTAGTCCGATTGAGTAGTCAAAGTATGGGCAGGCCTTAAGCCCGGAACACACCAAGCCAACGCCGACAAGCTAGCGCTAATGAAAGCCGTCAGTGTTGTTGCCTCTCGCCTGCTCTCGTCGGGGTAAAAAGCTGCACTTGAACACACCGAGAGAACTACAGGCGACTGTCAGCTACAATGTGCATTCTGCACCTGCGTATAATGAGCCAACTGTCTATTTCTGCAGATATATTAGTCTATATTCGTCATTCAAAAAGGAAAACCGACGCTGCCGGCTGCAGATACCGTAAACAAAGTAGCACATGCTTACTGTTTTGAATATCAATCCTGCTAAACACTTTCTTTATTCCTCTCCGCTCATGTTAATATTGAAATATTCACCAAGGAACACTCAGGTAAGATGACATAACATAAGAACAGCCCTCTATCTTTACCGTCTTGACTTCCTTACTTGCTGTTTGGCTTTTATTCTCGTGCAATGACTCTTTCACTAAGCTGAACAGCCAATCAGAGTTCTCTCTTTCCCAGACGGCCCGACGAAAACAAAGCCGACGAGGACTATTTTCCGCCAACAACACAGATCCGTGCAGAACAATGAGGAAACTAGTTGGCTGCCGCACAAAAACTGCCTGACGGCCAACCGGGCCCGTTCCGGGCTTTAGTCAATGTAAAGCATATTGTTGATGTTTTGTCCCCACTTGTGAATGTGCCATAACTGTTCATCCACGGTCATTGGTGGCCCTGCTTACTAGCCTGTGTGTTCACACCAGGCTCCGCTGTGGGGGAGGAGCTGGGAGGGAGGGCTGTAGCGCAGCAGAGAACAAGGGGGTGGGACCTGTAAGTTGTGCTTGTTCAAATTTTCAGGCTAAGGCTATGTTTACTCGGAAACGATTCTGAAGAGAAAACGCAAAAGTGGCGTTGCGGCATCTTTTTTTATTCTGCGTTTAGACGAGCGTTTTGTGTGGGGAATTCCGCGTGCAAACGGTGACGCAAAAGCGTGTGAAATTCAATGTAGTATGCACTTCAGGCGGCTAGGAGTGCATACTACAGCCACACCAAGTGCACGCGCCTGCGTACAAACTTCACAGTCAAGCAGACTTTTGCGTTTTTACCGTTTACACGGGAACGCGATGGTGGAGCGTTTTTAAGATTTTCACTCTGGACGGTGGTTTCACTTTTTTGCATTTTTAAGCCTCAAAAACGCCGTCGCCGTGTAAACGAAAGGCACATCCGATAAAATATTTTTACGTTTTCACCCGCGAGCGTTCTCGTGTAAACAGGGCCTCAGTCAGCGTTCACTCAACCGGTGATATAAAGAAAATTTAAAGATATAATGATATTGTTGACTGTGTGTTATTTTCCTGTAGTAAAGACTGTTTTCCAAATGCTGCAGAATGTTTAAATTGCATTGATTAAGGAAATCAGCCAAATAAAGACCAAAGTCAATGCCTGCAGATGGCCACTCCCTCGGCTGTGTTCACTTTGTGTAATGACTGGTGAAACCTTTGACCCCTAGAATGTAATTGAAGTGAGGGTACAATAAGAACATAGCAGCTCAATCAAAGCACTCAGTGAGTCAACCCTGGGTCTTCTGGTACAAGCTGTCCCTTTGGTTAGCTTCCGCTGCAAAACAGCGGAATGTTGGAATGTTTTATAATTTCTCATTTAAACTAATTAGGAGCTTTTGTGTCACAACTCATATTATATGAGTCAGAAAAGGCTCTTAATATAAAAACTCTACGTTAAACGAAGTAGACATAAAAATTCAAAATTTTGTCAGTAATTTATATAAAGCTGAAATAAAAATTAAATTATATTAGACAAAAAACTCTAAACTTAAATGAAAATGATAAATGTTGTCTTAGCAACAAACCAAAATAAGTGTACAAACTTTTCTAGAGCAAAAAAAAAAAAAAACATTTCTAGAGCTGAAATAAAAAATAAATCTAAACCAAATAGAAATACAAAAACGTATATACGACAAAGGTATTATTTCTATTTTGTCTTATTTCTTCTCTTGATTTTCCAAACGCAGAAGACAGTCTCACATTTGCTGTGACTCAGTACAGGGACTTTGACTTTAAATAGTCTATCTGTAATATGATGTCATGTAATTAGGCCAAACAGTACTTAACTTTCTGGTGTGAGAGCGGTGTCAAAAATCCCAGACTCCAGACTGAACACTAACTGAAAATATGCTTTTCCCTGAGAACAATGGCAACAGATCAAGTTAAATTGAAGTCCCCCTCCGTCTACTTATTATATAATAAACGATTTATTATATAATTGTACTATTCATAAACACTACTATTTTAACAATGAATTTCTCTGCTAAGAGAAAACGTCTAAAATATAGAGCCAGTCAAAAGGGGGGAAGTACGCTTTTTTTTTGTTGCTGCAATCTCTGGTTAATTTATTATATACAGAGACATTTAATGCCAGAAAAGTGAAGTTATGCAGCCCTGTGTAAAAAAAATGAAAAAATAAAAAATTCTCCACCAAAAATGGAACAAAGACAGCTGGTGAAAAAACACAGTACTCTGAAAGCCCAGCACTGCACCGGTTTGAACATTCATGTTGTCTGCCATGTCACGTATTTAGCCCTACCTGTTGATTTTCAATTGCTAGTGATATGAAGGCTAGAAAGAAATTTGTCCTCAATTGCTTGGAAACCATCCAAGAGTGGAAGCGCTGACAATCTAAACCTGAACTTAGGCCCTTCATTTTCATTAATTCTCTGTGCAAAATGGCCAACAACTTGTTCTGATTACACAGCAACACTTGTGAAGGACAAATATGCTGATTAAAGGCACAAAGTGCACAGTGTGAATTTACCAAGATCAATGAACAATTGACCCTCACAAAAGCAGGCATTTGCAATTCTAAATGTGCAGCGGTGAAGCGAATTCTCCTAATAAATCTTAATATGATCAGAATCTGTGGGTTTTTTAATTAACTAAACAAACTAGTTAATAGTGTGGATAATGAACAACATTAGAACATGCAGGGGTTTTAATCATATGGCTTTTAAATCATAAACTGCTTCTTTTGAATGTGTAGTATAGAGCAGGGATTGGCATTCTCTTCAGGATTACTAATGATAAAAAGGCAGGCGAGTTTATATCAGGGTTGGAGCTAAACTCTGCAATTGCATTTATCATTGTGGATGACAATACAATAACAATAGAGAAATGTGCAACTAAAAATATACAGTATATAGTGTAGGGTAGGCTATAAACAATATTTTTCAAATTGACAGTATTGCAAATATACATACAAATATAAGTAGTTTGAGAGCATAGGGAGACCGACTTGATTGCATCATTTGCAATGCTCAGACTCAATTGCATCATTCACAATGCTTTGTGGTCAGGCCACAATTGGTCAGGTGGTGATTTCTTTTGGAGAAACACTGGTATAGATTTTTCACCAGGAATACAGATATTAAACACAATTATTTAAAAAAAAATGCTTGAAATAATCCAAGCTAATGGTTTTAAACAAAAGTATATAGCCTGCCATCATTTAACAACCTCATATCTGTTGTTAAAGGTTTACAAGTTATTGTTAAAAAACATTCCCTATAGAGAAAACTGAAAGGAATTTTTACTTCTGAAACCCAAATGGAAGCCTCTATTTCAGTCCTCATGCTGCCACCGAGAATGGTGGGACATGTAGTTTTGTCACATAAGTCTAATGAGAAAAGTCTTTCTGGCAAGCCATATCACATCTGCCAATATACCATATCATATCACTTTTATTTATCTACAGTGCAAAAGAAGCTAAACTGTACAGTTAACATTGACTAACTAAATGATGGCCCATTCCAATCAAGTCCTGAAAAGGGATGCCAGAATGGGTCCAGTATAATTCATAAACCCCACCCTCTCCATAATCCAATGGGATGTTAGACAAACAAAAAGTTCAAGTGTTCAAGTTAGTTATTTGATGCTATAAAAATGGGAATGTGACATCATGATTGACACCTGTGATTAACAGCTTCTCTGAGCGAAATAGTCAAAATATCTTTTCTGGATTTTTGGGAGGGGATTGGAGAGTCTGAAGGAGTGTGGGTGAGGCCTTGAAACCGCAGCTCCACTTCACGGTTAATACTGCGTAGACTTGGGTCCTGAATCAGCACCATATTGGGACATTGGCGGCTTCACTTCTATGGAAGAGAGTGAAGGGTAGTTGTCCATTTTTTTTTTTTTTTTACAGTCTATGATTCCAATTCACATTTATCCACCGTGATTTTTTTTCATTGTCATGTTCCCAACTCAGAAAGCCAGGGACATTTTCCCTCACCATGCAAACTTTGCCCAAAGTAAACTTTGGAAAACATTCATGCAATTTATCCTGACATGCTGCCCCAATAAATCAGCTAGCCCTGGCCTTTGCTCATTCTTTTTTTTTAGACAAATGTGCCTTTGCTGTCCAAAACCAGTAAGTTGAGCAGACACCCTGCAGAATCATGAGAGAAATCAGCAGTGACCATGCAAATTAATCTAGATATTCTCCGTAGGTCAGTGAATATCAGATTTGGCTATAGATTTGTATACAAGGCCTCACATGTAGGGAGGGCAGATTGAAATATTCTTGACGTACAGTAAATCAGTATAGATTATGTATAATGCACTCTATAATGTAATATATCTAAGTGTTTTAAATGGTATACATTCAGTCCATTCAAGACTGTTAATCATATGATATGCATCAGCCTGGTTTCACTGGAGCACTACTGCTATTTGCTGAATGCCTCAGGTGAAGTATTTCAAGAGAATGAGAAAATTCACATGAGACAAACACCACACTTTTAGAAGTGCAAATACAAGGCTTACTTTCCATAAATCCAAGACGTGATATCATTTCCCCAATTCCATTTGCAGATGAACACTTCGCATCCCTGAATGAATACGGCATCTCAATGGAATTAAACTCTCATCCAATAGGCGTGCATTGGGAAATGCGTTTCCTGACTATTATAAATCATCATTTATTTATTTTTTTTCCATCCTGTTCTGCAGATTGACAGTAATTAAATGGAAAATTTGTTAATAACTTGCACCTGGGAATGGGTTGGGCTACGTGTCAAGCATGCGTTTTCTAAGGGCACATGTGACTCTTCCATCTTGAGGACAAAAGAGCCTTTTGGGAAGAATGTGAAAGAGTGTGGATCTCCAAAGGATGACTGGCATGGACTCAAATAGGGCTCATTCAGGGCTTGTAAGCTTCATACTTCTGGGTAATTTACAGGCATTATGTCATCAATGCTGAACGTATTTTGAGGACTGTCAGAAACCTCTACCCTTGATGAGGAGTGTTTGAAAACATGTCAAAGCTCAGATTTTCTCCCCATTTTGGCACATGTCAGACTCATTCAAGAAAAAAAAACGGGCATATGTGTGTGGCCAACAGATTTATGTCCTGCAATAGACACGTTAGGCCATTTTTCTTGTCATGCTGAGTAAAACGGTGTTCTATAGCCTCACTGTTATCAGTGTTACACATAACATCACGATAATAAATCTGTTTTTTTTTTTCTGTTCCACTTTATGTTTCTGACAATGCTGAAATGCAGTTAAATCACATCTTCTAGTTAAATCACATCTTCTAAATTCTAAGTCCAGATTCATTATGGAAACTGTATAATTTAAATTTAGCATTTCACACTGTTTACCCACAATTATAATCAGTGGTATGTATATTTGTAGCCTTAATTTTACTATTGATCTCACTTAATCCATTTAATCCCACTAGTTACATTTGTGACCAATATTTAGTGGACCGTTATTTTAAAGTGAATTTTTTTTTTTCACTTTAAAATAATGGTGCAGATCACTAGTAGTTGTAGATATACTAGGTAATACTTGAGTAATAAGTGATACATTTTATGACCACATTGAGAGTAAATAAACTGGTCACACTTAATGTTGTGATTAGCAAATAATTAGTAATTATTTATAATTTGTCATACTGTAGTTATTAGATCTTAATTAGGCCAATCTCATTCAGTAATTATTACTTAATACTTACCTAATAAGGATCTTTCTTAGTCCTAAATTTGATATTACTTACTGATTAGTTCATTTTGTTTCCAGTTTCTGTCTAGTTAATAGTAGTAGAAGTGTTATTGTACTACTCATTTATCCTGCATTACTTCCTGCATAGTTACCTGACGGACCATTATTCTAAAGTGTTACCAGATGCATACCAAACCTGTCATTAAACATTTACACCAGCTACTTTTGACATGTGTTAGACGTAAGAAAGTAAACAGGCTAATGTGTGCAGTAGTCTATGGATTTATGTACCTGTATCACATATGTTGGGCGAAAAACAACTAGTATGCTAAACCTGTCAAAACATATTCAACGTCCACTGTAAAAGTATAATGATTAAACAGTCTATTTTTAATTTATTAATAATATATCTGGAGCTTAATAAATCTTGCTCACAGCACAAATGTTTAGTGGTCACAATTGAGACCCGTGGGAAAAAAAGAGAGCACCACTTTTGGATTAAGTAAGAAATAGATTAAGTAAGAGAGAGAGAGAAGAAATTACTTTATTGTTTGTAATATTCTACTGGGCCATTTTGAACTCAAACATTTCCCACCAGATATGACTGTGACCAAGAATAAACCACATACTTTCATTTACTTCATAAAAACTTTTTTTAGAAAAGGCATGTAGTTTGTTTCATTGGTTGATCCGAAGGAGAACAAATGCATTAGCTGGGAACAACAATTTTATATTAAATGGGTTCAGGATAGTAATTTGAACAAACACCTATATATTTAAAATACATTAAAGCATAGACCTGAACCATAGTGATACCATATATAGACCATTTTGCGAGATGTAAACAACACTGGTCCAGAAGCACTTCCTTCCTGTTTCAGTTTTTTTAACACTACATAAACGTTGGAATAAAATAAAACCAACAAAACATATGCAACTGAATCAAAAAGTTAAACACATATTTAAGATGTTTTCTTTACATTTGAAATAAAGAAACCATTTACAATCTGAAACAGGAAGTGTTTCTGGACAAGTGTTAATAACATCTTGGTCTATAAGGTCTATATCAGAATATCATATATCTCTTAACTAGAGCCAGACCGATATATCGGCCGACCGATATTATCGGCCGATATTAGGCATTTTCCAAAATATCAGTATCGGCAATCATAATGGCCGATAAATGAATATTTAAAAAAATAAAAACGGACGAAACATGCTTCAATCATCTCTCCTTGGCTGTTATATTGCAAATGTTTGTTTTACAATTTGCAGTTTGATGTTATCTATTGCTAAATTATGGCTCATCATAGACTAGCTAACCACAAAGCTAGCTAATGCCACTATCATCAGTGGAAGACCGCTAACGTTAACATTAATGAGCTTGGAAACCACACTGAACTTTTTCTGCCTAAATAAAGTAATGATTACTGTATTTATAACTAGCATATCTCTTGTTACAGTCCCTGCATTGTAAAATGTAAGTTGTACTTGCGAGGAGTGAACATTTAGACAGAGTATCAAACATATCTTGTGCAGAAAAGTTAGCTTTTCTTTTACACGTGTGTGAAATCCAACAATATTTAATAATAAAAAAAATAAAAAAAAAACATCGGCCGATATATCGGAATATCGGATTGTAAAACCCAAAAATATTTGTATCGGTATCGGCCTTCAAAATCCTTTATCGGTCGGGCTCTGCTCTTAACTACCACAAACATCCAAGTAACCACGTAGCAAAGCCCCGGAAAGCACTCTTCCATTGTGGGTGTGATTTTTACAGGGCCAAACACAACACAAAAACTTAATGGATCATTATTAATCAACATGTTGATTAAGACTAAAAGCTTATCCTTCGATCAACTAAACTAAATCATTCCTCCAGAAACAGCATCAAAGGCTCACTGTTTGCTGTTTGTTTCTGATCGTGTTATCATTATTACAGCTGGAAATCACCAGGGTGAGGTGGACTATATGCGCCCTGGTAAATTTATTGCAGCTGAGCAGATCCAGTGGATAATCCAAAAAAGCAGGGCTCCCGTTTGAGCAGCGCTGGCTTTCCCTGTCCCCTGAGGCCTCCCTCTGACTGCTCTGAGCCACTGGAAATGGGCCAGCAGCTCACACAGAGGTTTCTGCTCTTTCCTCCTGACTAACACAGAACTGTACATAACACACAAGAGACCGTGCACCTTTAGTTACAGAGATCGTATGAAAAGCAGGGCTGTTCTAATGTAACAAAATAAAATTGTATCGTATGAAATAAGGTTTTACCAGCTATTTCAAACAAAGGATATAAATTGGTAACACTTCATTTTAGAGTCCAGTTTCCCATGTAAATACAATGTACTTATTTTAGTAACTACAATTACTGGGTAATAACTAGTACTAACCCTGAACCTACCCCTAAACCTACCCCTGTTCCATGTACTTACCTTATATTAGCCAGTACTTTCTAGGTAAGTACACTGTAAATACACTGTAAGTATTGTTCTGTAAAAGGAAGCGGTACCCATAAATTGTGCATGAATTCTCAAAACTGCATCTCATTAAGAAAGAGCCAGTTCGTGTATAGATCCGTTGCCCTGCTCATAGCAGCAGTTCACAGGTCAGTTCAATAGTAAAGTTCACAACAGCCGAGTACTTTGCAGGGTGAGTTGTGGAGATCAAAAGGCAGTGATGTCTCTAAAATAGCACATCTGAACATGCTATCAACAAGTTCAAGTAGAGAAAGGAAGAGCATCCTTCTGCCTCTGTCCTTTGTTCTCATTTAATGTTCGCTTTCTATGTGTCTCTTCTATGGGCACTTTGGGCTGTGTGGTCTTTTTAGAAAATCCAGAATTCTGAAAATAAAAGTGCCCCAACCATGCTGAAACATTCATTAACATAGACTCAGCTGAATCTTCCTGCATGCTGGGATTTACCTCTTATGATGATGCAGAGGACAGGCTAATTATAAAATGATGATCTTCAAATTTGATTCTGCAGTGCTACCATCATTCTTTCTTAACTCACGCCAGCTCTGATTAAAGTTACCCCACGATGATAATCTCAAAACGCTACATCAAAGAATTCCTCATCTAAGCACGCCACACACACGGAATACCCTCCGCTGTCCTCTTCTGCATAAACTGCAGTCGCTTCCAAGACACTTTGGAGAGATTCTTCAAGAAGAGTGGTGATCCAAAATGTCATACACAGTGACAAAGGGATAAGGAGTTCGGCTTTCCCCAGAGAGAAGGACATTCTGCAGATAAACAACTGAAAGGAGGGAGATATTGCCATGTGGCCTGCTGTGATATAGAGCACACGGTGGTATCGACGATGTATGAATGAAAATGTTTGGAGAGACATTGCATCATACCCGATGAAGTGTGACACTGCGGGTGCAGTAATATTCACACACTCAGACAGCAGTGTTGTTTCCCCAATGGGGGATCTGACACTTTTGTTATGCAATTCTCAGAGGCTTGGATCACTGCCGGGGCTGTTTAGCTTTACAATACCATTTGAATTGTGAGAATGTCATTGTACCTGAATGAATCTCCCTTTCTTTTTTCATATTTAACATTTAGTAGTGGAATTTGAATTGACATAGTGGAGTTGACACACTGAAAAAAAAAAAATACACCATCAACAGTGTAACTTTTTTAGACTGCTGAAATATAATTAAATACATACTTTATGATAAGGTCCCATTAGTTAAAGCTACACTGTGTGATTTTTACCCTCATCTAGCGGTGAAAAGGAATATGACCATCCAGTGAATATTAGTTTCTGTTCCTCTCTATTCTGATTTCATTTTAACTCCTACGGTGGCCAATGTAGTCCAAGATTAACATGGCTTTCTTCCAGTTCGACCTCGTCCATGAGTGATAAGTCAAACGTAACGTATCATTTTACACGGGATCGTATAAACTTTCCTTAGAGACAACTGGGATTCACTGATAATCCGCGGTTACTGGTGAACGGGGTCGAAACGACTATCTCCCACCTCAGCGTTCATCCTCCCGTCCCGAAAGCAGTATCACCTAATATCACTGTCGACAGCTTTCCGCGAGTGGGCGTGGTTTCAGCGCAGCCAGCGGACACGCCCCCAGTATTTGAGAGCAGAGAAAACTGCTCATTTTTTCAAGATTTTGATAGCTTATTTTATGTACTTGCCGGCTTTTTTATCATTCTAATTTGGCTGGGTGGCTAATAACACATTTTTATGGTGTGACAAACTCAGAACACATACTTAATTTTGACTTTATAGGGATTTTAACGTTGCATTTGCCTCAGGAAAGTTATCGAGTGTTCAGTTCAGTAGAGATGAGCTTGTTTACTATTAATTATATATGTATGTATAGTTATAGTATACAGGCTAGTATACCAAATGAGAGGGTTCCCTGTATGGTATGCAGCATTATTTTTGGAGAGTTTTTTTTTTTTCTTTTCTTAAGAAACCAAACTATCAATATAATACTGAACATCACTATCTGCAGAGAAATGTATTATCGGTGAATCTCTTTATATATATAGGTAACACTTTACAATAAGGTTCATTTATTAAACATTAGTTCATGCATTAACTAACATGAACTAACCATTTGTTACTGTATTTATTATTCTTTGTTAACATTAGTTAATACAAATCTAGCTGTTCATTGTTTGTTCATGTTATTTCACAGAGCATTAACTAATGTTAACAAGATTTTAATAAAATATTAGTAAATGTTGAAATTAACATTACCAAAGATTAACAAATGCTGAAGAAGTATTGTTCATTCTTTGTTAATGTTAACTAATGTAGTAACTAATGAACCTTATTGTAAAGTGTTACCTATATATATATATATATATATATATATATATATATATATATATATGAATAAAAATGAGTATACATTTTAACAATCCAAAAATCATGAATTATCATGAAAAATGTGTTTGTCAAAAGTCGGTAAAAGTCAGCCGCTTACAGTACCAAACAGAACACCTTTAGTCAGCATTTTGAACACAAACAACAACATAACAGCACCATAACATCTCACTGACAGCAGCGGACCTGACAGCAACACAAATAAAAAAAGAGCACACGCATGCTATTTATAAGTGTCATTACTGTGTTGTTTAGTGGCTTGAGAACCCTGTGATGTTAGAGAATACTGATGGTTTGTAAGTAGAAACCGGAATGCAGAAAGCTAATACCAACATAGAAAGACCATATTTCATCTGTCCTGCTGAGCAAACAGGCCCACATCCTCTGGAGACCTTCAAGCCCCCCTGATGCTGTAGCTTCCCGAGAAATCCCAGAGACATTGCATTCCTGTCATTTCTGAGGGAACCAGTGCATTTACACAAATGACATTTCAAAAAGGAGATGAACATATGGTAGTATGTCAATGTTGCGCCAAACGAGTGAATTCATGCAAAGGCCTCAGGCGGGGTTAAAACACTTTCACTGATTTATGCATGAACCAGGTCTATTTATAAGCCATCTTGGGGATCATGGTCAAGTAAAACAGTTACAGGGAAAAAAAAAACAAAAAAACTGATAATGGTGGTGGTGCTCTAACCTCTCATTGGTATCTACTTCTTCCAACTCAGGCATCTGGCCGATGGAACTCAGATTCATGTACCCGTAGATGCGGAGCGGCCCTGCGAAACGAGGAGAAACAAGGGTTACGTGATGGAACTGTCAGGACACAGCATTTATTTTACCTCATAACCCATCAGTTTATTTTATGTAGGCTGTTGTGATGATTTGCGGTTGCTTTTTTCTCTGTGCAGATAACAAAAAAATAGCTGCACAATGAAATTGGGTCAGCTTAAATTTAGAAGGAGGGAAAATACAGTATTTCAACGGATGATGTGTGATATCTATTAACCACCGGAACAACATAAGAGACCGGCTGTAACGTGGCAGGTGAAATTTACAACTGTTGTTGAATGTCATGTGTCACAGAGGAGGGAAAAATGACAAATGAGCTCAGCAGCCAGTTTATTTGAAAACAAGAAATGTGCTAGTAAAGAAAGGACCTCTCAATACATAAGACCCAGAAAAAGTTATCCATGACAAATCCAGTTCATTAAAATGTAATTAAAATTAAAATGTTATAATTAAAAAATTAAACTGAACATAACTTAAGAAATAATAAAATATTTCCAACCCGATCTCACGACCAAGTCGTACGAATTCGACGAATGATTAATAAGTGGCTAATTCGTAACTATTCATACGACCACACTCGTACGAATTAGTGCGTTTTTGCTAAATCGTACATATTTTACGAATTGGCCAATTTGTATGAATTCGTACGAATGACCTACCCCTAACCCCGCCCCTAAACATAACCATCACGTGGGTTTAGACAAATCGTACAAATTGGTACGAGTGAGGTCGTACGAATTAGACACTTTTTAATCATTCGTCGAATTCGTATGAATTGAGCGTGAGATAGTGTTGAATATTTCATATGGACATAGCATATTTTTGTTTGTTAAACGTTTAATAAATTGTTGTTACATATTCTGACTTCAATTAATTAGACATGCTTTTTGACTGCCCTTTTTAGACATGCTTTTTAAAATGACTAATCATTAAATTGGAATCCAGGAGGAAAAAAGAATTTGGTAAAAAAAACAAAAAAAAAACAAAACAAAACATATTTCATATGCTATGATCCAAATATACATAGATCCAAACTGAGACCAAGATCTGAAGGTAAAATTTTCAGTGAACACTTTTAGTCCATTAATCACAAAAAGTGATGATGCATTAGCGCATGAGTGTTTTTTTGTTATTTTCCTAATTCAACAGCATTGCCCCCTAATAAAATGTATTCATTGTGAGAAGACAAGAGGCAGTTTTGTTTTGAATAGTCAATAGGGGAGAAGCCTCAGCATGCTAAATTGCTTTTGTGAGAAACGGCTAATTTAATGAATCAACAGCTAATGGGCTATTCGTTAACATATTTACTGGTATTTTTTATTTTATTATTATTATTTTTTTTTTTTGCATTGATCTAAGTTTGGAGTTTGTTTGCAGCGTTTCTCATTCATGTCTATGCTGTCCACAAAACAGTGACTGACTGCTTTCAAACTTCAACAGCAAGTCAATCACATTAAGCCCATAATGTTGTTATCAAGGCACACACGATCCAAGTTGAACAGTACACTTTCTCCAATAGAGCCGTGGAGTTTGAGTATCTCTGCTCCTGTGTTTCACAAAACAAGAAAGACATAGTGACATGAGGGTGAGGGTGGTATAAATAATAATGGAAATATAGACAAGACACAGCTAGTTTTCTTTTTGCCCCTAACTTGACGAACATTAACAAGGTTAAGAATGTCAGAAGAGTGTCAGAACTATAAGCTCTTAAGACTTCACTCAAGTACCAAGGGCACTTATGAGAGGGTTGATTCATTCTGCTGGAGAGCGCTCCACGTCAAATGAATAGTCTCCTGTTTTCTTTCACATCTGAAGCAAAGAGATTTGTAACAGCAATAAGTGTCTGCGTTCGGCACATGCACAGACGTATAAATCCATGCTGGCACGATAGTTGGGAAGCGTGCCCACATTAAGAACACACACACACACAGAAAGAGAGAGAGAGTCTGGTAAAGGTTTACAGTAAACGTGGCTGGACTGGTGGGATTCTCATCAACCCTGCAGAGAGGAGAATTCCAGCATGAGCCCACCAACAGGGATGTGAAACCTCCAGACAGAACAAAATCCTTCCGGTTGGTGCCCATTATGTGTTTTACATTCTCCTGAACGTACAAACAGCCACACATGGAGCTCTACTGATACATATACCTGCGGCAGGCAGATAGAATGACACCCATTTAAGAGAAGTGCAATCATTACTGTCAAGTTTAAATGACTACACATCGACCGCGACATACATAAACAGGATAGGAGCTCTGACATAATCTAATAAACATAGAAAAGAAGAAATGACTAAAGCAAATAGTTTGCCAAATGACATTAGTTTTAGCACAACACATGCCAAACATTTGCCAAAGTCATAAAACACAGACACAGTTTGTTCTAACTCAGAGCACCTTTGCATTTTGCGAACAAGTGACTTCAAAAGCCTTTTAAATTCTGAGTGAATTAAATAAACTAGATAGTTATGAAATCTGAAAGCTGCAAAATGAGTTTGGCTAATCTAGTTTAGAGTGGCATGAAAGAACCGAAAAGAAATAAAGGCTCCTCAGTATTTACATTTTATGCTCCTTTAGAAGCAAATTTGTTAAGAAGCAAATTTGTCTACATCAAAAAATGTAGTATATTCAGAAAAAAAACTACACACTTCAAACAGTACAGTTTAATTAAAATATTACTTGCTTTAATCTTCCACAGAACTTTCAAAAAGGACAAACAGATGATTCACAGGATGTAAGATGTGGAGGTGTCATTGCTGCAGTTAGGTGATACTAGACAAAGAATAATATTTCTTTCCTTTTTTTTTTTTTTTTTTTGCAGTGATCAATGTCTTATCTGTGGTGAGATGGAGGATCATTCCGGTGGTAAAACTTTTCTTCTGTCCGCCTATATCTCAAGTTACACAGATGGAAGTAGTCCCAGTTTCAGACAGCATGCTTAGAGACCAGGGCACATTTTGATATTTGAAGCTGGTAAAAATGCTAGTTCTAATCTGATTGGTTTAGCACTAGTCATTCCTTGTTCTATCTATTCCAAAAAAAGTTGTTATCCGCAAAAATCTTCCTTCCTGCTGCCATAGCCCTCATATCTCATTTGTGCTTGCGCAAACTGGGTTTGTCATGAGTCACAGCAGGTTTGACGCCAAACATCATTGGTTCTTGAGTATGAATATATGCAAATGTTAATGGTCTTATATACTGAAGGTTTGTGAAGATGATAAATTGTGAGATTGTGAAGATGCTGTAAGACCAAGTAAATAAGATATTGTTGAGAGCAGCTGCTTATTCAACTTTTAAAAAAAATGTCAAATTGACCTATATTCACCTTAATATATAGCCTGACTTTGTCATACTCATATTCAAGAAAGAATATGAGTCTGAAACCACTCAATTGAGCTTTAATTATGAGGCGTGTCGTAACCAAACCAGGAAAAAAAAAAACTCTGCACTCAATTGGATAGTCGGTAGACCTACCAACCAATCAGAGCAACGCATAAGTCAACTCCTTTGCATAGCGCAGTTTTCAAATACAGAACGTAGCCTACTTTATTTATTTTAGAAGTTAAATAACGAGTGTTACTTCTTTTACTTACTCCTCCAAGGAGAAACCACAACGACCACAGGCTTTTCATTACGTCCCATCTTCTTAGCGACCATCAGAGCCAGCTGATAAGTTACACTTTTCCCGAATCATGTAGGAAGGACGCCAAAAATATATTTCCGATCGACAAATGCCTTGATTGCAGTTCTCTGTTTGTCTATTAAAATGAATGCGCTGTCGATTTATTTCACAAAAGACACGACAGCGGAATCTATACATCTCAATTCTCCAGCTGCACTCATCTTTGACAAGCGCTCTTTGACAACGTGAGGATTACGTTACTGAAGACAACCTGTCAATCATCGTATAAAGCCTGCCCTGGCAATTTGATTGGCCCGATGATATCTGAACCGATCATAATTTCTCCTCAATGGATTGAGTCCAGACCGAACTTCCCGTCCAAAAAATGTTGTGGGCGGAGTTCGGGATGGCATCCAGGCTACGTAATATATAAAATAAACATATTTATTCTGATTATACCGTGTATTCTATATACAGTACCCATCAAAAGTTTGTACACACCAATGGGAAAGTGTGTCCAAACTTTTGACTGGTACTGTACTATAATACACATATATAATATTGATAATGTATTATAATATACATATATATTATACACATATATACATTATAATATATTATAATAATATCGGCCAATATATCGGTATCTGGCTTTTTTTATCGGTATCGGCCCCCAAAAATCCATATCGGTCGGGCTCTGATGTTTACACCTGTTTCTCCAATAGTATAAGACACTAATCAGAGGGAAAGATCAGTCTTTCATGTAGATCACAGATACACTGCTCCTCGCCAGGTAGACTCAATCTCTTGGATCAAAATTGAAGGATCTTTTGACTTTCAATCACCAACTCAGCCATCCACTGAAAACTGAAATGGTCTTTCAAACTTCCTTCCATCTCAATAAAACAAGCCTGGCTGAGTCAGCCCTCTTCACTGGGGAAATTGAATTAACGCCGGTGAGACTGTCTCCCAGATGAGAGGAGGGTCCCCCAGGTGGTGGAGGGGAGGGTGGAGGTGAATGGAAGCGTCAGCATCTGCGAACTCAAACGTGTAAGTTTCGACCTTTTGTACTACGAGTATTTAGAGCATGATTGGATAAAGTGAAGGTAAACGGTGACGTAATGATTGAGTCTTCCACAAAAGCTTCGTTTCTCCCTGTATAGCACTCTGCGAGTAATGGAGAGAGAAAAGAGTGCAGAGAAAGGTTCCCCTTTCCAAATGAGTCTCATCATTATGCCTGAGGCTGTGTAACGCTCTGAGGAATTTCACATTTCATTTACATGCAAATTTTGGGTTTAATGACGATCTGGGGCATCTACCTTTTAAAAATCTTGTATCTGCTGATTCTCCGGATCATATTTTTTGGGCCATTCATTTGTTGTTGATTTGCACTATATTGTTGATTTTTTTTTTTTTTTTACTTTTTCACCCACCTGGTTGGAACCGAGTCATGTGTCTCTTTTGCTTTGTAAATAACTAATGGCTTACAATTGAATGCCATAATTTCTGAGCACTCTCCTCACCATTTGAGATATAAAGAAAAAATGACAAATGTTGCCAAGACAAGCCAATTAAATCGCTTGTTTATTTAAGTGTGCGCTGTATAAGAATGAAATGTTATTTTAAAACATGTGGATATTAGTCTGCTCAGGAATGGTTGTGTAATATCTGATTGTAGTCACTCAATAGTGGTGAGTGCTGATGGGAAATAGATGGGAGATGAATTTCCTACAATAGCAGGCACAACCTTAACTGCACTCAAAAAACACTCAGCGTGCTGTTGCTCTTTAGAAGAGACATATTAAACCTCTCCATGCGGTGATTACTGTGCAGTGATCGTATGTTCTTTGAATGGTAGAGAAAAATAAAAATCAGCAATGAGACTACTTAAATATCTTTAAAAAGATTTCTTCTCATCACTGCTGATATCAAATTCAGAGTAAAATTGAGAGAGAGAGAGAGAGAGAGAGAGAGAGAGAGAGAGAGAGAGAGAGATACCAATAATAGTTTCTAGAATAGAGAGATCTCAATATGAACTATAACATTTGTATTTTATAAAGAGCACTTTTCTGGGAGGCTTCACATGATGGGAAGCATAAGATGACTCACCCACAGAAAATTTGACCTAGATGAATCGAGACACTTGATCTGGATTTTAGGAATGAATGTAAATAACTTCAAGTGTGTTAAATCCTCTAAATTTCCAGGCCAACGCATTAAACTGAGAGTTATCTGTGTTGATGGGAAATAAAAATACAAATTCCGGAATATTACACTGTAAAAAATAAACCGTAAATTTTACGGTAAAAAAAAAAAAAACGGCAGCTGTGGTTGCTTTAAAATACGGTAGGAACGTTAATGGTTTTACAGACTTAAAATTTACAGTTATAAACCGTATTTTATTTTCTGATAAAATGCTGATTTACTAACTTATTGAGGTATTGATATCTCGTTTAGACCATTGTAATACACTGACAACCAACAATCATCACAGCAGTGATGAGTTACATGAACAAGAGAGTTCCATAAAGCAAGACTTATTTAAAGAAGCTGCACAGAGTCATTCACACAAACATTAAACACCATCATGGTAACAGACACGAAATTAAAAAATGCAATAAACATTGATTTAACAACATTAAATGTAACATAAAACCCTAATGTACATAACTGATTAGAAAAAAAAAATCAATAAAACTATGAGGAACCATAGTTATTCCAACAAAAATACACAAAATGTGAAGTGTCACACAATGATTTGTTCTTTTTCACTTTCAAAAACTGTAAATTTAACGGTATTTTACTGTAAAATTATATCACAGCTATTTAGCGTGTATAGTACGGAAACTTTCTGTTAACCAATTAACAGTTTTGCACTGTAGCATTTTTACAGTATTTTACCGTTAAAATCACGGTTATTTTTTTTACAGTGTAAACACTATACAGTAAATAAATAGATTGTAATAAATAAAATAAGATTCATTATAAATTTAATCAATTGTTAAAAAACATCTTCTGACAGCATGGTACAGCAAGCACATTCACATTCACATGTTCACAGAAAATAAATGCAATGCTGCATACCAACAACAGACACTATGCACAGCCCACAGCTGAACTTTTCAGTGAACAAGGTAATTTCTCCAACCTGTGATTAAACACAACTTTGATGTGCCTAACGTCCTGATAGGGCACAAACCTCTCCTTTTAAACACTTTTATCAGATGTTCATAATGTAGTCTTGGTAAATTAGCCAGTAACGCTCTGATGATTTCACAGATCTAACTGCTTTCTAGAGAGGCCAGTAAATAGCCCTGCCTTGTGCCAAAATCAAGTCATTTCTCTCAGAACAATATAGTCACCATATCTAATTCAATAGTGGATGCAATTGTTTTACAACCTTAACACCCACTGAAATTTTACGACCAATTTCTGGGTTCCTTGATGTACTAGAGGCCGAGAGCAGAGTCCAAGGACTCTCATACTGTGCAGCGTTTTCCAGTCACACACAACTATAGACCAAGTTTATCAAAAACACAATTGTTCTTGTTGTTTGAATTGTTTTTTTTGTCCACAATGCTGATTTAAAGCATTCAAGCCTATGGGCAACCAACCTAGACATACTGTAGCATCAGCTGGATACTGAATAAATTTGAATCGCTTTAACCCTACCTAGACAGGGGATCATTGGTATGTTTTGATGCCCAACAATGCTGTTTAGATTGAAGCCAAAACAACCACTGACTGCGGGGACTCTGAACTGTATAACATGACAAAATCCAGAGCAGTGAAAAACTCCATGAGAGACTCTAGTTGACGAATTATTCATCACAGTGGCGCGTCATTCTGAAAGCATGTCTTCTCAGTGGGTTTTAACTCAAGATCATCCAGCCCTCAAAAGCACAGTGAAAAGTATTACAAAAGTAGAAAACATGCTACTTTGTGTCTTGTCTTTGTGTGTTTTATCTTTATGGTTCAGTTGGTCAACACAAGGGTGTCCTTGCTGTCATAAACTCAAGGCAAGCTTTGAGCTGCGCCCACTTTAATGTATATGCTGAACTAGAGTAAATGCTTTATAGCTCAAATGGACCTCAAATTAAAAGCCTTAGTAATAAATTGTAAGTTTAAATCCCAGAAAAAATGGGATTGTTTCAAAGCTGCAAAGGCTGCCTCAGGCAGGCAGAGAAAATGAAATACGGATTTGAAATGAGAATGCTGATTGTCAGGCATCTTAAATGAATAACACGGATAGATGTACCAAAAAAAATAAATAAATAAATAATGCTCTTCCGATGTCCTCTGGTCAAATTATAACCTTATGAAATGTGAGAATGAATGAGTGTCACATTCCTCCATGTAGTCAACAAATTCTCTCTGTGAACACACTCGTATTACTTATTCTGCTAACCAACTGAGGCTGTCCATGAACTCATCTGTTATTTGAGCCAATTATTTGCACAAAAGTGTAAAAGCAAGACTGAAGGAATTTTGGAATTTTCTGAAATTAAGTTTGCAGTCATCATTTGCACACCGTTATGTCTAGGGTTGCAAACTTTTACCAAGCAAGAAATGGAATACTGGCAATTTACATATTGCTACATAAATTAGTTTTTACCATTACATGCTGAAGATTTTAAACATTTATTGTTGAGGCTATATTCATAACAAGCTTCTTATGCATCCAACATCCACACTGTTAAAAATTACAGTATATTCCAGGTTAATGATTGCATTACTTTCACAGTAATTCCATAGTATGACTTCTCTTGTATCTAATTGACCTATGGCTAAGCCACGCCCTCAAACGAGATGAGCCAATCACAGTGCGCAGCTAATCCAATACGCTCGGACATTCTCTGCTTCCACTTCCATTGAAATGAATTGGAGTTAGTCAGTTTTCATTCGTTTTTTCTCGTTATTTTAAGTTTAAAATGGTCAAACGGTGTGCATGGGGTACATGCAACTGGCTGGGCGACGGTGTGTATTTTTTTACCCTTTCCCAAGCCACATCTCAACCGAGATAAGTGTCTGCTCTGGATAAAGTTATGCAGTAGCTAGACTACAACACCAACTAAACGCGGATAAATTAAACAAGGATCTCTACATCTGATCTAAGTTAAGTCAAAAACGTATTTGAATGTTATCTTTAAAATTTCTAACGTAACCTTAGTCGTACATTAGAGAACATTAACGTTAGCTTCTAGGTGCATTGTACATCATGTCATTTAGCTTCATTAACATATCTGTAAATAACCGAGATAACAAATGTTAACAATGTTGTGCTGAATGATTGATGTAAATACTATAGCACCAAAGGGTGATGGCAACAATAAGCTGGTTATCACGTTTACACTGTGCCCTGGACATCTCTGCCTGGAGCTGAAGCTTTTCATCGACCCTCTCAACAATAAAATTATTAATATAACCCTCCAATGCATAGTTAATGCCCTTTAGGTCACTTCAAGATGATATATAATTTTTCTGTCTCCAAAAATCACCAATTGCCTCCTGTGAAATGTCTCCTACTTTGACAGCTGCCATAGCGCCCGTGCCGTGTTTGTCCAAGCGAGTGGAGGGGGTGTGGCTTAGCCATAGGTCAATTGCGCTCTAGGAAAATTTCTTGTAAAATCTATATCATACTGTACTGTGTTTCTACAGGGCACATGCACTATGAAGGTACCCAGCATGCAGTGTGGCATGAATAGATAATGCTGTGAAGTTACTTGATTCTTGTTGGTTTTATCTGTGGTGCTGAAATGATTTTTGGCTTACTTTTAGCAGTTTATCTTTATTATTATTATTTTTTTATTGCCACCATTGTTGTGTTTTGTATGTGTTTAGATTAGAAATTTGAATATGAATATATCCAAGATCCCAAGCAAATGGAACAACAATCAACACTATGGTGACTTTTACAATTACAGTACTAAACAATATATTTTCTTACAGTGGCATGGTTAAAGATGATTTTTTTCAGCATTATTAACAGCATTATTTTGCTGTTGTTTCAGAAAATGACCCAGTGTTCATTTTACTTTACATTTTTTTTTTGTAAAATAATACTCTTTAATCCTGGAAATTCCTGGATTTTTTAAAGTGCAATTAAATATAAAAATATATTTCCCCCTTTTTAATAATATTAAAAGACATAATAATTAAAAGACATATAATTATTTAAATATAAATATATTCTGATATTCTGATTTGAATTTTTAATATTTTCTGCACACATCACATCTCACAATTCATCTTAAGCATGATCTTTACTAACACTGTTGCCTCTTTGGTAAACAAGTGCAATTTAAAACAATATCACTCAGAAAGAAAGTTGCTTGTAATGATTACACCACAACAGAAAAGTTGTAAAATAAATTTACAAGAAATATTGAAAATATTCAATAATGATTTATGTTTAGTTAATTTTTGTTTAAATTATCAACATTTTAAAGTTGCATATATATATATATATATATATATATATATATATATATATATATATACACTGTAGGAATATTTTACTGTAAAAATGCTAAAAATAAATGATGAAAACATTGTGGCTGCTAAAAATAAATGATGAGAACAATCATCATAAATATAAATAAATGAAGAATCAAAATGCAATGTCCTGCCTAAAACATGATATCTGCAACCCTTTTTTGTGCCCCACACAAATTAGGAGTGTAGTCATTCACACAGATCCGACAAAATAGCATAGATTTGAGAGTTGACGATCTGTATGTGTCCTTATAATGTTTAAGCAATCCTTTATTCTTTTTCACCAATAACTGTAATTACTATGGAAGGTCTTTTGTCATTTTCTGTAATTTCATTTCATTTCATGGTGAGTTTAATAATAGCAACTGTGTTTCTCAGCTCTCCAATCTACTGGGTAGGTGGAAGAGCAGAAAACTCAATTTGCAAGCATTCAAGGTGAGCTCCTGCCATTTTCTACCATCAGTAAATGTGAAGAACCACTGACGTCAGTACAGATATTGCTCTGGCAAGCCTGTCTGGACTGACATGGTAGACTAATGCAAGATTTGTCAGTGATAATTATTAGACAGAGTTTTTATTTTTTATTTTTTTTAATAAATCCCATTGAAATTATGCTTAGTAGTATTATTACAGATATCTAGAGAATTGCTTGTATATATATATATATATATATATATATATATATATATATATATATATATATATATATATAGCTTGTGTAATGAATATAATTCTTAACCGAGTTTGACCAAAGAAGTCACTGTTACTAGGGAAGTGAAAATCCCGACAAAAGAGCTCATCCAATGACCACTCAATCCGATGAAACATTGGAAATGAAGTAGGTAAGTCTAGTCTCACTGCTTGCTTCAGCACAAAGTTAGTAATGTTGTGATTCATCTCAGAGCTAGTTGGTTTGCTTTGAAACTCTTTACTGAAGAATTGACTGAAATGGAGAAAATGAATGAGAAAAATGCTTCCAGAACAAAGACTTCTGAGGAAGTGGGCAATCACTGTAATGATCTATTGTCTGCTCGAGTCTACCAGCAAACCTCAATGCTTTTTGACAGAAAACTTGCATCTTGTATAATCTGAAAATGAATTGATTGATTGTCGTTCTTATATGGTAGAGCATGTTCGCACATGCAGTCTTTAAAAACGGTGCTTTAAATCTCTCGACAAACTCAGAGACGTGATGCATTTGTATGTATTCTAAATAAAAGACACAGGTTGTATTGAAAATCAGCTTGCTTATTTGGCTCAAGATAAGGATTTATTAAAGGGATACTTCACCTCTGGAAAGATGAATGTGTTTTGAAAATGGGTCCTTTATGTAGAAGAAATGTGAAGTTATCTAAACTGAGAAAAGCGTGGGTGAAAACCAACAACTCCCAGAATGCACTTGCTTCGCTGCCCTAGGAGGCCACGCCTACTGGTAACAGAGCAGACAGTAGTCAAACAACAAGTCTAGGCTACTAGTGAGTCTCCATGATGAGTCCAGGGATGTAGTGGAGGCTATGCACGTAAACGCCGTTTACACACCTCCCAATATTCGTAAATAGCATTTACCCACCTCCAAAGTGTGTTTATCCACCTCTCAATTGCATTTATCCACCTCTAAATATCTTGTAGTTCCTAAGACATTTTAAATTAAGCTTATGTCGGTTTAGTTTCATATTGTTTATTATTAGTTGTTGTTGACTATTACTGACGGTAAGGCTGCACTGTTGACGCTCGCAGAAATCAACACAAATGAGCGCAGCACACACACACACACACACTCAGTTAACAACATACTGCCTATAAAAATCTAAATGTGGAGTTTTTATATTTTTGACATATGTTAAGAAACCTCATTTATTTTTCCTGAACACCACCAAGATTGGAAATGTGACATTGATTTCCTACAACAGTTCAATAAACAGTTAAAATTAAATCACTTACATTTTAGATGCAATATTGGTTGTTTTTGTTCTGTTTCAGCAGCGAAAATAGTTCCAAACAAAAATCACAGAACCACAGCACATGTCACAGGAACACTCAACCTCTTTTCACTACTGAATGATTCAGCATTTTGAATGAATCGGTTGAGTCAAAGATTCAATGAACCATTCATTAACATCTGTCTCATTCTTGAGTTAATCAGCCGTTTGAACGAATCATTTGAATGAATTAATCAATGACTCACTCATTAAGACGGTCACCTGCCGCCACCTACTGGTGGTTCAGTGTTAAATGTTTAGTATCATTCTTTCCAACGTTTAAATGTAAATTTAAAACAATTTCATAACATTATTTTATGCAATTGTAAATTTTCAGTGTAAATGATCTAATTTGATTTAATCAGCCCGCAACAGCCCTATAGTGTCTTATTATTCGAAATAATTGAATTTATTGATCAAATTTAGGAATTTAAAATGAAAGATGAAGCATACATTAATATTGGGGGAGGGAATGCCCTTTAAAGGGGCATATATTACAATATGGTGATTTTAATATCAAAGCTGATTGAACACTGAGTTTACCACTACACCTCTGGATGAGTCTGCCCGAAAATGTGTTTTGAGAGCGCCTAAAATGTCCAGGATTCGTCTTTTGTATTCTACAGTCACCATTCGTTATGTGTACTGTGGTGAGCAGGACAAGGGAGGGCCGCGGGAGAACGACGCGAGGCCATCGGTGTGATTACTGATGAGCGACACCTGTGAGACGCTCCGGTCTTTTCCGGTCTTCGGGAATTTTCTTAGCAATGTCAAAACACACAATCAACCGATCACTTGTTTAGCGTTCACGTAAACACTACATTCAGATTCACCAACCGGAATGAATTCAGTTAGATTGAAACAAAAGGTGTGCATGTAAACAATGAATGGCAACTGCAGAAAGCAAAAGCTGAATCCTGGACCCGGACATCGACGTCTAGACATGTCCGGGAAAAAGAGGATGGTAACCCCTACCACTCAACTTTCTCCACAGAACAAGAGCCTGCAAGATTAGCTTCCAAAAAAAGATGGCTGACACCAGTGTTGCCAGATCTCGCGAGACAAATAAGCAACCAAGCCGGTGAAAACAAGCCCAAAACAAGCGACTTTTGCTCATAGACAGTAAAAGTGCTTTTTCTACAGAGGTACAGTTTATTTTTCTTCTGTAATAAAGCTTGGCTGTTCATCTAGTGTTGGTACTGCGCCCAAATAAAATCATTTTTGAGATATCAACCTAAAATTTGGAACTTCTTCGGATTTTTGGCTTACATTTTCTTACAGTTTTAGAGTAAATATAATTTGTAATCTATTTATATATATTATATAAAATAGAAATAATTCTATTTTTACATTGTTCATTTTCATAAACTCAAACTTATAACTTTTTTTCTGTTTCACTTTCTTAATTTTATACTTCACTTCAAAAATAATTTGGCAAATGTCTTCTTTAAAACAAGACCAAATAGGTTTATATTCCAAAGCATTCTTGAATTACAATCATTGGATAGTGATTTTCATGAAAAAGGGGGAGTGACAGTTAAAGGGTTAAACGATATTAAATTATAATATCTAAAATATCTAACACATAATTAATATCTCTCCTACAGTCCAGTCAGCATCAGTCGCGATGGTCCAGACTCGCATGTATTTTCATTTTAACGTCACTTACTGACGTTATCCTAACAAGAAAAAAAAAACAACGATTGCCCAGCTCTGCCTCTGATTGGCTAGTACTCGTTGCCATCTGGGTCAGAGCCAATTAGAAGCAGGATGTGGGTGGGGGAAAAAACTCTTTGAATGGGGAAAGGGCGAGAGGGAACGGGCAAGAAAACTCCTACGTTTAAATAACATAGAAAATATCTGCTTGACAGCGAGCTGGGAACAAGCCCAAATAAGCAACTACACTTTAGAAACAAGCCCAAAAAAACGCAACCCGCGACTCCCATTATTTGCAAGCGACTTTACAGAAAAACAAGCCCAAAGTCGCTTAGAATAAGCGGACTTGGCAACACTGGCTGACACCATGTGCACATTCTGTGAGTGTGATCCCACCCTCTATGGGCGAGTTGAAAACATGCAGAACAGCCCCAACTAGTGGCTATAGTCTTTAGCCCAGGCCAAAAAATCCTCTGCTGACGCAAAATGACGATTTTTGCGTCATCTGAGAATTTTTTCCAGACAAAAAAATACATAAATATCTCGTCTCTGGGGGATATGAGGGTGGAAAGCATTGTAATTGGAAAATACTACAGGTTTTCTACTAATATAAAGCTTAATGCTAAATCATTAAGTATCCCTTTAAGTCCACGTCATGCAATCTAGAAACTATGCTTCCAACCACAGGTCAAGAGCTGTCGTTCCAAACACACAACTTTGTGATGCTATTATGTTTGTTGGAACGATGGTTTCGGGAAAAATCTACTTGTTGATTTAACTATGCTGATAACAACGGAACTTGCGACCATATCTTGGCTAACGATGCTTTCAGGAAATGCACCCCAGAATGGAAGCCAACTAGAAGCGTACGAAGGATTATGTCTTGAGTTACCAGTCTACCATTTTTGGTACCATTTTTTTTTTCAGTCAGACTATATAACAATAAATATATTTTTTGTTTACTTCTTTAGAATTACTAAAATAAACCCATATGAAAGCTTCTTGGCCGCAACGCGTAGGTGTGCCATTGCTTGTCGCCAGTTTTTAAAATCTAAGGCATGGAAAAATAAAGGTTTTTTATATTTTTCTAAAACAAATTAATCGAGTGCCTTGGATTGTTTTTTTCTTATGAGTGAAACCCATGAGAATTTCTACACATGCATTTCTCTTTTTTAAGTGGATTTAAAAAGCAGAATCTGAACATAATGCAAGGAAGAAAGTGATGCACGACGCAGTAAATACTTGCTTCATTTATTTCATTTACAACATACTGTAATGTTTTAAATATCATGCTGAGTTTACAAGGAATGATTTTTCCATTTATTTTCAAAGAATCACTAAGATGTATGGGATGTATATGTATATAGAACAGAACAGTAAAAGCTTATTTGGGTTGTTTGAAGTCTTTTATTCCATCTCCATTGTAAAGCAAATGTGTTTGTTTTTTTTCTACGCAAACATTTTGAGGGAATTCGTTCAGTACATCAAGTTTAAGTGAATTTGCACAAAGCAAAATGCTGGACAAAATAAGCCATTTGTGCCACATCCGAATGGATTTAATGGATGAAGCCCAGAAGGGAGGAAAAATACTTGGGGGAATCCATTTTCACATTGTAAAGTGGGCTGTAGCTCTAAGTGTTTATTTTTTGGAGTCTGCGGGTGTGGAGGACGCGGTGGCATCTCATATATGGGTTACAAAGCTGATGCACTTCTGCCAGGGTAAACTATGATGATTTCTCTCTTGCCTTTCTTCAGAGGTAAATACTTCACAGTTTGCTGTCTGGGATTCATGCAGTCCTAGTCTAAGTGTCAAATGTGGAGCTTTTGGATTGCAGCAGACCTGGAATTCAGACTCTGTGCAAACTCGTGTGCAGAGCAGACGCGGAGGACTTGGATGGATTGCGGAGTGCTGTTTTTGTTAGAGTTAAAGCCAGTCTGCTTCATCTGAGCTAAGAGGGGTTTGCAGAGACAAAGCGATGAGCAATTCGGATGCACAGCACTATAAAACATGGATCAGGTACAAGCAGCTAGAGGTGCCGGATTTATTTTCAGGTGGCAAGCTTTTCCCTAACTCTTACTACAATACCCCGTGGGACTGATTTACATATAACCCTGAAATAATGACTTTTCTTGGAATCAGTTGAGATAATGTCACAGCTCATTGCATCGTATGCATTAAAATTTGCAGAGGTCACCTTCAAGAAGAAGCATATCTTTTTTTAAATCTGATTATTTATCACACTAGAATTTAAACTGGTCCTTGCGTGGAAATAGAAATGGCAAAAACCTGAGCGGAATATCAAGTTTGCTTTCTTTGGAGAGAAAGGCATCTTTATGGAGCCTTGGCAGCAGTAAAACTGCTTGTAATAAAACAACAAGCCTAATTATTAAGGTCTACTGGTATTATGCAGAACAAATATTAACCTTGCTGTGTCAATACTCTACTAATTTCAAACTCAGTGACTTCTGCCTCCATAAGTACACATTCTGCAACTCTGCCTCCCCACCATGCAAATTAAAGTAAGATTTACATTTGCATTGGTCGTGGCAAGACAAATTGATCTGATCTAAAGCATACAGAACGTTTTAACATTCCCAGAGAAACTGTATATTTCTTCTATCGAGTCCAGAGACGACTGACACAGATAAATCAGAGTCGGGGGCCGGCCACATTTACACAAGCCAGAAGAGCATGTGGAAGCGCAAGTGCTCTGTTCCTGGGTTTGTTTTCTGTCCACCGGCAGGAGAGCTGACAGCAACAAGCTTGTTTTTTTTCTTCAAATCTCCTAAGTAGCCTCATGTCAGTGTTGCATGGGCAGAACAGCCAATTTGCTGCACGAAAAGAGTGAGACTTTAGTTAATGCTTCTTTTTGGTTCAAATAAAATCATTAATGTGCAACTCTGGAAAAACACCAATAGAGTTTTATAAACAAACCTAGAGTACATTTCCTGAACTAATATGCACACTGCAAATCAATGTCAGATGCTTAATTGTCTAGTTTTGCATCTTTGTTGCTATTGATTTCCATTAAGCACGCATCCAAACCCACACAAGCAGTGTCTTGGAAAATGGCCCAGATGCTACCAAATATGTCCTATTGTTTCAGTTCACAGAGGGATTGGAGTGGATGTTTGAGCGAGCGAAGCCAGAATTCAAAACAAGCCTTAGTACACACATTTGATGAAGACCAAGAACAATTTGAAATAGTTAAAGCAATAGCGTAACTGTGTCCATAAAACAAGTCTGCTTAGTATGTACCCCAGTCCCTGAGCCGCTGTAAAAATGTACTTTCTCAGAAATAACTAACTAGAGCCTTTTAATACCTCTCAAAGTGCAGCGTTGGTAATAACAGTGCTTTCGTGGCTCCAGCACTGCAGGAGATGGTCTGCTGTGATCTTTACTGTAATTCTGGTGGACATCATAAGGCTAATAAAGAGAACTCCAGGTATTTCTGTGGGGTCGTGCCTCCCATGAGTCCTAGTCTAATACTGTGGCCATCAGTCCTCTGATATCTCACACTAGGTGCCAGAGCCCCTGGACTTTTTTTAAAAAAAAGCTGTAAATGACTGAGAAACCGTAACAGGACTCTTGGAACATCAATAACCTACAGCACACGGGGGCTGTTAAGCTTAAGGAGACTCAATATTATACTGTATGAATATGAACAAATGTTTAATAAATGTGTAAAACACACAAAAACACTTTTTCATAAGATAGATCTGGTGTTTCTTCTCATTTTCAAAGCATATTAAAAACACCTACAGAATTGATATGTTCCTTATTAATGTGTTCCAGAATTGATATGTTCCACATTTAGTTCCTTAGTAATATGTGACATTTAATTGCATGTTACGAAGCAAATTCACACTACTAATGTGGTTTCAAGAGAAAATGTGTTACTATGGGCTGAACATTTTTGTCTACATTTTGAATAATTAGAATAATCAGTAAAAGGTATACATTGACTTTATTCAGTCAATTCTATGTTTATTACAAAAGTAATTCTGATAAATAGACAAAAAAGTGAGACGAACCACAACCCCTTGTTTACACTGAGAGAATCGTGTCAGCACCTCATTAAAACTTCCTAAAAGTCTAGCCTAATATTGCAGTAAACTAAACACTGAGAAGACCATTAACGGTGCTGTAACACATTTACACTGTGATTGACAGCAGTGAGCTGGATCTTCAAGTTCTTTCTCTAGAACAACTAATGATCTTTCCTCTACAAGCTGCCCAACACCAGGGACAGAATGAAATCGCCCCAATCTCTTCAGTGACCTAAACTCATTAATCCTTGAAGACTATTTATGCCAAAATCGAAGCATGTCTGTCATGGCTCCAACTGAAAACGGAAAACTTTATTCAATGGATTTACAACTTCAGGCCAGACATCTTGTCCGTTTTGTCTTTGTTTCTCCAAGAATTCAAAATCGACGTTTTCTTTGGCTTTTAGAATGAATATGTTAGCCTTACTGTTATCTACTGTGTACTCCAAAACAATGACAGAATTCGTATTTCGAAGATATAAGCATTCAAAACTTTCAGTCTCATACTTCTGCCAACATGGATAAATGATTTTGACTCACTCTGCACTTATGATGCCCAGCACCCCTCAAACGTTTTTTTTTTTTTTTTCAGTGTTGGGTGTAACTAATTACTAAGTAATTAGTTACTGTAATTTAATTACTTTTCCCTTGAAAATGTAAAGTAAGGGATTACTATTCATTTATCTGTAATTTAATTACAGCGATTCGTCACGGTGATTCGTATGCATTTTATGAGGTGTCTAAATCGTACGACCACACTCGTACAATATTATTATTGTAAAATATGTATGGAAAAAGTGTGAAATGTCATGAGATCAGACATAAAACAATAGTGGGTTCAAAATCAAAATGAATTGTCTGATGTTAAAAAGTATGTTTTTATAATGTAATCTTCTCCTTGGTCAGTTTAAGGATAATTCATGCAATGTTATAGTATTTATTTGAAAGAATCAAAACAGATTCAAGTCTATCCTTGTATTATTCAGCTGGTTGAGATTGATATGGGATTTTGAAAGTAATTAGTAATTAAAAGTAATTAAATACTTTTTAGTGAGAGTAATTAGTACAGTAATCTAATAACACTGTTGAAGAGGTAATTAGTAACTAGTAATTAATTAATTTTTTAGAGTAACTTACCCAACACTGGTCATGTTTCTTATATAATTGTTGATTATAGTGGAAACACATCTTGTAAATCATGTAAACTTGATTGACCGTTTCATTTCCCCTTTAAATGCTAATTGGGTATTTTTTAAAAAGGGAGAGCAGTCTGATGTGTCCATCTCTGTCCTCCTGTTTCAGTGGAAATGACATAAAATTACATATGGCTTCTTTAGTCGTTTTCTAGTCTTCGTTGGCCTGATTGTGTTCACCTGCGTTCATTGTGAGTTAGCGTTTATTGCTTGTCTTCAAGGCTTGTCAATCAGTGCTAAAGATTTCCTTGTAAGTCCTAGCTTTGGATTTATTTCCTTTGGACTTTTCCTTCTTTGTTTCCTGTTTTTTATTCTAGTCAAGTTCCAATATTTATTTTGCAATAGATTTTTTTCTCTCCTGATTTTTATTTTATTGCTAACTAATCTTTCATTTTGTTTTATTTTTGCTTTTGTGATCTCTCTTTTGTTGTCTTGTTGAATCTTGTCATGTTGGTGTGTCTTCCCAGGTCACTGACTGCAGTTACTTTCAAGTGTCGAGGCTCTGGTTTCCCGAGCCGCTGCCTTGTCTCCATCATTGCCTTAGCATCTGGAGCTGCCTCATCCCCGACTAGCCTGTTCTCCTGTTTTGTGCCCTGCCCTTTTGTTTGGACTGTGTTCCTGCCTCACCTATATTATGCTGCATGTTCGCATCAACCGAGCTTCACCTTTGTTTCTTTGCTTAGCGCTCTAATGCAATGTAAAAGAGAGCTTACTGATTTTCTGGCTACAGCCTTTACTAAGCCATCTATCAAAACACATTCGTTCCACTCCAATATTGACTGCTGAACCCACAAGTGCGTAAACACAAATTGACCTAGGACCCCCTCTGGATTAGTGATAACTCCTCCCATTGCTTGAGGTCCATATATTAGCACAGAGGACTAGTTTTGCACTCATTTTTTAGGACACAGAGCCCACCAGAGCTTTTCTGAATTATCTGTATTTCTGCGTTCATTTAACTTAGAATGAAAGCTTTAAAAGAACAAATGACTGAGACCTGCAAAATGCCCCAGAGTCCCCCAATCTGTGTCACTCCCATACGGGTAAAGTATATATGATATAAGGTAGGCTAATTGTTTTGTAAGAACGCAGAAAGTTTTGTCTCATCCGACTGTGGTGAGCTCAAACAAGCTGTTGGTTTTATCAAGTTGGCTATGGCATGGTTCAAATGAGTGCAGAAGATATTTTTAGAGAGCAATTTGTATCTTCAGGGTCTTACACATTTTGATTAGCCTACTTAGAAATTGCAAGAAAAACAAAATTGTAATAAAACAAAAACCTTGAATTCTGAGAAACCTCCAGTTCTCTGAGAGCTCCTGAAGTGCAGTATTATGCATTTAATATGATGCATAGCTGCACAATAATATGACCAGACACAATGCTGTTGGATTTCCTCATTTCAACACTATCTGGTTAACCAGTGAATTTATGGAGGTCAAAGTCTTTAGTCTTAAGTATTGTTTTGTAAGTCATTCCAGTCTCATTAATATCGACACATCTTTTCTTCGGAAAGCCTCATTTAATCATGTCACGACTGAGTTCAGAATCGTAGTTGGGAGCATATCATGCGATAGCAACAGCCAAAGTCTGTGTTTGCTTTATAGGGAACGGCGCTGAAACTTGCACCTGATTGTCATCTCACTGATTGGAACATCTAACTGAAATTACCCTTTTTAGAGAGACGAAAAATCGTAGATTCACATTTCCGGTATTTACAAATAGATTGTGAGTAAAAACATGCTCTGTGACTTAGATGAGGATTGGCTCACAATTTATGTTACATTCAAAACTGATTGCAGTTATTCAAAAGGGTTAAAAACTTTCTACTACCACCGTGTGAGGTTTGCAATCATTCATATATCAAAAACAGACAACTCTAAAGTGTTCATTCTCTTCTCTCTCTTTCTGCGTCACTGGAGAACTTCATAATTGCAAATCATGGAGGAGGATTTCTGCCTGGTGAGGTGAAAGAGCACTTTCTAAATGTGACAATCATGAAATTACCTTGCCGTTAAAATGTACTGGACTGTCAGCATCTAGTCAACACAGCTGATTGTGGAGTGTAAGCCACTAAAATCCACAGTAAAACGCTGAACACAACGGTGAAACTTAAGACATTTGAAAAATAGGTATTGCTATGCAAAAGCTTAAGTTGGCATCAGCTAAAAAGCTATATTTAAGTGCCTGTTGTTTCATTACAGCCTCTTAATATTTAAATATGATAATGCATCAATATTTAATGGAAGCTTTAATTAATCCACATTTCAAGCACCTGAAAGTCACACTATCTCAGTCAAGTTGCTTCTTGCACCTTTGGTCAAGGTACACAGATCCACTCTGTCCTTACAGACAGTTTATAGATTACATAACGCTATGCCAAATATGAAGAACGTCTGTCATAGACTATGACATTTGTATTCATGCATAATAAATGATCTTCACAGACATGGGAAGCAGTAACAGCGTTATTGCCAAGCCACTTGTTGAAAGTTCTTTAGAAAATGAACATTAAAATGTGTTTCAAAAGGGGATTCGCGTGAGTAGACAATTTTGATTAGGAACTGAATGTTAAAGTTGTTTTCTCTTTAGAATATTATTGAACGAAATACCAGAGAAATTCATAAAAAACAGAATTAATTATGGTTCATGTCAAAAGAAGTAGTCTCTATGTTTATGTTTTCTATATAAGCTGTGACAAACAAGCACACAATAATATATAACTCCCATATAAGGACAGTTTTCGCTTTTAAGCTGTGTATGTTTCACAGCAGTCCAACCATTTCTGTGAAGACTATTCATCTTTAGCAAATAAATAAGTGAATAGTTTTATTTAGCACTTCGGTGTATTTCAGTTAATGATGAATGAATCACTCACCATTTCTGTGAGGAGCACGCAGGTCAAAACCATGGCACGACTCTAAATCCTTCTGTGGAAATTCACATCCTCGCATGGAAGAGAGACGATTGCAAAGAAAAGGACAACTTCTATAGCCTTTACTGGGTTTGCGGAATGTCCACTGTCGGCAGTGGGCACAGTTGTGAGAGTTTAACGTGTGACGCTTATGTCAGAGCAAACTAGATACGCGCGTAAGAAGCGCACGGGCAGTTCCGTGGCTCAACGGTCAGAACCGAGCTCGAGCGCCCTTCAGTTTCCACAGTGAAAAGCGAACTAAAGTCTCAAGTCCCTCCTCTTTCACACCACTTCCACCTCCAATGTGTTTATTGCCCTTTTAAAAAAACGCGTGTCCAGTGTCGTTGTCGTGTGTTAGGAAGCATTAGGAAGCGCGCGGGTTTGTTTCAATTAAGCGTAGGCATGTAATGCGCAACTATCCATATTCTTCACAAACGTATTTGTTAAATTAAAGAAACGAATTTATTAATAATGATCGTTTAGATGTTTTTGTTAAACTAACTCAATTTCCTCATGAGGATCTATTGTGCCTCTAGCTTATTATAGACGCGAGTATCTGCAGCTTGCTATTTACATATTCATACTAAATATATTTATTTAGAACATTACCTTGATATTTACCATTACCAATGATAGATTACATAATAGATAGATGGAATATTATTTCCCCCCTTTATTTGGGGAGTATGCTGGTCAAATTAAAATTAAATCATATCTTAAATATGATCATTCTTTCCTGGAATGTCATGTCTACAGTTGAATAAAATTCAGATGATAATTCAAAATTGACACATATTCATTTTTGACATTTTTGATTAAAATGTGAGTCTCACTGCTTTTGACATTATTATACACAATAATAAAAGGCGACCTGTAGGCTATAGCTAATACAGTTTAAAAATGCATCCACGACAAGAAGTCGTGAGGGAGGTAAAACCATAAAGGGAACTGAAAATAACACACAATTGAACAGAAACTGCAACTGGAGACACTGCTTGAAATGTCAGTCATTTTATTTGTTTTCAGTGTTCCAGTCAAACATGGATTTGCTCTCTACTCCCTTCCCTGATCCTCTGTATCTAACCTTTTTAATCCACATGTCTCACAGCCTCTTTTAGCTTCTCAAATTCTCTAATCTATATAGCCCATAGTTTAAAAAATAAATAGCCACACATAAGGCATAAGAATCTTCACTCACAAAGCTTGAAAGGCCAGGTCCAACAACAACTCTGTTAACAGACCTCAATGAAAACACCAGTACATGTTGTGATTTGAATGCTGATGTGCATTTGTCCTCTAAACCAGCATAAATCATCCTGAACCAGCAAGGATTCTTCTTTACCCAAGATGCTTTTAAAGCAGGAATGGTATATATATATATATATATATATATATATATATATATATATATATATATATATATATATATATATATATATATATAAAGAAAAGAAAGAAAAGAAAGAAAGAAAGAAAGAAAGAAATATTTATGAGCAATAATGAACAAAAGTCAGAAACACCAAGACCCCTTGTTAAAGAGACAAGGAGGCAAGAGAACTGGAGATCTACCTAAATTATTTCCTGGAGGAATGAATGAAATATTTTGAAAAGACTTCTGTGATGAGGTGGATGTGGTTCAGTGACCACTGCAACAGGGGAGAGAGCTGGGAGGCGAGTGGCAAGTAAGTGGGTTAAGTGAGAACTGATGAACACATGATCTCATTTGCAGTGATTGCTGTGGGGAGACATAAAAATCCACCTGGAAGCGGGAAGCAGGTTGAGAGAGAGTAAGACTTGGGACTCACGCACCACAGAGAGTTGGAGAAACAGCGGAAAGGGAGTTCATCTGGGTGAACTAAGAAAGAGTCTGTTCGGTGAACATTGCTGTAGCTGAGCCTACGGTGAAGGTGCATGTTGCAACTTTTGTTTGTTTGTTTTTTTAAATTTGTATTAATAAAGTGCAAGTTCCAGTCCAGCTGACCCCGTCTCCTTCCTTCCAAATCTGAGTGTGAACCTTGAACTTTGCTACAATGGTGCTGAAACCTGGGAGGAAGGAGAACAACGCCGCCATTATGTCGACCTCGCCAGGACAGCCGTTTGCAGACATCAATCGAGTCCAGAACCTCCTGGCCTACAAAGACTTCAAGAAGGCCATCCTCCAAAGGGTCGTCAACATCGCCAAGACTTCCGCTCTATACAGCCTTTGTGATGGCCCAGCAGCTCCAAGATGCAAATGGCTATTGGCTGGGGAAAGTGATCTCAAGGCTGTCAGAGAAGGTGGTACTGGAGCAGTTCATCACACGTCTCCCCCAAGAGGACTTCCCAGTGGGTCATCAGGCTTATCAGGCTCTGGTGGATTCAGGTTGTAACCAGACCTCCATACACCAGAGCCTGGTACAATCAGGGGCATTGGATAAGAGCCACACGGTTAAGGTGAGGTGTGTGCAGAGTTTCCCCCCTTTAAGCTTCTTTACGGACGTCATCCTCGCAGCATTTTAGATGTCCTGAGAGAAGCTCGGGAGGACAGACGTTCTGAAAGTAAAAACGGAATAACAGTATTTTCTGGACCTGCGAGCAAAACTCCATACGCTGGGGCGGCTCTCTATGGAGAATTTCCTGCAGGCTCAGAACAAACAAACTGCATAAATTTGCACCGGGAGAGAAAGTCTTTGTATTACTCCCAACATACAGCTCAAAATTGTTGGCAAAGTGGCAAGGACCCTTTGAGGTCACATGGCAAATTGGAGATCTCAATTATGAAGTGATTCGATCTGATAGGGACAGAGCACGTCAGCTATACCACCTCAATCTCCTCAAAAAATGGATTGAACGTGAATTAGTGATTCTTGCGACGGTAGTTAGCGGGGAGGAGGATCTCAGGCTAGACGTGAACCAAAAAGGACGATCCCTCACCCTGGCCCCGGGGGGAGATCACCTCTCAATGTCACAGCTCGCAGATTTAGCACAGATTTTGCCGATATGTTGAGTTGGAGAAACAGCGGAAAGAGTGTTCGTTTATATGGACTGATGAGAGCTGGAGAAACAGCTGGAATTCGTCTGGGTGAACAAAGAAAGAGTCTTGTCTGTGAACGTTGCTGAAGCTGAGTTTACGGTGCAGGGGCACAACTTTTGTTTATTTTCTTTAATTTTGTATTAATAAAGTGTGAGTCCTGGTCCAGCTGACCCCTTCTCCTTCCTTCCAAATGCAACCTCAGCATCCAATTTAAAATTTTTCAATTCTTTGAGTCCTCTCCACCGTTCAAAAGCCTTCCCGGTTATTATTTGTTTCCTTGACGAAAAATGATATTCCCTCCCCCTAATCCTCCTTCTTATCTTGGGGATTCTTCCATGTTGCCTCTTGCACGTCCATTGATAGCATAGGGTTGATGGACGTTGGCTTATTCTTCAGCTCCGACTTCGTGTGAAGGCGCCTTGCACGAGCGCAAAAACAAACAACACCTGCCCCTGTTGGTGATTGGTTAGAACACTGTTTATTTTGATTTTGAGTTGTGGTTGCACCCATTTGTTTTTGTGTGCAGATCTCAGAGCCTAGGCTGCCTATAGAGATGTGTTTTTTTTTTTTGTTTTTTTTTTTTTTTTTTTTGACAGCCTGCTTATAGGGTGGGCAGATTGTTAGGAAAGATTGCATGAATGTGAAAATTTTTGTTTGGGCCTGGAATAGCTGATACAACCTTTAAGAGCATTTTTCCATGCCCTTGAGCCTCAAACATTTCCTTGTCTCACACCCCAGTGTTCTCTCTGTACAACCAATAGTGCTGTCTAGTCCAGTCATCAGCCAGAAAGGACCATTATTATGCCTTTTTACTCTGTCATGCCATATAAAAATGGAAGGCACTTACTAAATCAACAAAACAGAGGCTTGTGTGCTGAGACTGAGCATGCGCTCCTTACAATAGTGTTAAGTTCACTACATGGCACTATGCCTTCACCTTAGACCATGCTCTAAACTAACATATTCTCTCGCAGTATATAATATATAAAGTATTCCATTGCATTTGGATTTTTCTGCTCTATCATACAGTATGTAGAGACAAATTACTAAGGCACCTATTCATTGTTCCTGTGAAATCTTACTCCCACTCCTTCTGCAGAGAGCTAGAAAAGTTGAAAAAGATTCCTCTTCAAAATAGTCAATTTTCTGTTCTGCATCCTGGTACAATGCCTCTTGCAATGCATTAATAGAAAAATGTGCAAATGCTGGTATTTCACTTCGTTATGGAAAATAGGTCGACTGCTTCCCTTTAGGTGTGTGTAAAGGGTGAATGAACAGCTAGTACATTCAAATGTTAGTCAGACATCTTTCATGAATGTGAACCTATTTGTGCTGACGTGAAGTATTCAAAGTTTGCTCTTGAAACATATTCAGACAAAGCAATTGTGAACTGCAGAGTAATTTAAAATAAGCTTTTTTTATTATACATTTAATTAAATTGATGCCAGGTTAAGGCCAGAAGCATCAATACAAGTACAAGTATATGAATGCAGATGCTTCTAGCTACACAAGCTTGTCAAAAAGCACATTTCAGTTTCATATTGGTTATTAACTTCTTTTTTATTTATCAGTATCAGCTGTTGTTAGATATTGAACTGTGCAATAAATTAAAGAAATATTGGCAATTTAACGGTTATCAGTCTTAACGTGAAAATAATTTTCAGTTTTATTATCACCAGAATTATAATATCACTTGCAAGCTCAATTTCATGTGTTATTACCAAAATATGCCAGACCATTCATAACACAATGCAAGTACATACTCCACTGCATACTCTATAAGTATAACAGTTATCATTTGGGACTTGTTTATCACATAGCGTTTAATTAAATACAGTGTTAAAGAGATAGTTAACTTAAATAATTAATTTTTAAATTACAATTCTGTCTTCATTTACATAATCCTCAGTTTGTTAATGTCACCTGTATGACTTTATTTTCACTGAATATAATATAATTATTCTGAAGAATGCTGGTAACCAAACTTTGGTCAGCATTGACTTCCATTGTATGGACAAAAACCACTGTGAAATTTCTTAAAAAAAAAAAAAAAAAAAAAAAAAAAAAAAAAAAAAACAATATAGTGATCAAAAAAAAAAAACATTTAGGTTCCCCGAGTGAAAATATGTAAAAGTTTAACACCGAATGTTCATTAAATAATATTATTAAGTGATATTTTAAGATAAAGTTGGGGTCAATGACCTTGTTCTTACATGATCTTAGTTAATGTGGTCTCCAAACAACATTCTTAATGCATAATGAATAACGACTGACATATTAGAAAGGGCTCCATCTTTGACTGCTTCCAGACTACTTAGCACTTGACCCACATGTTTCATTGACTCCAAGTTAAAAATGTCAATATTGTTGGCAGCCTGTTTGGTCTTGCCCTTCCGCGCAGTGGCCGGTGTCAGAGTTCAATGGTCTGATTTAGCACAATTTCTTTGATAGATGCAATGAATGACCTTTGATTTGCTTGCGATAAGAGACCTTACTCGCGCCAGAGAGAAAGAAAGAAAGGTTGGGAAGAGTAAAGGAAGAAATGAGGCTGAGAAACACCTCTCTATCCCTTCTGCCCTTCAATGCAATTACTTGCACCAGGCTAGGATTTCAGAAAAAAGTTCTGCCAATGCTTAAGGCAGCAAATATTCCTCCTGAACTTTGAGAGTTTTCTGTACCCAGAGGAATCAAGTCTGATTCAAAAGTAATGCTGAGCAATATTTTTGGCTTTAAGTCCTCCTAATAACATGTCTATAAAGGACAAACAAGGAAGGACTTGAAGCTCGTTCACTTGAACTTGTTTAGACGGCTGCAATTTTCCATCTCACTGTACTATGTGAGCCCTTCGCTGAGCACAAAGTGATAACCAAACTGGATAGTGCACATGCGTATTTGCCCTGACCATTAAGTGACCAAGTGTCTCTTTCTTAATGATTTTTAATGTCTCACCCAGACAAATGCTCTTAGACTAGACAGCTGTTGCATTTTCATGGAGCATCTTTCCTTTTCAGAGATTTCACTTATGAATTTGTAATGCACTGCATTATTTTAAGTCTAAACAGGGTATTTTGTGCAAGTTTATGAGAACATGCTTGGCTACATCAAACAGTTGTAGAATAGGGCAACGTTTCTTTGGAGAGGTCAATGAAATGTATGTGGACTGAATTCTCACAGTGCGTCTTAAAAAGGAGAAATCTTGAAAAATAAAATAAAAATAAAATAAAAAAACTACTGCACAAAAGCCTACCCCATGAGTCTACAGACATGGACTGATGCTGAATGTTTGCAAAAATATTTGTTGTGTCTGGTAGCCTAGTTGGCTTTAATCATCGTTTTTTCCCCCAACAAAGTTCACAGCTGGGTCTGCGTCAAGATCTCTGGTCTTTTAAAGCAAGCTGATCAACATCAAACAAATGATAAAAAAAAAAAAATCGTCCTCTATCTAACAAATGGCCTCAGCTGCAAGCAGCATACACCCAAACATGGCAGTTTTGCCTTTGTTTGTGTGTTCATCTGATCCAAATTGATGCCATTGCACATCGGTGTGTTTGATAAATGTCTGGATGCCATATAGACTTATTAGTAAATTGGTAGGGGAATGTAAATACAGTTTTTGATGAGCTAAGATTTCTGCACTTGTATTCACTCAAAATACAAAGGTGATAGTGATATTGATTAGGGAGTAAGATGAAAAATAAAATTCTGTTAAAAGATAATACACCACATTCATTCACCAAAATTGACAAAAATACCAGCACAGTTAACAGGAGAGGAAAGTGACATACTTGATTACTCATTCACTGCAGCTGCAGAGGTTGTGTTGTGTATTATGACAAATACAGACTCTCACAGACTGCCTATGATAAGCTGAAATGCTTCAGATTTATTTGCGATCATTTCATGGTTGTCTTTTAATACAACGTTGTTTCATTTATACATATTCGCATACTTGCAACAGAATGGTCAATGTATTCAATGAGAGAGAAAAAAAAACTCAAGAAAAAAAAATGTACAGTCACGTTCGCTTTGCACACTATGTGTTCTAAGTATCCAGAACACAATGTAAATGGACTGCATTTATATAGCGCTTTCATAGACCTAATGGCCACCAAAGCGCTTTACATATTGCCTCACATTCACCCATTCACACACACATTCATACACCGACGGCGGTGTCAGCCATGCAAGGCGCCATCCAGCTCGTCGGGAGCAGCTGGAGTTAGGTGTCTTGCTCATGGACACCTCGACACTTGGTCAGGTGGAACCAAGGATTGAACCACCAACCTTTCGGTTTGTAGATAACCAACATGAACCACTGAGCCACTGCTGCCCCATGTAGAATATGTAGAAGATTTATAGAAAGCCAGTTGCCTAGACTCCAACACTTTCCCATGTCATTATATTGGCACAATCTGTTGGTGGGCAGCAATGCATGAGGATAATTAACTCTATGATCTAACTGTGCAAGAATGACTAAGATCTGTAAAAATACCTTCTCTTTATGAGCCCTGTAAGCTGTGTATACTGGGTTTACATAAATGTTCAAGAAATGATACTCACCCCACATGCACTTTCAAAGTCTGAAATGATATATATTTATATATATATATATATATATATATATATATATATATATATATATATATATATATATATATATGTGTGTGTGTGTGTGTGTGTGTGTGTGTGTATGTATGTAAGTATGTATGTAATTTTTCTATACCAGTGGTTCTCAACTAGTTTTTATTGATCCCTATATACAATTTCAGAGCTCTTTAATTCAATTATTACTAGTAACAAATACAATTGCAGAGCTCTCCAATTCAATTCTTACTAGTAACAATTACAATTAGACAGCTCGACAAATTAATTTTTACTAGTCATATGTCTCCATTGACTTCCATTAATTTTTAATTACAGAGCTCTCAAATTGAATTGTTACTAAGAATTACAATTAGAGAGCTCTGATATGTGGAATTGGTATTTTAACTAGTAAGAAATCAGTTCTTGTCATTTTAACTTTTATTTATTTCCAGGATATGAATTGTTGATATCAAGAAATGAAATGAAATGGATGAAATTTTTCATATCAACAATTGAGTTCTTGATATCAACAATTGAATTCTTGATATCAAAAATGTAATTGGAATTCGAATTGGTACGAATGACCCACCCCTTACCCCGCCCCTAAACCTACCCATCATGTGGGTTTAGACAAATCATCACATGCTTCAATGCATTTAGGGGTGTGGTCCTTGTCAACATTATGGGCCAACATTTCCCTATGGGCCAACATTTCTAAAGAATGCTTTCAGCACCTTGTTGAATCAATGCCACGAAGAATTAAGGATGTTCTGAAGGTGAAAGGGGGTCAAACACAGTATTAGTATGTTCATAATAGTTCATAATAATATTCCTTTAGGTGAGTGTACATATATGGAATCCAAAGGTGTGGACGAATGTATAATGTATATACTGTACGTCTTTTCAGCGCTTCTTTGAAGTTCACTTAATTTATTAGAATTTAGTTTCAAATTTGATCTGACTCAAATTTCAAATGATTATTAAATGTAGACTTTGTTTCTAATTATGATATAAATATTCTGGGTATTCCATGCTTTCAATTCATTGATTAAGCACCCAATTTCACATAGAGTCACACAACGGCTAGGTTTAGATTTATAGGAAGTTAGAACTTTAGTTTAGATTTAGTTTAGTTTTTTGTCATCCTCCAAAGCTTCTACTATATGTTGCTTGCAAATATTATATTTTCTTCTTTCTTCTATATTTTATCGTTTCTTTCTTCTATATAATAGAATGTTATTTCTTCTATATTTTCTTGTTATATTCTATATTTCTGGAAGTGAAAACCCTTTTAAAAATAGGTTTTAATAAGCATTGCCTCCTCTTCTTTAAAAGTAAATGTCTTTATTTATTTGGATGTCCTAATTATTCATGATTATATAGTTGTATTTTATTTTTTGCCCTATTTTAACTATTGTCCATGCCTACCAAAAGAGAACCACATATATAAAAACAAACACCTCAGAAATTCACCCAATTCAATGTATGTTGACAGAAAGATTGAATGTGTGTATTGTTCTCTTTGGCAGAAACTATGAGCTGTACACTTTTCTTTGACAGAAAACCTCTCATCATCCTTTGTGCGATGAGTTGAGGTCAGGGTCAGCACAGACACCCATGAAGCTTGCTGATTTTTAATAGGTTTTTCACTTCCATTGACAAAAGATAACATTTGCAGGCAACGTAGAAGCTGTGAGGGATGACAAAATGCAATCTTGACAGGGAATATGGTTAGAAATGCTGAATTAATATTTATCTATAAAATTTTCCGGCAGACAATGTGTTTTGTTCTACTGAGAAAATTGGGTGTCGTTTATCAAGTGTGGACAAACAACTGTGCTGACATAACAAGTGCACAGTTGTGCCAAAAGACTAACAAAGAGATGTGACAAATTCACATGCAAGAGCTGTGTCAACACAACAAAAGGTTGGACTAGGTCTACAGAGCCTCTCTTGAGACAAAACTGAAACTTTCACACTGATGAGTTTGTGTAACTTGTTATTGTAACTTGCCAGTGTTATGCTAATGTGAACACAAACTGAACCTAAAAGTTTACACAACAATATGCTTAAAACGGAGAAGTGTTTCCTTTGAGTTTTCTGCATACAGACGACAGCACTGTCACAACGATCAGATCCGCAAAAACGATAAAACATAAAAACGCTGCAATCTCCTTAGATGACGATAAAAAAACATAGACTGAACATGTAGCACACATGTGCATGATGTCATCGTCTTCAGAGATTCACATTTTTTGCTGTTGCACAGGATGCCGCTCATACCAGCCTCCTACAGCTCCAACAGTGCAAAATGTAACCAAGACAACATCTTTATTGCAAACCCGTCCATGTCGTGGTTTTTGTTGTTGTTTTTGACATATGCCTACCCAACGACATTAGCAAAAAGACCAATGCAGATATTCCGCAAAACAAAAGAGCAGCATGGACACACAAATCGGATCTGAACAGTTGCAATACGAGTGTGGACAGCCACTAATTTTAGATCATATTCCTAATCTACCCTATCTCACGACCAATTCGTACGAATTCATACGAGTGATTCAAAAGTGGCTAATTCGAACTAATTCATACGACCTCACCCGTACGAATTCGTACGAATTCCCTAAACCCACGTGACGGTTATGTTTAGGGGCGGGGTTAGGGGTAGGTCAATCGTATGAATTCATACGAATTGGCCAATTCGTAAAATATGTACGATTTCACAAAAATCGTACTAATTCGTACGAGTGAGGTCGTTCGAATTGTTACGAATTAGCCACCTCGTAAAATTCGTACGAATTCCCGTGAGATCGGGTTGTCCTAATGGATACACAAATAATTGCTTTTGGATTGACAGTGTGAACGTAGCTTATGAATAACCACAATTTAACTTTAGAGCATCTCATTTATACTCTCCAGACACAACAGATAGTACACTGATTAAAGAGAAGTATGTCAGTGAATAAATATAGTATTTCAGTAAGTATTGGAAATGTGTGTATTATTGAGCCAACTCAAAAGTTGTGTGAAAGAGCATGACAATGTACTGAGATGTTGTGTATGGGAACTAGACAGAAAGTCTATGAAGGAGTGTATATCATAATTGTGCTCTCAGAGTGATATCTTCCAAAAAAATAAACAAATAAATAGAAAGTATACACACACACACACGCACACATACACTCCTTTCGAGGGAACTCGCAATGCATCATAGACACTTTGGGAACACCTCCAGCGTGAATGCGTCAGAAGCATCTACAGTATGTCAACTAGTCCGATGGAAAGAATATCACGGGCAGGTGACGTTCATGACCAGGAAGAGATAAAAGTGTATCAAAGTGCATCTGGATTAATCTCGTGGAGATCAAGGAAAAGGGCAGAGCCTTCCTCGATTGAGCCTTCGACAACGCAGTGAATTCTGTTGTCAATAGATTCCAGGGGGCCAAAAAACAGTCAGAGGCTTTTAAAAATTTTCTCACTTGCTGTACCTTACCCCCTGGGGCTGCTGGGCGTGAGCAGCGTACTTCTAGTAGCATCACGCTGACCGAGCTGAATTTGGTTTGCGGACATCATTCATCTCCTCGACGGCCCTCACTTGGAGATTCCAATCAGGAGAAACCTTCTGTCTCAGGCAGGGGGCAAAATATTTCACCCCCTGCCAAAGATTTGGAAACTGTGGGTTTGGCCTCTGAGGGGGCCCAATTCATAGAGAGTGGTCTCTCAACCGAGGTTGTTGAGACCATTCTAAGAGCTCCCGCTACGAGGATACTATATGCACTTAAAGGGACACATTACTTATTTGCATTAAGCTTTGTATCTTTAGAAACCCAGTCATATTTTAAATGGTCATGATTTATTCCCTTATTTTCTGTGAAGCTGCTTTGGTACGATCTATATTGTAAAAAGTGCTATATGAATAAAGGTGACTTGACTTGACTACTAGAAAGCTTTACGCATCTAAACGGTCTTTGTTCTCCAAACGGTCCACTGACGAAAATCTGGACCCACAAATGTGTGGGGTCTCGTGGTTGCTCAGTTTTCCTTCAAGAACTGTTGGAAAACGGGAGGTCCCCCTCTACGCTTAAAGTCTATGTGGCGGCCGTTGCAGTATTTGTAGAGTTAACGTGTGGCCGATCATTAGGAAGGAATGAGTATCATCTGCGTCGATTCAGGAGCCAGGAGGATGAATCCCCCACATCCCCCATCAGTTCTTATGTGGGATCTTTCTTGAAACCATTTCTCTTTGAACCGTTAGATTCCTTGGATCTAAAGTACCTATTACTCAAAACAGCTTTTCTAAATGCTCTATCATCAGTCAAATGTGTGGGGGACTTACACACGCTATCTGTCAGTGCTGTGTGTCTTGAGTTCAGACCAAATGACTCAAAAGTCATCCTCAAACCTAGACATGGCTATGTCCCTAAAGTGATTGGCACTCCGTTCAGAGTGCAGGTCATTTCTCTGTCGGCTCTGGCAGCATCCGATAGCGAGAGCGATGTTAATCTCCTTTGCCCAGTCAGGGCACTGAGGGCTTCCATTACGTGCTCCGCCCTTTTCAGGCACTCGGAGAAGCTTTAGGTTTCGTTTAGTGGGCGCACCGAAGGTCTCGCCACCTTGAAACGAAGCTTGTCCGGATGGATAGAGGACACTGTCGCAGCTGCCTATGCGTAAAAAGGTTTTCAATGCCCTTTGGGCATCAGGGCTCAAGGGTTCTCAAACTCGGTCCTGGAGGGCCACTGTCCTGCAGAGTTTAGCTCCAACCCTGATCAAACACACCTACATGTGAGTTTCTAGTGATCCTGAAGACCTTGATTAGCTTGCTCAGGTGTGTTTGATCAGGGTTGAAGCTAAACTCTGCAGGACAGTGGCCCTCCAGGACCGAGTTTGAGAACCCCTGCACTAGAGGCATGGCCTTGACGTTGGCGAGAATTTCAATTCATGACATATGTGTGGCAGCAGGCTCTATAACCTGTAAGTTCCCACCCTGCAGGCTAAACTTCTGTCAGAATAAGTGAGATGTACATTCTGTCCAGATCGGATCATGTGCAGGCTACTCTCATGTGACTTAGCTCTCCTGGTTGAGCTGCACTATATTGGTTTAATAGGCTATATGCTTATACGGACCAGCGGCGCCGCTCTGTATTCCCAATGAGTGCTTATGTACCCGCATTGCTGGCTGCTGTAAGAGAGCTTATCGGTTACCTAGCGTAACCTCGGTTCTCTCTAGAAGAGGGAATGAGTATTGCGTAACCTGCCGTGCTCGCGCCATGAGTGACTTTCGCTTCAGTTGATGAAAACCAAGGAGACAGCCTCCGAGCCCCGCTTATATACGCTAAGATGCGATGAGGGCGTGAGCGCCTCTTCATTGGATGTGACGTTCAGCCGGGCTCAGTGGTAGGTTGCTGCAGTTGCCGCAGGGCAGCCAATGAGCACGCTAGACAGCCTGCTCTAGGTCTGCTAGTTGCTGCACTGCGTTGACAATGAATACAAAAATTAACGATAGCTGTTTGGCTTCAATATCTTGAAAAGATTGATCTTTCCCATAGCGTAAGCTAACTTAAGCAGTACTTGTTCCCTCTTCTAGACAGAACCAAGGTTACGTTAGGTAACCGTTACGTTTCTCCTCCTAATCTCCTATGTATTGCTTTAAAATATAGCATTATGTACAGAATTCAAATGGGTCCAGTTCGTTTTCAACGCATTCTCATCCTTTAACGTCATATAGAACGCTATATGCAAAAACGGCGCTATACTACGCACATGGCACCCTTTATCGTTAATATAACACGCGTGTGATGGTTAGGTTTAGGTGTGGGGTAGGGTAGTCTCATATTACGCTAAAGGATTTATGACGTCTTGGGTTGGCGTGTTATATTAACGATAAAGGGTGCCATGTGCGTAGTATAGCGCCGTTTTTGCATATAGCGTTCTATATGACGTTAAAGGATGAGAACGGGCTGTCGTTTTCTGGTAGCCTATGCGTAGACTCATGTATATAATCCGATCTGTGCTACCGTGTCCGGAGCAGACTGTGTGTGCGCTGCAGCGGTTCAGTGACAATGACTTGAAACCAGACATCATTCGCACCAATGAAAGGATATTTACACTGTCTGGATCATTCCCTATTCCCCATATAGTGCACTATGTACCATTCACCATGGAGAAAAGAGTAAATGTGTGAAAAAGTAATTGATTTACACCATCTATGTAAAATTTAAGGGGCAGGACGTTTCAGATTTTAGAGAGCATTTGTTACAGAAAATCTGATGAGAAGCTGAAGTGCAGAGTGATGTCATCAAAATCATTGATCCATATTGGCAGAAGTGAGAAGTTGCGAAAGTTAAGGCATTAAGGCGAACATACTGAAAGCAAAAAAAAAAAAAAACAACTAACAATTTGATTTCATGGGGACTTTAAACAGCCCATTATGCTCTAATACACACATCTATCATTTAAAAGACAACTAGAGCTACTGGTTTTGATCTCAAGCTAATTACACTGGCACCAGTTCAGGTCACGCAGTCTTCGCATCTTTATTATATGCCTTTGTCAAAATCAAGCCACCAGGCTCTTCAATAACAATGACTGTTCAAATACATGGGAGCTTGGCAGGTTTTCAAATATATTTGCATATATCAAAAGAGAGAAAACTAAATATTGTCTTTTATTTCTCAACTAAAAGAACACCTGCTCCAAATAAACCTGAAACAACATCAATGCTCCTCGCAGTTCTAACTCTTCACTCCTCAAACTTATCATCAACTGAATTATCAACTGAACCCCAAACACTTATTTTCACATATTTAGAAAATCAACATTTGATTTCTCCACTTTGCTAGATTGGGAACATAAGGCTTGCACATCCTCACTAGCATCTCTTGAAATTGAGCAAACATTGGTATGACTTTAAAGTAGCTAAACATCCTGCCAGACTTGTTATCTCAGTGAACAGGCTGCCGCTACTGACTCCAGTTACTAATTTGTATTCTATATGTGAATGTTTCCCTGGAACCAAACCCTCTGGTGACACAGGTCAGGGTGGAAAATTAGAGCTGGTGAGACTCTGGTCTACCTTCAGAAAAGGAATCAAAAAGGAATGGTTAATGTACTCTGAAAACATACAGTGTATATATATATATATATATATATGAAGAGTTCAGATGCAAAAGCCTCTAAATGCCATTTGAAATTTTCTTCTAAAATGACCATTTTTATCAAGCTTGTATATTTAAGTTCAGTAATTTCACTTAAATGACAATTAATAGGTAATCTTCATTGCCATTTAAGTGAAATTACTGAACTTAAATATACAAGCTTGATAAAAATGATCATTTTAGAAGAAAATTTCAAATGGCACTTAGAGGCTTTTGCATCTGAACTCTTCATATATATATATATATATATATATATATATATATATATATATATATTCTTAAGCAATATTTTTCCATTAATAATTAGCATCCTGAGATACAAGATATAGAAAACCACACTTTTTTTTTGCATTTTTTTGATTTTACATTCTTGCTATTTCTAAGATATATTAAGTGAAAGCAAGTCTTAAAGAGGTGGTTTACTGCTTTTTTTCTTTGCATGATTGTGTTTATGGGGTGCAGTATAACATGTATTCATGGTTTTTCTTTTTCAAAAAGTCTTATTTTTCATAAATTTCACCTTTATTGCAAGCCGCTTTTTCCTCTGTCATTTGAATGACCGATTGACATCCTGATTCTGAAACCACTCCCTCAGAAACAGGCAATGGGCTCAGATTGGTTAGTTTGGGCCAGTGTGTTGTGATTGGCTAAACTGTGTAGTGCACGTTGTCCGGAAACATCATGCCCTCTACCTTTACGAATGAGAGTTGCATGTGTTTCTGTCAAATGTAAATAATGGTGTCAATACTACCGTATCAGTATTCAAGCAGAACCTCCCCAAACACGGCTCTTACGAAACGTTTCTGAATGCTATTTTTTAAAATATTGTTATTCTTTTCTATTCTACTATTATTATATAAGAATTTTGACACGTTATTATTACTTGAAAATGCTACTGCTTGCTTTTGAGATACGGTTTTCTCCTGATTAAACATTTAATAACTGAATAAATGTTTTTTAAAGTTATTGTTTTATCAATGTAATGAACTGTTTATCTATTCACAGAACTTAGTTTACTCAGTCTATCGTTTTTTTTTTTTTAGGTGTAGCCTACATGTTGTAACTGTGTTAAACCCACACACTGATAACAAGTTTGCTCAGATTACATAGCCTATATATATATATATATATATATATATATATATATATATATATATATATATATATATATATAAGTTTTTACTTTATAAACGTTTGTCTTACACAAAATAGCACTAACTGGCTACTATATACACAAACAGTGTTGGCATTGGTTTACGTTCTTGATCAAATCGAAAAATTACGTCATAAATACATGAAAACTACATTTACAAAACGATGTACACATTCAGGTCCACAATGTTTGTACGCATAACTAAAGGGCTATCTAAAGCCAGTGCTGGCATTTGATAAAACTAAAACATTACTTCTGAAATTATACATGCAAATACATTTAAAATGATTGTCTTACTTACAGGTTGTGGCCCAACAACTGCTGACTCTGGTTTTAAAGTTGGAACTGCTTTCTGCTGCAGAAATACTGTATGGCCATGTACTTTTTTGCATATTACGGAGGGAGGGTTGATGCAAATGTACTGGTTAGTTACGTATAAAACCCGTTGTAGTCCCAATCGAGTCGTTTTTGTAGGCATTAAACTTACTGATTTTTAAAAGACGATATCTCTGCTTACACTGAACTTTCAGCGCTGCAACTTAGATACTATTCATGTACCAACAGCAACATTACACACTATTTAAAATTAAAAAAGTGATATCACAATCAACCATCCCTTTAATATTGTATGCAAGTTTGCTTTTCAAGAAATTAAGCTTGTTAAGAATATTTAGATGTTTCTTCTGAAAAAAGTCAAATAAAAAAATTATCTGCAGTGCAATTACACAAGACTCTCGAGTGGAGCTCTTTGCTAATGCTTACAACATAACATTAAAACCAATGAGTCTCTAAATTGTGCAATACGAGCAATAAGCTAAGTGCCTGTGAATGAAAAAAATTGTGTGTGTGTGTGTGTAAGTGTCCTAAGGCATTTCAGACGTTGTTAGCACTGGTGCTACTATTTGGCAGTTGGAAGTAGATCTTGTCTGTGTCTGAGTAAACAGGGTGACAAGACTAATCAGACTTCAAACTGCAGATGGAGATGGGTTGAGATGTGTCAGTGGATAAGATGCCGCGTCACCCCCTTGATCTATCAAACTGCATAATTTTTACCATGTGACCATAAATTAAAAATTATATCGACCTGCCTGTGATGAATAGAAATAAATTGAGGGGAAAAAAAAAAGATTTGCTGAAAACAATTTTTTTACAAGGCAGGTAAAATTCTTAAAATTATGTCAGTGTGTAATTTTACAGTACAGTATAGGTAAATAAGACCTACATTTAATTGATAGAAAATACAGTAAAACCGTAATATTGCGAAATATTATTATAATTTAAAATAACTTTTCTATTTTGAAAATATATATATTTTTAAAGTGTAATTTATTTCTGTGATGGCAAAGCAGAATTTTCAGCATCATTACTCCAGTCTTCAGTGTAGCAAAACAGTTATGCTGCATATATTTTTGTGGAAACCGTGTCATAGTTGAATGATTGTACTGTCATTTTTTATCAATTTAATGTATCCTTGGGAAAAACAGTATTCATTTCTTACCAAAAAATTCTTACCTACCCCAAACTTTTGAATGGTAGAGGGTAGTGTATAATATGGGCACATCTTACCCCACACTCCTCATCTGCACTTACACTTTCTTTGCATAAAGAACATTTCAAAATCAAGACCTGGTGTCCTGTCCCTGCTTTTCATACAAGACATCCTGTCCACCCACACTTACCCTTGGATGTGATCCATAATGTAAGGAACAGTCACTACTTAACCCTGATCAGGAATGTAAATGCACAATAGTAATGGACCAATCAAACTTTCCATCAGCGTAAAATGCACAAAGGCTCCTTTTGACTCCCTGCTGAGCGCATATGTCTCTCCTTGAGGCGTCCAGTCTGAAGCACTCGCTCTTTTACCATCCCGAGGGTATAGGGTTTCCCCGATTGCACTTCTAACTCCAACTCTCTCCTCACTTTCCAGCTAGACAAATATTTTGATACATGGACGCAATCATTTTTGAAAGAATTGCAGGAAATTATTTCTGGAACTTAACCTGGAACAGAAATTTTCAAAGTATCTGATACTCATTGTAACATGTGATTAAACAGTCTATTGCTGAGAACTAGTAACATGATTATAGTGCAGATTATTCCAGCAGACAAAGACTCAATAGCGTGTGTGGGTAGGTTGCAATGTAGGTGGCTAGAGCGAAATGAAATGCCACCACCTGTAGATATCATTCATCTATGGTCTGTAAAATGGAGGAAAGTTGAATTATAAAACCTAGTCTAATCATGAACTCTGCAGGGAGCGCAAATACTCATTTTTCACACATCTCTCACACACTGATCTTCATCTGTTCTGCAGCAAATATTCACCATAGATTGTGCTTGCCATCAAATCAGTTTATTTCTCTTTAGCCACAGCTTTAGTAATTCAATAACATGTATTAATTGCCTTTTAACACAATGTGCATGTTCTCTTACGAGAGGTTCTCTCATATTGTGTAAGTAGGCCTGTCACGATAACAAATTTTGCTGGACGATACATTTTCCAAGACATTATTGTTATAAACGATAATATTGTCGTTCTGAGACCATTTACATCTAAAATAATGATAATGGCATAATAACGCAGGTACACCTTTTCAAAGATCAATAACCCTTTATTTCTATAAAGACTATTTAAAATTGAAAATGGAAAACATTTTAAATATCCATTATGAATGAACAAAACAACCAAAAACAATAAAAGCAATGGATGCTCTCAAAGATCAATAAACCTTTATTTCTAAAGACTATTTAACATCAAAAATGGAAAACATTTTAAATATCCATAATGAATGAACAAAACAACCAAAAACAATCAAATCAATGGACTCCCTCTTAACAAAAAATGCACTTGAATAAATACCAAAAACAATAAATAAAATGGGTGTAAACAAAACCCGACCCCTACCCTATGATAAATTATTTGTTATTAAAGCATTAACAAACAAACCACTGTTAATTTTACATTAAAGCAAGCAGGCTACTGTGTGCATGCTCTGGCATGACTGAATGTGCAATCTGCGCTCCCTTAATTATTCCTAAAACAGTTCATCGACATCTCACACATCTCTGTTATTATGAATCTTTCATAATACCTACACTTTGTTTGTTAGAATCAGAGGATTTGCCACTCTACAGAATTCACAGACATATGTCTGTGATTGGCTACATCGCTCAACGCTGCAAACGTGGTATAAATAGAAACTCTGGCTTGTAAATCATTTCTATTTTGTTTTAGTTGTTCTTGTTGCTTTTCTGCAACAGATGAAAAAAAAATCTATTAGTTTTTATGTTTTATTTTTAGATATTTCTAACTGTGGGAGTCCCGCGAATCGATGTATTCTCCCGCAACCTGCACACACAGAGTGAGTGCATTACCGCCCGCGCCCGCACTCGGCGATCAAATCTATTGCCGCGCTGCACTCTACTGCGTTGGCAGTGCTCGTCTCTCAGCGATTGATGATGAGTGAAGAACTTTCTTAAACAAAAAAGAACTTAAAATGCAACCACACATCTAATACTGTAAACTGAAAAAGGTATTTTAGTTTTACAATATAACTGTACAAAAAAAAGTGCAACAAATAAATCTAGGAATCTAAAAAAATTATATATGAATAATATTAGAAAATAATCTCTTTATAATTTAAAGTCCATAAACAATTTCGTTAAATAAACGGCATTTCAGTTTTGACAGCGACTGGCCATCCAGAACAATAAACTCAATACGTTGTCAATTATATTTATCGCTCGCTGGCTGTCTTTTAAAAACATTTCTCTTTGCTTGAATAAAGCTTTCAGAGATTGTTGATTCTGGCGTGGCTCATCCTCCGTCTGCCATCCTGTTCTGCAGGGTGACGCGTCTCCAAATGCTTAAGTTACTCGTGTTGAAGTTGCTAATACTTGTCCCACCCCTCGAAATTGCAGTATGGCATATGAGACATGTCGCCGTTTTACTGGCTGGTTGGTCCAGTCTGAAATACTTCCAAACAGCGGACATACTGCTAGCGTGAGCATTTTCTTCTTCGCTGCTCTAAACAATGGTTGCTTGTGGCAACAGTACGACTTCCACGTTCACATATGAATGTAATTAACGAGCCCGCTCACGAGCGCTTACACTTACTACCAAACACTTCGCCCTAGATGCCGCTTGTGCATCACAAAGTTATCACAAAACGTTCCCCATTCAAAGTGATCGAGACATCACATATGAATGTAAGTTATGTGCCCTCTCACGAGGGCTCACGCTTACTAATATACACTTCGCCCAAGGCGCTGCTCGCACAACACGAAGTGATCACAAAACGCTCCCCATTCAAAGCAATAGGGATGTCATTTATGAAAAAGCCTGCCACTGCTGCCAGCGAGCCGCCGTATTCAAGCACCGAGGGCATTTTCAGATTCAGATAATACCAAATAACAAATTTGGTATTTGGCTGATTCTGGCACAGTCAGCGGCTGATTCTGGCACAGTCAGAGACAGAACTTTTATCTCACAGAACAGTGCTCCTCAGTCATCTGGAAAGCCTGGGTCTCAAGGTCAACTGGACCAAAGCTCACTACTGCCCAGCCAGTCAGTTTACTTTCTAGGACTAGAACTGGACTATGGGGGTATGGCAGCTTTATGGACACCTGATCGACACCTGGCCGCGTCTTTCTAGAAAGGAAGCATCGGTTCTCTGAAGACATTTCAGAGGATGCTGGGCTCTATGGCCTCAGCTGCTGCAGTGCTCCAGTTGGGCTTACTGCGCATGCGCCCACTACAACGCTGGCTGAACCCTCAAGCGTCTCGCCAAGCTTGGGCTTCCGGTTGCGAACGAATCAGAATGCATTACGGCTCTACAGCCCTGGTTAGCGGCCGACTAGTATCAACGGGGAGTGATGATGGGAGCTGTCTCGTATTGAAAGGTCATCGCGACAGATGCGTCCAACCGGTCTTAGCCTGTGGTCAAACCAAGAAAAGCTCCTTCACATAAACGGTCTTGAAATGATAGCGGTCAAGAACGCGATGAAGCGCTTCCTCCCATTCATACAGGACCACCATGTTCTAGACAGCCGGCTCTAGGTCTGCTAGCTGCTGCTCTGCGTTGACAATGAATACAAAAATTAAGGATAATTTTTTGGCTTCAATATCTCGAAAAGATGAATCTTTCCAATAGTGTACGCTATACTGGTTCCCTCTTCCAGCGATTACATTAGCTAACCGATGCATTTTCAATTACTATAACAAAGCATTGTTTACCCATCCAATCTATCTGATATCAATATGATGTGGTTCTCGTGTGAACAAGACGCAGAAGGAAAACAACCTTGCTGGGAGGCAAACCGCAGAAAAGCAGTGTGCTGTGCATGTTTTATGAGTAAGGGTAAAACTACAACTGTTTGAACAAGGGTCATGTCTTTACAAAAGCTACAAGCATCCACCGTTGCCAGACTGTGAAAAAAAGTGTTTCTAATGTATCCCGAGCCCTTGAGACATTGCTATTCATAGTCCATTCAGCCAAATGTCACTGATGCAGGGTTACGTGTAGGCCATTCAACTACTAATGTCTTGTTCCTTTAGGTTAGTGAAATTGAAAAGAGCATAGTGGAAACTGTGTTTTGATGAGGAACTTTCTGTTTATAGGGCTTCAAGAATTCAGATACCTGCATGCATTCTGCATACTGGAGGGCAGATTCTTGCAGAGAAGAATATGAGTCAGACACTATTCTGTGCCTTTCATGCTTGTTTGAGGATGCTTTTACACTAGAGCTGATGGGGCAGAGAGGTTGGGTGAAGTGAAAATGGTTTTCTAATAATAGGTAAAAGGTTGTCTGGGGTTTGGTTTGTGGTTGTTATGAAAACAATCTACCCAAAATAGCAAATTTACAAAGTAAAATAAAGAAACAGTAACATTTATGATGGAAGCTTGGTGGTCAGTAAAACTGCGAACTAATGTGTCCATTATGGCCCATTATGGCAATCCTTGCAAGTAAAAAGTGTTCATTTTTAACGATGTATAGGCTGCCTGCTATCTGTTATTATTTTATGCAGCCCTATACGTAGGCTATAACAATGCACAACAAACTTGGTGTTCATATATATTTAATAATTGTAACCAGAAAAATAAAAAAATGTATTCCCAAAATAGTGCAGCCCTATAGTTTCTCTTATATATCAGCATGTTCATGTTTTCATTTTTTACAGGGACCAGATGCCACTGATGAGTTCTGCTGACTTCATCATTCACAGGAGACTCTGCACATGAACATGGTTATGTTATGTTTCAGGAATGACAAAGTGTGATTGTTCAAGCCTCTGTCTTTAGATTTGTCCTTTGTTGTGCATTTTTGGATTATGTTGTGTTGTGTGATTATGTTGTTGTGTAAATAAAACCAAACAATCCCTTCTTTTTTAAATATCATTCTTTGTGCAAGGTTTCTTATAATTGATGTAGGGACCCAGAGCACCTAACAGGGCCATTAGGGGAGGGTCTTTGTCTTTCTCAGGTGTGAAAAGCAGTAATATTAATGGGTGGTTAACGCTTCCCCCCATAAATCTATCTTCCCCAAAACACGTCAAACAATTTTTAAAAGACTTAATTGTCTTATCTGAATGAGTAGTCCGGAAGATTTTCGCATAGTTTTGGAGCAAATACTCTAGGCTATGTGATACAATTTTCAAAAGTCTTGTGAAGAAATAAGACCTTATTTCAGTGACATTTTTCACAAACATCATTATCTCAAAACTACAAAATTTTACATACATGCTGCTGACATATTATTGTAGCACAGTTTGTGCTGAATACAGTGTAATAATACTTTAGCCATGAAAATGTCACGAGTAACAGAAAAAAGCACACACGACAGAGCATGTCAGAACACTTCCAGGACCCAGAAAACAGCTCAGACTCCTAAGGGTTAATGAAGAATGTTTTATCTACTACCTTTCCTTTAACTATCGAGATGCTCCTTGATTTAGAGGGCTTAAATTGCATTTGTGCCCATTCAATATTATTTGTTAACTTACTCAGTAACCGATTAGTGTAGGCTATTGTTGTAGTCGTGGTTGTCATGTCATCCATGTATGCTCTGATTGATGGTAGTCGCATCCCAGAAGCCAAGCGCTCTCCTCCTACAATCCATCTTGATGCCCTAATGATTACTCCCAATGACATGGTAAAAGCCAGTGGAGAAATGGTGCATCATACCATTATTCCAACCTCTAAGTATTGCCATAGCAAATCTCCAAAATAGGCTTTCACAAAATTTGTTATTGAAATTCTCTGAAAAAATCAAATGCTGCCCAAAGAAGCTCATGTGGCACTGATCCATATGCATTAGCCAAATCCAGGAATGTCACATGGAGCTCATTCCTCTCCTTTTTAGCTGACTGAATTCGTTGCCAGAAAACATTGATGTGTTCGAAACATCCTGAGAACTCTGGAATGCCCGCTTTTTGAACTGAATTGTCAATGAAGCCATTCTTTAATAGGTAGGTGGACAATCTCTGGGGAATCATGCTGACGAAAATCTTACATTCAACGTTTAATAGTGAAATAGGACGAAACTGACTGATGCTTGTAGCATCTTTTTCTTTAGGTATAAAGACTCCACCTGCTCTGCGCCATGCTCAATGTACAACCTGTTTTTCCCATGCCACTTTTATCAATTTCTACAGAATTCGCAGAACTCCTGAAGCACTCTTGTACACTCTGTACGGAACTCCATTATCTCCATTAAAGCTTCAAATGATTGCAGCTTTAACCTCCCCTTGTGTGATGGGAAGGTCTAGAGACTCGGATTGCAATACATCTAATTTAGGTAACTCCACGTTCGAAAAAAAAAAATTATTTAGTTTCTCTCCATCCAGACAATTATTGCACTGGCCCTGGAGCTCATGCAACAGGAAAATTACTTGGAATATTGCTGACCTTAGGTGACGTTATTTTCATCTTTGAATTGTAGGTAAAAAAAAAAAACTAAAAAACTTTTTCACCACTATTTTCTTTTGTTGTTTATGAAGTATAGTGTTGTGTAAGTGAACCACTGCGTGAATAAACTGTCTTGGATTCAGACTGAAACAGACACTCATGTGGTCGAATGTGTTCGAATACAGCCACAAAAGACAGCCTACCTTCCACCTACTAACCTAATGTTTAAATGTTTATTATGGGAAGCGCGCTAGCCAGACAGAATTTAAACTTTGTCGGCTGAAGACCCAAGTTTGGTTTGAAGATGAAAAATGTACCAAGCACAATGTTCTCCACCTTTTCTGATTTCTAACACACACTCAGCGTTCACCAGAGGCAGATTGGCCATCGGGAATTGGGAATACCGGGAGCAATCCCAAATGGCCGGTCCATTTCAGGCTGAAGACCGGCCGGTGGTCAAAAACCGGCGGCCGTTTTTTTTTTTTTTTAAATGATACGCGACCGGCCTAACCAGCCGCTCAGCTGTAGCGGAACACTCTGTGTGTATGTGTTTTCAGACAGGGCCTTGCCACGCCAATAGATTCAATCTAAGGGGGGATGCGAGCGGCCCTCCGAACTTGGACTGATCCCAACTTGGACTGATCTATTCGATTGGCTCTAATTAGGCGCCGATCAAAGGAGTTTACTTTTAGTCATGTTTGGCGGGTTTGTGTGACTTTAACAGAGACGAACGGTAAAATTGGCGAAAAGAAGGAAAGAAGAGAAAGAAATGGGTGGGGCCGAACAAAATAAGAATTAAAAAGAAAAAATGTTGGCACAAGAGGCAGCGGTAACACTTTAGGATACGATTCCTTCGTTAATGAATAACTACACAGGAACCAATAAGTAACACAATATTAACAATCTAGAAACCATTACTAACAAGAAACTCTGATTAACGAACTAGTAAGTAATAGTGTCATCCTAAAATTTCTTGAATGTCTTCAGTGTAATCTGATTCTCTTTATACAATAAAAACACTATTAGAATTAAAATAACTGCAAAAAAATCCTTCTTCTCGTGCACCAAGGTCACTCGCATAAGGCCTTCACCTTTCAATTGCATGAGCTAATTTTGTACATTAGATCAATATATCTGAAAAAGCCCATACATTTAGGCTACTCACTCATGGAACCACTATGCCTATGGGATCAATATAAGAACTGCCCCCAAAGAAATCAGTACAGAAGTGGTTGAAAGTGGACAAAAGAGATGGATTAAAAGACCAGGTGTAAACAGGAATGTCCCCCTTGTCTACTTTTGATCTGATCGAACAAAAAGCATGATAATACCAGCTGTAAACTGGGCCTTAGCTAACCGTAGTCTAGCTGATCATTCCATATAAATAACTCATTTCAACGAATGTTTCATTTCTGAAGAAGGCATCACAAGTGATTCTAAACAAGTATTTTGATAAAATAATTCTCAGATCAGTAAACCATAATCTCAAACAGATATGATACAGATGAGCAAATGATAAAGCTTGGGCTGCTGAATATTAAGATCCCTTACTTCAAAATCGCTCATAGTTAATGATATGATTTCAAATTATAGATGTGCTGTGTTTGTCAGAAACCTGGATAAAACCAAACGATCACATTACTTTAAATGAGTCCACCCCGCAAGATTACAGTTATAAACCTTGAGGCGTTGCTGTAATTTATAGTAATATCCTCAAAACCATTAAGAAATCTATTTATTGTATTGGTGCTTGGTGTAGAAATAGTGTAAATGATAAATCACGTTTGTGAATTCTGCTGGCTATTGTATACAGGCCACCAAGGCACCATAAAGAGTTAATCAAAGAATTTGCGGACTTTCTATCAGAGTTAGTCCTGGCTGCAGATAAAGTAGTTGGTTACTTTAATATACATGTAGATAATAAAAAATATGCATTGAGATTGGCAATTAAAAGACATTATAAACTCAATTGGAGTTAGACAACATGTGTTAGGACCTACTCATTATCGTAATCATACTCTAGATCTAATATTATCACATGGAATGGATGTTGATACCGTTGAAATTCTGCAGCAGAGGGATTACATCTCAGATCACTAGTCTCATGTAAACTTCACTTATCCAAAGCAGCAAAGCCAACTTCGTGTTATAAATATGTTAGACCTATAACTTCTGCCACTAAAGATTGCTTTATCAATAATCTTCCTAACCAGTTTCATCATCTCAGCATCCCGGATAGCTTAGAAGAACTCGATATTGTGACAGAATCTTTTAACTAGAGATATTTCAGATTTCATGGAAGGAGAGCTTGATCGCATACAGAGATGCCTTAAAAACTACTAGATCTGCTTATTGTTCAAACTCATTAGAATAAAATAAACATAATCCTAGGTATCTATTTGAAACAGTGGCTAAACTAACGAAAAAGAAAGCTTCAAGCCCAGAAGTGTCCAAGCAACACAGCAGTAATGACTTTCTGAATGTCTTCACTTCTAAGATTGATAATATCAGGGACAAATTTACTAATATGCAACCGTCTACTACAGTATCGCATTAGGGGGTGCATTGTAGTCTCCCTGAGGAAAAATTTGGTTCATTTGTTGCTATAGGAGAGGAAGTATTTTGCAAACTCGTTAATTCATCTAAATCATCAACTTGTATGCTAGACCCTATACCGACTAAATTACTGAAAGAGATGCTTCCAGAGGTCATAGATCCTCTTCTTAATATCATAAATTTGTCTTTGTCGCTAGGATATGTACCAAAAACCTTTAAGCTGGATATGATAAAACTGCCTTTTTTGTCAAAGATACTGGAAAAAGCATTATCCTCACAACTGTGTTCCTTTCTTGAAAGAAATAATATCTGCAAGGATTTTCAGTCAGGATTTAGACCGTACCATAGTACAGAGACAGCTCTCATCAGAGTCACACATGATTTGCTCTTATCATACGATCATGGTTGTATCTCTCTATTAGTGTTACTTGATCTTAGCGCTACATTTGACACAATTGACCACAACATTCTTTTAAATAGACTAGAAAACTATGTTGGCATTTGTGGAATTGCATTAGCATGGTTAAAATCATACCTATCGGACCGTTATCAGTTTGTAGCAGTAAATGAAGATGTCTTATCGATCACAATTTCAGTATGCCATACCACAAGGCTCAGTACTAGGACCACTGCTATTCACTCTATACATGCTGCCATTAGGAGATATCATTAGGAAACATGGAATTAGCTTTCACTGTTATGCTGATGATGCTCAGCTCAAAACCTAACAAAACTTACAAACAAAAAAAATTGGATGACTAGTAATTCCTACTACTAAATTCTGAAAAAAAAAGTATCGCAGATTCTAATTATTGGACAAAAACCTTCCACACGTAACAGCCTAGAATACTGTCTAACACTGATGACTGCTCTGTTAAGTCTTCATTGTCGGTTAAGAACCTGGGTGTGCTCTTTGATACCAATCTTTCATTTGAAAGTCACGTGTCTAGTATCTGTAAAACCACATTTTTCCATCTTAAAAATATATCTAAATTACACCATATGCTCTCATTGACAAATGCGGAACAATTAGTTAATGCGTTCATGACATCAAGACTAGATTATTATGCATTAGCTCTACTGGGTGGTTGCTCTACATGCTTAATAAACAAACCACGGCTATTTCGAAACGCAGCAGCTCGAGTTCTTACCAGAACCAGGAAGTATGACCATATTAGCCCGGTTCTGTCAACACTGAATTGGCTGCCTATTAAACATCATATACATTTTAGAATATTGCTGATTACTTACAAAGCACTAAATGGTTTAGCTCCCCAGTACTTGAGCGAGCTCTTAACGCATTATATTCTGTAATTCCGGCTAGTTGATAATACCTAGAATATCAAAATCGACTGCAGGCGGTAGATCCTTGTCTTATTTAGCACCAAAACTCTGGAACAATCTTCCTAACCTTGTCCAGGAAGCAGACACACTCTGTCAGATCAAATCTAGACTAAAAACACATATCTTTGGCCTAGCATCCACATAACAAACTATAGACTTCCTTAATTCAAAAGGCTGCACAGTTTAGATCAGCCGGAACCGAAAACACGTCCCGTAAATTCTGATGTGATTGGTACATCATTAAGAAGGATGGCGTATACGCTAATATTAGTCTCTCTGTTTATCCCGAGGGACGCTCTGGTGGACCTGCGTCTGGATCCATCCCAACTCATCCTTAAGTGCCGGCCTCATCGACATGACAGCCATCGGCACTGATCCTCAACAACTCGTCTCCATACCGGCGTGATTACTTCGACTTCCAAACAGATGGAAATGGACAAATGAAGAGTTCAGATGCAAAAGCCTCTAAATGCCATTTGAAATTTTCTTCTAAAATGACCATTTTTTATCAAACTTGTATATTTAAGTTCAGTAATTTCACTTAAATGACAATTAATAGGTAATCGTCATTGCCATTTAAGTGAAATTACTGAACTTAAATATACAAGCTTGATAAAAATGATCATTTTAGAAGAAAATTTCAAATGGCACTTAGAGGCTTTTGCATCTGAACTCTTCAAATATTCTTAGTGTTTCGATCCAATTTGTCTTGCAATGCTACCCGAACACTGTTCCTTAGTTGGCCAGAGGAGAACTGGCCCCCGACTGAGCCTGGTTTCTCCCAAGGTTTTTTTCTCCATTCGGTCACCCGATGGAGTTTTGGTTCCTTGCCACTGTTGCCTTGGCTTTTGGCTTGCTTAGTTGGGGACATTTAATATTCAACAATATTATTGATCTGTGTTGTATTATTTTCATGTTATCACTGTTAAGCTGCTTTGATTCAATCTGTATTGTAAAACGCACTGTCAGGCATTCAAAGATATGACAAGATGCCTTTGACATTTCTGGATAAGGATTGCAGATAAACAGTTCTCAGTTAATCACACAGTCTATGTGGGAGTATCTGCATGAGTAGACAAGCCTAGATGTCAAGGGTCTCACATCAAAGCCTCCTTCTTTGTCCAATCTGATGGACCTCAACTTATACCATAATTTCAATACGTCAGACGAGGGACGGTTTGGCAGAAGGCTTGCCCATGCAGATAGTTTGGCCTGTGCTCCCAAAGTTCTGCCTGACTAACTCAAAATCCGAAATACAACTGCTCATTCTTTATCCCTGGGAATGACAAGACACAATACAAAGGAAATATGTGATGCTTGGCTGTTATGAATGGGTCACTTATGAATTTACATGACATCCTGCAGTGCGACAGGGAGAAGAACATTATTGGATTGCACACTGAACAATATGGCAGTAGCTACTGGTAGGGGGGACTTGGCAAAAGGGCAGCCCACTCATGTCTCAGACCTTTAGTCAGCCAGAAATAGCATCAGTAGAAAAGGATCTGAAGGAGGCAATTAATATGCCAGGCTCTAAACAAACATGTTGCAGTGGCATCTAAATGTTGTGGTTAATATCCACAGCTGCTGAACACATCTGACTCAATGAGCCTTGGTCTATCCAACAAACCCTGTATATTTGATAAACCACACAATTACCTTTTAAACGTCTTCATCTGACAGACATTTCGGTTTAATTTATCTTCTCTGCCTTTATCTGTTATGTTTGTCTCATTAAAATGTGTGTGTAGGAAGAAAACCCTTTAACATTGCCTCTTTAACAATGGAGGGAGTGGGATACTACAAATTCCTATTGCGTAGTAAAAACAAACACTTTATCATTAGGCTGTTGTGTCATAAAGGGGTTCTTGTGTGCCAGTCATGGACTATCAGGTGGATTTGAACTGGAAGGGAATGAAAGACATTGTTTCTAAATTTGAATTGGGTGCACATTTGGGGGTTAGGGGACGCTTCACCACATTAATAATTTTCCTGCACAGACTCCTGCACCTCTTTGTCAACAGCAAAGCAAAGGCAATTAGGAGGGCGGTTTAATTATTTGCTGAGAAAACCAAGGACAGAGCAGCTAGAAACATGTTGCAAAGGTTGTAGGGAAAAACACAATATATTTTGTGTAAATTACAACTTTAACAGGTGCTAAAATGTTATAAATAATGTGTTTGGATGCAATAATATAGGCACTCAAATATTGTTCCTCTTTTTGACTATGTTTGCAGACATTAAATTGTCAGTATATTTAGTAGGGTATGTGATTCAGGTTCAGGTTTATTGATATAGCCCATTTCATACACAGAATGGTAGCCCAATATGCTTTACATAATCATAGTTAAGAAATGATTAAAAAAAAAAAATCACATCAATCAATTCAAATAGTTAAAATGATACATAAAATAAAAACACGTGACTTCACAGGGAACATAATACACAAAAAAGATAAGAGCTTACAGACCATAGGTACAAGGGAGGGTTAGAAGAAGGCATTGTAAAAGAGTTTTGTTCTTAATCTGGGTTTAAAAATTGAGATAGTGGGAGAGGTCTTAATGTAACCGCATAGCAGCTAACGGCTGCCTCTCCCTGCTTGATACGAGCGCTGGATTCTACTGTACCAGTTGGAGTTTTCCTGCAGATAAGTGATCTTGAGAGGCTATATGTTTCAAACATTCAAACATCTCTGCTATATAGAGAGGTCCTTGACCATTTAGTGATTTAAAAACAAGAAAAAAGAACTTTAAAATGAATTCTATAGATCACTGGTAACCAGTGTAGAGGTTTTAAAATTGGTGTGATATGATGTTTTCTTTAGGTTCTGTTCAATAGCCTTGCTGCTGCATTAATTTGAAGAGGTTTTATTGTTTTTTTGTATGGAGAGACCAGTGAAAAGACTATTACAGTAATCCACCCTACTAGTGATGAAAGCATGAATAAGCTTTCTAAAGTCTACTGGTAATATAACGTTTTTAACCTTTGCAATGTTTTTTAAGTGATAAAAAGCCAATTTTGTGACTGCCTTCATGTGGCTATTAAAGCCTAAGTCGTTGTCAATAATGACCCTGAGGTTCTTCACGGTTTCCACTACTTCAAAACCTTTCATTCCTTTCATCAACTTTTAGTCTCTGATTCTTTTTCCCAAAGATAATTATTTTCGTTTTTTCTGTGTTTAGTTTAAAGGTGCCATGTGTAACAATAGAGGTAAAAATATCAAAAAAAATTAGCTACACTCATCAAGAGAATGAGAAGAAATGGGGCGATGATGTGATTTAAAAAAAAAAAAAAAAAAAAAAACAGCCAAGTTATAGTGCTGCAGAGATATCAACATGAATTAGCATGCTTAATTACTAGCCCCGGCCCGACAGGTGTCATAATACCAGTTTCGGCCATGGGAGGCAGTATGCGGGCAACATAACCACCAGCCAAATTGCAATACACAAATAACTCGCACAGCTTGTGGGTGTACTTGGACCTGATTGTCAATCGTGTGGAAAGTACAGCCCACTACTACATTTCAGTTCAGGGAAAAGTTCAAAAATGATTGGTTGGTATTATGTAAGAGGAATACATTTTCAACAGTGTTCGTGTTTTTTTTTTTTTTTTACTATAAGCTAGTAGAGATGTTCGTGTAACATTTACAAGCGCCAAAACGGAATTTATTGTTTGAATCGTGTATTAAAATTGACAGAATCTGAGAGATGATATTTTTTTATATCATAACTAACCTGCTCTGTCTAGTCTGCTTATGTCTAATTATATAATTATCATCATTATATAAATATGAATTATATAATTATTATTATCATTATCTGTCTAATAATGTTATAAAATATACAAAAATCACTTGCACAGTGTGATATATTTCCTGCAGTTGTGTACTTACAATATCCCAAAAGTCTCCGAAGATTGTTTTTTATTTCAGAGAAATTCCGACTTTAAATGCGGCCATCCCGTACAAAAAAATGTTGCCTGTTAATGACGCAATATCCGCACTATCCTCGGCTTCCATCCATACTGCAGCCATGACGTAACCATGGCGACAGACGTGGACAACTGCGTTAGAGTTGGATACCATAACAACAGTAACTACAAATAAACATCATATATAATTTGCATTTAACAAACATCTCTGTTGAGGAATCTTGGGCAATTCTCTTTGCAGTACTCTGACAGACTGGTAGATACTCAAGAATAAATTACACTTTTCAGGTCCTACCACATCGTCTCTGTAGGATTCAAGTCAGAACTTTGACCTTTTCACAACCTATGTTTCAGATGCGGAAATCCTTCTGGGCTTAGGTTTATTTGGTCTTGCTCACCAATTACACTAGCTTCAGCTCACACACAATGATGCTCAGATATTCTCATTAATAATTGTACAGCATAATTCCAGGATTCCAGGAGTGCTGCATTCGCTTTACTCCACATGACTCGCCTCCTATGAAAGATCCATTTTGACTTATCTGTCCATAGAATATAGTATTGCATATACTCACAATTCTTGGAGATCATCTTAGTGCTTTTGAGCAAACATGAGATAAGCTTTGATGATCCTCTTGGTGGGCAGTACTTTCTGCCATGCTACTCTTTCTTGATGCCAATATTTTTTGCCTCTTTCTTAAGTGAGTCATAAATTATGACCTTAGCTGAAGCTGGAAATGCCTGCAGTTCTGTGAAACTTTTTAAAGATTTTTTTTTAACTTAACTTCCTGGATCAGGTCCCTCTGTGCCTATTTGATTGGCCACTTCTGCAAATATTCACCTCCATTTGCAGGTACTGGCTCAGTCCTAACACTTTCATCTAAATACTTTGTTCCCAAACATGATCCTTAGTATACAGTTCAATTTAAAATTCTCCTTGGGAACACACAGCTACACATAATGTAAAAACCATGGCTTCAGCAGCCAAATAAAAACTGCTGATTTGCCCCGAGGGCAATACTGTCCTGTGCTCTTCTGTATTAACTACCTCTGCATCCCTCTATAGCCTTAGAAGACCAGATTACACATCATAAACCCACTTATAAAAACTTATTTGGAAATTCATTCAATGGCTGACGTCCCCGTGTGTCCCACCTATTAAAGTATATTTGTGCTGGTGTTTTTGTAAATGTGCGAGTGCATAGTAGAATGTTAATGTAAATGATTTGCATTAACTTGCTAAGTTCAGAATAGCATTTTCACATAAACACACAAGATGAACAGATGAAATCTGAACTGACAACAAACATCCATAATAAAGAAAACAAATTATTAGGAATTAATAATATATTGTTTTGTCTTATTTTAAAACATCCTCAAATCCACAAGATAAATTAAGATGTCAAGACTTTTTCTCATAGGATATATCTTAAAATAAGTTTAGTTTTTTAATTGTTTTAAGCATTTTTTACATTTCACCCACATAATGTAGGCTTCCACAGTGTCTCTTGATGTTGTAGCACATTCCCTAACCACAAGACTTTGACACAATTCAATTTTATTTTCTAATATTTTTTTTTTTTTTTTTACCTTTGTCTCTACATTAGCCTATATTTTATGGACAGCTCAAACTCAGTGCCTCACCTTGTGACTGAAGGTTCAATTGACGGCCCATTTCATATACAGGAGTTAATGGCTCAGATCTGGTGTAATCAGGAAGCAAACAAATGAATGCATAACATAATGATCTTCCAGTAAGGCCAGGCCTACTATACACAACCTCAATTTAAGAGCCCTGTTATTTATTTGTCACAAACTGAACTATTTGTATGTACATCTAGTTGAACCTTGAATCACACTGAGGTCTTTCACATTACACATGCTCCTGGAGAGACCGAGGTGTTTTTACCCCCTCTTATTCCCAACCAATGGCATATGTCAGTGGAGATAAGGGAGGCTGAGTCGAGATCTAAGAGATCGTCATCAAAAGCATTCTGCTCAGAGGAAAAAGGTTGTCTGCAGACATCACAAGGGAGTATGATTATGCTGGCTGGAAACAATGTCAGACATACCTGGACTTGGTGAATAGGCACAATGTGAGGTCTAACTGTTAAACTGTTATCTAACTATTAAAAGCTGTTATTTGCACAAAAACGATAGAGATTTTAATATTTGATCTAAATGTATTTGGATAATTGGGTGTTGGTCAAGCTGCGATGCTAATGATCTAATTATCCTCCAATTTGTAATTAAATTTTTCCACATAATCACAGTTTGTTTATTCTTAAATTTGCATTTAAAGGATTATGAAACCCTAAACCCAATTTTCTGAAACCTTAACAGAGGTGTGTTGAACTTGAACACCATTGAAGACAATATTAGCATCTGTTAGATCTAATAGTATTTTTAAAGGAGCATTTCACCCATTTCAACATTAATCTTTATTGAAAGTGGATCATATATGTAGTCGAAATGTAAAAGAATTTTTGAATTTGGTGCCCTCTTGACCGAGAAAAGACAGAAAATAACTGAGGGGTGCATTTGCATAAAAGACTACGACACCCACAATGCACCAAAGAGCACAGCTCAGCAAGCCACACCCACTAATCCGGAACTGCGCACACATCAGAGAAATCATTCTTTTATCAAAAAGGCTAACGTTAGCTGCCACCAGAGTTTGAAATTCATTTCACGCAAAATTTCGAGTTAGTCGGCTGTGGCGAGCAGGACGAGGGACGTGAGAGCAGTGCGAGAGGATAGCTCAAGGCCGGTGGCGTGAGTGATAATGATAGACAAGAGACGCACCGACCGGTCTCGTATCTCTCACAGAGGAGCGGGAGCATAAATGGCAGATCGAGAGAGAAACAGGCCTGATTTTATGTTGTGTGTGGACATCAGTCGTCAAAATAAAAGTGATGAAGAAGCTTACAAAGATGCTTGAAATAAGCTTAACCAACAATATATGGCCAGCCCTTCATCATTCAAAGAGTCTTAGTGGCATAGAATACAGTCTAAAGATGCAAAAGTCTGGTCTGAGGTTTGAGAACATTTTTAGACTTCTTAAATGCATGTCTGCAAGCTATACCGCATGTTAAAAGCTTGGAAATACTGAACGATTGTGAAGAGAACCAAAAGCTGGTACAGAAACTTCCTGGGCTCCTGGGTGGTAAGGAATTTCGAAGCTTTCAAGACTTTGTAAAGTTCCTTTCAACTGAAGCATAGATTATCTGTAATCCTATCACTTTACACACTCTTCATTCACGTGAGTGACCACCAGAGAGAAGAGTCTCTAAAAGTCAAAAGAAACAAGGCTATTGTTTATAAGACACAGACAGAAAATGGGGGTAAACAGACAGTGGCTAAAACACAGTCAAAAACGTCATGCATGTTGTGTCAAGATGACAACCATCAACTCAATGAGTGTCCAAAATTCATGCAGATGTCTCTGAAAGACAGAAGGTCATGTGTCAAAGATAGCAAACTCTGTTTGAGACCAGATGAAACGAGGTCACTTTGCATTAAAGAATGTTGTCGTCGTCACACATGTGATGTATGCAAATTGAGACATCCCACAAGTCTTCATGACTACATCTATGGAAACCGAAAGCAACCAACAGTAAACATTGAGAGTGAGATTACTGATGCCCCGTCACTTAATGTCGCAAGGGAAGGTCATTCAGTCTTTGCATCTATGATTGTACCTCTATGGGTGTCGTCCATCAAAAATTAGCTTCTCTACGCTTTGCTTGATACTCAGTGACACCACTTTTATTGATGGAGTGAGTAAAGTACTGCAAGTGGATGCTCATCCAATCAAACTCAAACTTACTACTCTGATGGGAGACAGTATGATTATTAATAGTAAAAGGATAGCTGATCTTCAAGCGAGAGGGTATAATTCATCAGTATGTGTCAATCTGCCTCCATTATACACCAAAGAGTGTATTCCTGTCAATCGTGACCACATACCAACGCAGGAAATGGCAAAGAACTGGAGTCACTTGAAGGTAATCACAAAGGAAGTGTCACCTCTTCTCGGCTGTGAAGTAGGTTTACTGATTGACAATTGCCACAGAGTGTTAGCTCTGAAGAAAAGAAGTTGAACCCTATGCTATTCTAACTGACTTAGGTTGGAGTATTGTTGGAAGCTCCACATTCATGAATCCACAGCAATAGTCACAGAATAGCCACAAATGACACCTGTGGATGCCATAAGTGTGCTCAAGTCTGACTTTAAGTAGGTGACAAGACGATTTCACAGGGTGATATTGTGTTTTTGGATAAACGGAAAGAAGGCATAAAAAGAAATGCTCAAGGACATTATGGAATGCCTCTTCCGTTTCAACAACGTCCATACTTACCATATAACAGAGAGCTTGCCGAAGTCAGATTCAATCACTTGAACAAAACAGTTATGTAAACATGAGAAATACAAGGCAGACTACATAGCTTACACGAAAGATATCATTGAAAGAGGTGATGTCGAAACAGTGAATGATGATGGAACTGATGGTGAAAAGTGATACATGCCTCATCATGGCATTTACCATCCGAAAAAGCCAGACAAGCTACGTGTTGTGTTTGCTCCGCTAAATTTAAAGGCAGAAGTCTCAACGAACATTTGTCACCAGGGCCAGACATGATAAACAATCTCACAGGAGTCCTCGTCAGGTTCAGAAAGCACCCTATAGCCATAACATGTGATATCGAATTTTTTTTCCCCACCAATTTCATTTTCAGGAAAATGACAGAGATTACTTGCGCTTCTTATGGTGGCAGAACGGAGACACAAATTCACCGCTTCAAGATTACTGTATGAAAGTTCATCTCTTCTGTGCTGTTTCTTTGCCTGAGAGCGCAAATTATGGACTAAGATATTTAGCCAGTGAGCATCGTCAGTCACACTCACTAGCCGCCCAGTTCATCATAAGAGACTTTTACGTTGATGATGGAGTCACAAGCGTAGAGACAGTGGGACAGGCTATTCAGCTTACAAAAGAGACACAAGAGTTGTGTGCAAAAGGAGGTCTTCGACTTCACAAATTTGTGTCTAATTTCAACTCTGTGTTGCAGAGCATTCCAGCATCAGAACGTGCTATAAACTTAGAGACAAATGACCTTACCTTCAATCACATGCCACTTTGAATATTCACTGGAGCATAGAGTGCCATAGCTTCAAATTCCACATCTCATTAAAAAGTCAACCTACAACACGTCGTGGCATGTTGCCAACTGTTTGCCTCCATATATGCTCCGTTGGGCTTTGGAGCTCCTTATGTTCTCAATGGTAAGAGGATTTTACAATAAATGTGTCGCAAGGGTACAAGCTGGGATGATCCACTGTCTCAGCCCATGGAGGGAAAAATGGCAGAATGACTTTGTCAATCTGGAAAAAGGTTGACATACCACAATGTTATGTACCTGCTAATTTCGGCAAAATTGTGAGAACAGAGATGCATAATTTCTCTGATGCAAGTACCTGTGGTTACGGTCAGTGTTCGTATCTGAGAATGATCAGTGAGAAGGATAAGATCCATTGAACTTTCCTTGTTGGTAAAGCCCAGGCTAATCCTGTAAAGATCACTACTAAATTAGAGTTGACGGCAGCTATGGTATCAGTCAAAATGCGCAATATGCTCAGAGAAGAGCATGATCTCACCAATGTCGATGAACTCTTTTGGACTGACTCAAAAGTGGTCTTAGGATACATAAATAATGACGCTCGTAATTTTCACACATTTGGACGTCAAAGCACAGCACCCAAACAATGGCTGTACCGTCTCAACGGATGATAACCCTGCGGACAATGCTTCAAGAGGTAGAACAATACATGAATTGCTCTCATCTAACTGGTTTACAGGTCCGTCATTCCTGTGGAAGAAAGAAATAGTGAGTTCAGATGTTGTACCGGAATTTCCAATCGGTGATCCAGAAGTTAAAAGGATTCAGACGTTTCAAACAGAAACCACAGAAAGCAAAGAACTAATAGACCATTTGTCTAAGTTTTCATCCTGGTCTAATGCTGTCAAGGCCATTGCATGTCCTCTAAGAAGGATAAGTTTAATTCTGCATCTGTGAGTGAACAAGAACATGCAAGATGCTTGATTCTAAAAGGAGTGCAGGAACAATCTTATCAGAAAGAAATGGATGTCCTGAGTCAAGGTAAACACCTTCCATGTCATAACAGACTTCATCATCAAGACACCTTCATAGATACTGATTAAGGTGGGGGGAAGATTAAGTCACTCGTCATGCACTCATGTGTTAAAGTTCCCACTGATTCTTCCCAAAGAACATCATGTAACTGCTGATAATTGCACCCCATCATGAAAGTGTTAAGCATCAAGGTAAAGGTTTCGCGATTAATGCTGTCAGATCCTCAGGCTATTGGATACCTGGAATGAACAGAGCTGTCACATCTTACATTCACTATCTGATGAAGGACAACGGATGAGCGATCTTCCTGTAAAACATGTAGAGTCTTCTCCACCGTTTGTGTATTGTGGTATGGATTGCTTCGGTCCTTTCATGACTACAGAAGGAAGAAAACAGCACAAAAGGTCTGCTTCTAACTTGCTTTTGTTCAATATAGAAATGTTGGAGGATATGTCCACAGATGCTTTCATCAACAGTTTACAATGCTTTATTGCAATTCAAGGCACAGATCAGATGTGACCAAGGTACCCATTTCGTTGGCGCTAAAAACGAACTGAACTCAGCATTACAGAAACTTGATCCAGAAAGGCTCACTGCTTTTCTTGCAGATAAATAGTGTGATTTTGTAATGAATCCCCCCTCATTCCAGTCATGCAGGTGGTGTATGGGAAACTAAGGAGTGTTCTTAATGCTACTGCTTCACTTGCATCAGGCAGGCTCAGTGATGCTTCACTACGCAAATTGTTTTACGAAGCCATGGCAATAGTTAATAGTCACCCTCTTAAAGTGGATAACTTGAACAACCCCAAGAGCTTGGAACTGCTCACACCTAACCATTTGATTACTATGAAAGCCACCACAGTCTTACCACCACAAGGAAAGTTCATAAGAGAAGATATCTACGGGAGAAAGAGATGGGTACAGTACCTCACCTGGAGTAGTAAGGAAAAAAAGAGTATCTCTACAACATTGCTATTAGACAATGCTGGCATGCTCGGAAAAGGAAGTTTCAGATTGGTGATGTATTGATTATTCATGACACCACGTGGATCTTTGGGGAGCTGGGGGTTGGCTAATACAATCTTAAATCATAAATCAGAAGTACCTATGTACAATAACATACCGATGTCCAGCAATCGATTTAAAGTGTCAGAGGTTCTGGGTTCTAATCAACAATTGTATAGTTTTCTCATAGATCATTAAAACCAATTATGTTTATCAGTGGTTGTTTATCAAGTAGGGACATGTTTGTGTGCATTTTATTTTGTGATTTCACCGGATCGAAAATAGAGTCTATGCAACGGATTAAAGTGCGCTTCCTTGTGAAGACTGTGCGCAACGCAGCACTGGCAACAAGAGAACACTATCCACGCCACTGAATGCAGTCAACGAGCACTTTGATCACTTGGCTTCAAAAACAACACATTTCAGCACTAGATTGATCATTGATCTTTAGAAACCCAGTCATATTTTTGAAGAGTCAAAATGGTTTGAGATGGGAGATGGGAGGAATAAGGATTTAAGTGTTTTACTTCTTGCTTATTATGACGTCATAATCGTCATTTTGCATCATATTAAGCAGGAAGTTACATTTCATTGAAAAGTGTAGAGACTAAAAACATTAGCTCCTCATTTCAGGGGGTGGGACCCACTCATGCTACAGACCTATTACAGATCAGTGTCTTTTCTCGGTCAAGAGGGCACCAAATTCAAAAATTCTTTTACATTTCGACTACATATATAATTCAGTTTCAATAATAATTAATGTTGAAATGGGTGAAGTTCTCCTATAAGTTGCATTTTTCAAAAAGATTGTGAGCAAGACTAGAGCTGAAAGAGGGGGGTTTCATGACCCTTTAAGACGATATGCCATCGTTAAGCTGATTAAAAATCATACTGTTTCTGTCATAGAAAGATTATTAATGTTTCTCATAAAAGCAGAGCCCCAAAACCGACATCACCCCCCCATTGTGCCAAGAGCCTGTATGAGCTGCTCTCAAAGCATTCAGTTTGAGCAGTTAGCCACGTCGCTTTGCTCTGCTCTCTGATTTTCTCATAATGCTCATCTGAGCCAATTCAAGATAAGAACATATTCCACACCAATTTAATTCTGGGTTTTATTGCTCTTTAAAACGGTCAGTAGCCTACGTTTTTTTTTTTTTAAGAAGTTATTACTTTTATTCTGTAGGATGCATTAAAGTCATAAAAAGTGACAGTAAAGGCATCAATTATAGGGGTGTAACAATACCCTCATGTCACGATTCGATACATATCACGATACTGAACTCACGATACAATATTATTGCGACACTCCAAGACATATGATAAAAGGTTAGCAAAAAATTAACTGTTGATTAAAATGCTAAATTTGGTATTACATTGGGCGTGTAAATTAGGGTGACCAACTGTCCTTTTTTTCTTATAACAATATAACAATAACCTGCTTTAAATGTATTGAAATTAATAAGGTATCTTTGAGAAACTTTGAGTATCATTTGAGTATGCCCATCTGTTTGACGGCCGAGTGTCCTGGTTTTTGGTAATCAAAATATGGTCACCCTAGAATGAATAGGCTTGGACTTGTGCTGATACCCCAAAGCACAGGACAATAGAGGCACTAGAATACAAATATTCATGATTCTGAAGCTGAAAACAGATGATTTCAGACAATTATGCTTGCACTCTGTCACCGAGTTATATTTGAAATGATGTAGGACATTTTTTACTGGTAACATGAGACATTTGGCATTATCAGGAGCCACAAATATTCCCCCATTAATTGCTATACATTATTCAACATATAGTAGTTTAATGTAGTACTGCACTAAACCTCTGTACACTTGAATTTTTTCACACACAGTGACAATGAATTTTTCCAAAAAAAAATCTCATTTTGGATGAGCTATACACAATATATTTCACAATCCAATATTGTTGCATTTTGTATTGCGATATATTGTGACAATATATTGTCACACCCCTAAATGCTATTCTTTTGAACTTTATTTTCAAACCGTTTTCAGAATTGCAAATCTTAGCAAATCAGCATGTTGGATTTCTGAAGGATCATGTGACACTGAAGACTGGGGTACTGATGCTGAAAATTCAGCTTTGCCATCACAGGAAAAAATACTGATTTTTAAAATATATTACAATAGAAAACCGTTCTTTGAATTTTAAATGTTTTACAATATTACTGTTCTTGCTTTGATCAAATAAGTGCAGCCTTGGTGATAAGATACTTCCTTCAAAAAAAGTCCAAAGTTGTCCTAAGACAAGAATGAGTATTGTTCAAAATTCATGTATAAATTTGATGAAAGGATTTGATCCACTTCAAATGGTGACTACTGTAGTTTGGACCCAAAAAGAGTCCGCTTACAGTGCCAGGAACAGTTAACAGTCTACTTAAAGAGTTCATTCTATTACTGTCTAAATCAAGAGTTCATTCTATTACTATTTGAAATTCTTACTGGTGTTAATGGTTATGATTGACATGATATAGAGTTTAATTTCAGATTTATGTATTGATCACCTTCTGATTGCATTGAGCATGGTGCTTACTTAACAGTGATCTATGGTGTTATTGCTGGAGATGACTTGACATTGACGGTATGCTTTATCTCTTGCGTGTGGCTAATCTGAGGTTGATTTCCATCAGTGAGTACTGATTTGTAAAGCCTCTTCTCTGTCAGCACCATCAGGGCCAGTTAGCATCAGCCTTTGGCATTCAACGAGGGTCCCTTGCCCCTTGCCGTCCCTATCAATCACCGCCTATACTGTCAGACAAGTCGAGTTATACTGGCGGCTGTCCTTGTGGAGGAGGAAGACAAGAATGTGTGCCCCAGTGTGTTTTGCAGATTCTTAGATGACCTGTAAGACTGAAGACTGTAACACTGTAAGAACATCTTTTAAATCCGCAGGGACTGGACTCAGGGTCAACTGAGACTGAAGTATCCCTCGAGACCTGATGTCTTACGATGGAGACAGTTGGGAAAAGGAAAGAGAGAAAGAAGAGAGAAACAAACGGATAGAAACACGCCTCTGTTGCCCCGGTAGACCCTTTTAACCTGAGTTTCTCCCTTTACTGGCCTTTGAATTATTAAAATAGTGGTAATATCTTTAAGGAACAGTTCACCTATAATTTAAACTGCCATTTTGTATTTACCCTTATGACAAACTATTGACATCCGTTCTACTGAGGAAGAAGTGGAACTCTGAGATGCTGTTTTCTCCACAATTAAAGTAGGTCTTCCACTTTTTCTGAAGCTGTGTGATAGCTATGTGTGAAACAGACTAAATATACATTTTTGTTTTGTAAATTTAAATATTGTTTGACTTCCATTGTATGGAAACCAGCAGCTGTCATCACTGACACCACTTCTAGAGGTCATCATACATTTAGGGGTGTAAAGAAAGCCAACAGCAATCTGTAGTTCAGCAAAGAATAATGCCTTTTTATCATGTTTACCTATGACAACTATAATCAATTTATAACATAATATAATTTTAAAATTATTATATCAGTCTCTGTAGAAAATAATACAGGCCTTTTAAATGACTAAACAATGGTTAAATGTAGGTAGACAACCTTCCCATCTTCTCACACACCACCCTGCACACACATGCACTAAACTCCTATACTGTATAGGCTCATTGTGCACATTGTGATTCTAAAAAAATTAAAACAAAAATCCTTGTGAAATGTTACCTGATCTGGACCTCATATAATAGAGGCACATATTTTAGAGGTACTTGGTGCTTCACGACTTTTGTCAGCCACGCTGAATTTATGTTGCCATAAATGAAATGCACAATGTCAAATAAAGAGGACAGTCATATAATAGTATGGGTATATGGGTAAAATGTGTATGTAAATCACAACCTGAATGGTTATAAGGTTTTAAATACATTTTTACAGTTGTGGACATTTTTACAGTTGTGTGGTTTTGATCATAAAATCATAATATGTTAAAAAGATCCAGAGATCTTTTTTCACTATTTATTTGATTAACATTCATCTCTGAGTAGCAAACATTTTATAAGAGGTCAAAGCATTTGAGTAAATCATGCTCAAGTCTTTAGAGGATCTAATATGAAACTTCTAATAGGAGATTTCTGAAAATAAATCCTGCTCCTTAACAGGAAATGTTTTGTGTATTCATGGGCAGATGTTAATAATTCTTTTATCTATTCCAGTTTCACTCCATTGAGCATAGACAGTGATCCTTTGGTGACCTCACAGAAAAGATGTATTGGAGTTTTCGCATGCAAATTAAAGGACATTGTCATACTTCTTTGTATTCATTGAGATTATGTGTATGACTAAAAGATATCCATTAATGACTACTCCTTTATCAGGCAGCTGATGGCTTCCAGTCTTTTCTCTAGTGGCGTAATATTCTCATCTGACTATTAACTTTAAGAGATAAAGTCTGGCCATACAGTACTAATAAATGAAGGGTGAGCTTCTGTAGAAGTCTTGATTAAGACACACTTCTGTAGGTATCTGTTCTAAAAGCAGCACCCCAGCTGCCTCACAGTAGGGGTGATCTGATTGCCACAGCTGTGCGTCTCAATGCTTCAACTATAGCCCATTTTTCTCTCTAATCTGCATGCATGGTGTAAAAATAACACTGCTTTCTTTGAATGTCTCAGAAATATGGAGTAATGTGAATCTTAGGTGATTTCTGAAGTGATTCATGTTAATTCTGAGATATTGAGATGCTTCGGCAGACACCCTTGAATGAGTCCGCTTTGACTGCTGGCATCAAATGGAAACCACTGTGGTGAAAGACTACATTGTTCAGAATGGGGAAGCATTGAACATAAGAGAAGCAAAACACATAAGCTGCTGCAAGGGTCCAGACGTAGTATTGTCTGTGACTGTGGGAGGTAAGAAGGTGTTGGTTTTCCAAAGGCAAGAGGAAAGGTTGTGCCCTTTATCTTCATGATGTACTGGGCGCACTTGAACGATTATAATCCTTAGTTCACTTCTGTCACTACTGGTGGTTCTTAAGCCTTGTCCCTGCGAAGGCCAAATACCTGTCCTGTGAATGAATTAGTCATTAGACCACTACATTCATATCTGCAAGCTATTTGCTGTTCCAGGAAATTCACTATTCTGACATAGAAATAGGATTTAAAAATCTGATAGGTTTTGTTTTTGTTGGTGGGCGGGAAGCTTTGTATGACTCTATTTCTGAAGGTAACATGTTTTGATGACATTTTTTTTAATTCCGTGGATAATTGCTGGTAAGCCAAATAAAGACCTTTAAGTTTCTCAAGCTAATTGTTGGTAAATGTCCATATTCAAAAGTTTTTAAGTGACTCCAGTGATGCGTAAGTCCCAAATGGACTCAGCTTGATGGTAAGGTTTTTGTGTTTTATTTTTATTCTGTCTCAGGAACTTTATGATACGTAGCTATGGGATGTGTTCAGTGACATAGAGTGCTAATTAGGCACCTCTAACTGCTAAGTAATGCAAGCAGAAAACAAATGAGAAGATTTTCAGATTGTGTCCTACAGAACAAAAAGTTGTTGTGTAGTTGTTGCGAAGAGCTGGTCAAACATTCAATAATAATGTTCTCACCATTGCAAGGCCTAACAAAACAATGTATCCTATAGACAGGAATGGATCTTACTCAATAAGACATTAACATCAGTTAGCCTGTCGCATGTCTATCTTTTTAAGGACTGCATTTGCTTGAGCCGAGGACTTGCCTACGATAGAGCAGGAAAAGTCATTGTGTCCTCACCCTCATTCATGTAAACTATACACATCTGCAGAAGAAGTCAGGCACCGTCACATAGCAACAATTTGACAGGCTTTTCTTAACTTATTTTACAGGAATCAATCCATGCGGTATCTTGAAATGATTCAGAGAGTTTAGTAAATGACTGTTTGTGGCACTGCATACAATCTTCACAGTATCTCAACTGGTTGTATTTCACTCAAGGGCCTGCAGTTCACAGATCAATCTGGTGTCATTCTATTTGTGGCGCTCTCTGACTCCAGGGCAACATAACACTGATGCCTGTCGAAAATGTGGCTCCTAACAGATCAATAACTTGACCTGTTACTAATATCATGCCATACATTATGTCACACAAATCAGTTAATTAAGATAAATTGATTTGCACTTCGGTGGAAAGTTGCTGCTAAGCTTAATTAGAAAATAATGTTTTAGGGGATGTCCCATTGTGTAGGCTACTCTGAGATCAGGCTGTCCCGTGGGAATTCATTCAACTTGCATTTTGATAGTTCTCAAATATCTATGTGTGTAAATGGATCAAGTAATCTTAAGCAAATAATGCAACCATGATGCATTTATACATACATTTAGAAGGTATACATTTGTTATCGAAATTATTCAACCCCCATTGCAAATCAGGTTTATTGGAAAAATTTACAGACTTTCAGCTATTTGCAATGATCAAATCAAAAAAAAAAAATATTGGAATAGCTCAAAAGCAAATGTTTCTGTGAATTCAACTGAAAATGCAACCTGTAATGTCTTCTCCAGTCTCAAAATTATTCGACCACCTGAATAGAATCCCTCACAACACAGCAAATCAAGCACAACTGATCAAAAGAATGGTCCAAAACGTTAAGAGAAGATATCATAGCCCTTCACAAACAAGGAACGGGATACAAAAAAGATAGTGAAAGAACTAAATGTTCATAGACACACCATTGGAAGTTCAAAGGAACAGTTACACTACCTGGACAGGGCAGAGAAAGGAACCTATCAACAACTGCAACCAGATTTCTTTTTCTTTCTTTTTTTTTTGGTCACCTGACATGAACCCCAAAGAAGATCTCTGTTGGGATTTAAAGAAGGTGGTTGCAGCACACAAACCCAAGAATAATACCGAACAAGGCCATTGCTCAAGAGGAATGGGCTAAGATTCATCAGAATCTCTGCCAGAAGCTTGTGTCTGGTTATACATCTCGTTAGCAGCAGGTCCCAACAACAAAAGCGTGCTCCAGTAAGTACTAAAAATTCTTGCCATGAAGGGGTTGGATAATTTTCAAACAGCAGAAGACAATAAAAGTTGCATTTTCAGTCAAAATTGACCTATGGCTAAACCACGCCCCCAAATGCGATGAGCCAATCACAGTGCGCAGCTAACCCAATACACTCGGACATTCTCTGCTTCCACGTCCATTGAAATGTATTGCAGTTAGTCATTTTTCATTTGTTTTTTGTTTTTTCTTGTCATTTTAAGTTTAAAATCGTCAAATGGTGTGTATGGGGTACATGCAACTCCAACACTAGGTTCCCTAGAGTCTGGACGACGGTGTGTATTTTTTACCCTTTCCCAAGCCACATCTCAACCGAGATAAATGTCTGGGTATTTGCCGGATAGGGTATTTTTCGCTACATATTAAGGCCTTTTTACATGTGTTTTAGCTGGGGAATCTGGAACCCGATTGAAAGAAGTTAAACTGAGAGAGCGTGCGTTCACAGACACCATAATGAACGCGTTCACACTCACAGTAACGTTCATAAGGCAGTAATAGAGTACGTTCATTTCACGTTCAAACAAAATATGAATGAGTTCATGAACTCATTTCAGTTCAATGAACACGTTCAGGTACAACACTGACGCTGGCAAACTATCCCGGCTTAAGCGCCATCTTGATGACACGGCATTGATTAAGGCTTTTTTTCACATAGCGCACGTTCTCAGGCTTGGGCCTTGGGATCTTACCATGTCCCCAACCTGGGATCAATCCCGGGTCGTGTTTGCGTTCTCACAGATGTGTTTGTTCTGGCAATTTCCTGGGATCAACGCGCTGTGTGAAAGGTTGGGACTTATGTTGCTTTAATGTCGCAGACTAGGTAGGGTGGAGTTACGTGACTACATACGCTGTAATATTTTTAAGGAGAAAGTACATTAAAGTCCCCATGAACCGGAAGTTCCAAACAACTTTTCTGCAGTGTTGAAGTATTTCTGAGAGAAAAGGAATACTAAATTAGGCAAAATAGTGGGTGTAGCTTTTTTCCCACTAGCACCTGATTGGATCTAGAAAAGTAGGTGTTTCAATCAGAAATAACAGCAGATCTTAACGCAAGTTTACAATCGGTTGTTGAGGATTACTCGCCGCATTTAACACCGTCAGCAGCCCCTTTCCTGCAGCAGCAGGAGGATGAAGATGAAGAATAACAAAAGCAAATGGAGGATCATGTCGTCATGGGGGGAATCAGACCTTACATATTTGAGCCGTTACATGTGGAGGGTTCGAATGGTCACCTGGACGTGGCGATTCAGGAGCAAGTTCACACTCGCGAGCATCTCGATGTGTCCCAATGGTAACACTAATTGGAATTATAAAACTATTGTTATTTACTATTACTGCTGCAACATTAACCGTTATGATAGTAACCTGTGTGTAACTCACTAATCCACGAGTGCCACAACCAAAAATGCACCTCCTCACTACCTCTCCTTTCACACGCTGTCAATGCTTGCAAACCTACAGGCAGCTAGCCTGGATGCCAGTCTGAACTCCGCCCACAACATTTTTTGGTCGGGAAGTTTGGTCTGGACTCGATCCATTGAGGAGTAATTATGATCAATCAAAAAATGATCGGGCCAATCAAATTGCCAGGGCGGGCTTTATACGATGATGGACAGATGATCTGCAGAGACGTAATCATCACGTTATCAAAGAGCACCTAACTGGTTTCCCTCAGAGATGACTGCAGCTGGAGAATTGAGATGTATAGATTCCACTGTCGCGTCTGTTGTAAAATGAATCGACAGCGCATTAATTTTAATAGACAAACAGAAAACTGCAATCAATGCATTTGTCGATCAGAAAGATTTTTTGCCGTCCTTCCTACATGATTCTGCAAAAGTGTAACTTATCAGCTGGCTCTGACGGTCGCTAAGAAGATAGGACGTAATGAAAAGCCTGTGGTCGTTGTGGTTTCTCCGTTGGTCGCACTCATGGAGGATCAAGTAAAAAAGTTGACAACTGTGATATGCAAAGTAGTTGACTTACTGCGTTGTTCTGATTGGTTGTAGGCCTACCGACTATCCAATTGAGTGCAGATTTTTTTTTCCTGGTTCGGTTAAGACATGTCTCATAATCAAAGTCCTATGGAGAAGTTTCAGACGTATGGTGCGTTCTATTATTTATCCATCTCGGAGAGCCGAATCGGAAGACAGACGTTGCCTTGCAACACGCCCACTTTCCTCGGATTTCTCCTCTCGGATGTCAGACAACAAGCAAGAATTCCGTTTCGGAATTCAAGATGGCTGCGCCCTGTGTGACTTGCATGAATTGTTTTCATTGTTTTTGAACCGCTTTGGTATTTTAAATGACGATTATAATCACTCGTATTACTGCGTCCCCTGTTGGTATGGGAATCAGTTGTTGTGAGTGCAATTACTAACGTTGCTAGCATTGCTAACAGAAGATTAACATGAAAAACATGAAATAAAGTGAACATTTTCAAGTTCAAATGGCTGCGTTTTGATAAGGTGTAGTCATAATATATTTTTTAATGTAAGTGCCTGGGACTCGGCCAGTGCTACCATTATAACAGCTTTCAGGGTGGTGTCCTTTTTTTCTCCAACTCGGACACGCAAAACATAATAGAACGCTTGAAGTGTGGACGTGACGTCCAACCCGGTCTCATCCCAATTCGTCATATAACTGACGTTTTGGGACGTCTTTTGACCATTCGTCAATATACGACTTTTTAGGGCCCCCTTAAACGTCGGTAGATGACGTTATGGGATCCTAACTCTACCCCATACCTAAACCTAACCCTAAACCCAACTCGTCACCTAACTGACGTTAAAGGTAAAGCGTCAGTTGTATGACGACCCGGGATCGTCATCTACCGACGTTTAAGGGGGCCCTAAAAAGTCATATATTGACGAATGGTCAAAAGACGTCCCAAAACGTCAGTTATATGACGAATTGGGATGAGACTGTGTTATGACGTCATATCCAAGGTCCGAGTCGGTTCGCTGGCTATAATAGAACGCACCATCACATGCTGACAAGAATATGAGTATGACGAAGTCAGGCTAACAGGCAGCCTGTCTACTGTCAGTTGGAGGGGCGTGGTTACGGATGTTAGCAGACACCCAAACCGTCAAACCTACGTCATCAGGGAAGGTCCTCCAATGCAGAGGGGAGGGGAATTTTCAGATTTTGATTAAAGATTACAAAGCCAAAAATGTTTTTGTGTGGATTGACTTGCGATTGTTCACCACAAAATGATCAATTTAAGCAAAGTAAGTATGGTCAATTTTGAATTTATGGGGACTTTAACAGACAGTGGGCGTATATATTAATAGGATAAAACAAACCCGAAATAACCGACATGATAAAATTACGTCGGTTATAGGCTCTGAATTTCGGTTTCGATTAGTTTTCAACTAATCATCCAGCCCTAGGCCTGACCAGAGTTTGTTTTTTCCAGCTCGCAAGCCAACGCAGAGTTGCTAGACCACATTGGCTGCAAATAATTTCTAGGGTGCATCTAGATTTCTAGGCTATTTAATAGTATAAACAAAAAAGTTCAAAACAGAAAGAAATACAAAGCTAATACAAGACGAAGCTTACAGCCTTGAAGCAAACAAACACACAGCAGTCAGGAGCAATCGATCCACCAACTGTATAAACTGTTAATGTGTATAGAAATGCAATTTTTGAAACATGGAAAAAGTGATATGACCGTTTCAGAATGTACAGGCCCTTGGCAAATTGTTACATCATAATATAGATCACTTAAGATAGTCAGAGATCATATCTAATGTCCAGTGTCAGGTTCAGTCATGCAGTAGCTAGTTTAGAAGAACACTCTTGCACGTCATGTCAATGAACAGTTGCACTTAATTTAACACAATTTATAGGAGGCAGTATGAGTATGCTGACTAACACAAAGGACAGAGTGTTGCCTACTGGCATAGGATAGTGTTTATTGATCAGAGCCACTGATGCCTACTGAGTGAGAACAATGAGGGGGTGGTAGACTGCTGCTAAGCTTCACAGGGCCTGGAATAAAATTTGTATGGGTGGTCCCCTTCTCCCCTGGGCCCAATGAGAAGCTGATGCCATGGGAACCTCACTGTGCCCCACGGACGATGGCCCTGGATTTATAAACACCATAATGCATAACAATAAAAATGTAGTTACACCCAGTATTTTGTAAATTACAGAATATGGTTCTGTTTTGAAAAGCTGGAGTTTTCACACGTAATAGTGATAATGACTAATCTGTCACTCGCCTCTAATTGAGTTGTAGGGTACCATTGCTGTATTGATGGAATGACATATAGAGCACTTCCTATGCATCCCTCAAGCTGGATCTGCAGTTAAAGCCTAAAAACCATTTGTCACGTAACACTTTGATTGTGGAAAAAGTAATTGGTCTGTTCAGTTGGATGTAATGACAATGGGACATCAGTGTTTAAAAACAGGATTTATCCAGTTCCAAGCTGTGAAATCACTATTCTTGGCAGATTGACAACATGCTTGCGTGTGCACAGTTGAAGTTCATGCTGAGATTTGTGGGTAAAATGGGCTTTATTGTTAATCTATCAAGCTTTTGTTATTTTAGCTCATGCACTAAGCCTCACAGATTGATTGTAGCTGCTCCAAATCACATGTGGCACATTTTGAAAACCAGAGATTAAATACAGGTTAACAATATGGTGAGCAATTACTATTTAGACCAAATGTATCATAACGATTTATTTGGATCCATTGGGCATCTAAAGAGATCTGATCTTTGGTTAAATGGATGCCTGCCTCTCTGTCCTGGAGCCAGAGCTGTCTGATGACAGAGAACTCTGCATGTGGGCCCTATTCATGAGGCTTCACCCAAATTCTAACTGTCACCAAAATTCATTGCGCAATTAAAATGAAAGATGTACTACATTAAATTGCTAATTCTGCAGCAGTTGGTCACTGGCAGGAACCTCACCAAAGGTTCCTCTGACTCATGCTGGTTCTCTCATCAAGACAACATTTGCAAAGATCATCTGGAGCCTCAACAAATTGCATCAGGCCAGTTTAATTAAAATGGACAAGACATGCCCATTATCTGGCTTCAAGAAAGGGCATTCAACCAAGACCGCATTACTATCGGTCACAGAAGCCCTGCGGATCGCAAAAACTGCTTCCAAATCATAAGTTCTCATTCTCCTGAATCTGTCTGATCTGTCTGGATCAATGTCTGCTGCCTTCGACATTGTGAACCATCAGATCCTTCTAGCCACCCCCTCATCACTGGAACTTCCCTCCACTCGTTTGAGTCCTATCTCACAGGTAGGTCCTTCAGGGTCACATGGAGAGGCAAGGTATCCAGAGCACATGAACTGACCACAGGGGTTTCCCAGGGTTCAGTTCTTGGACCGCTCATCTTCTCCAAATCACTGGGACCCATCATACAGGCACATGTTTTCTCTTAACATTGCTATTCTGACAACACCCAGCTCTACCTCTCATTTCAACCAGATGATTCCACAGTAGCTGCATGGATCTCAAGCTGTCTAGCGGACATCTTGGAATGGATGAAGGAACATGACCTGCAGCTCAACCTGGCAAAGACTGAGCTTCTCGTCCTCCCTGCCAGTTGTGGTAACACTTTCTTGAGCACAGTGATGAATCATCTACAAATTACTTCACCTCACCAAATACCAGTGCAAATTGCCCAAGGAGAAACCTGTAGATGCCCTATTCACGTCAGGATAATACCCTTGGCACTGCAGTGAACAGCAGGGATGTCTCTTCAGGAAAGGAAAGTTTGACACCCCGTTGTTTTCCCACCAGTCACCCTATCCATTAAAGCCCACTGTGGACAAGAATGCCTTCCGAATACCTGCACTGATGCTATCTGGCCTTTTATAGCATGTCTGCCCAGGATGTTTTTCTTAGAATTTAGACTTAGTTGTCATGGAGACCCACCAAACCGTCACTGCCCAAAAAGTGGCATTACGCAGAAGCAATTTTGCTGTGTTTACCCTTGTCTGGTGGAGTCAAGGAAATATGACACATTAAAGTGATGGCTCATATAAAAGAAAAAGGGAACAAATAAACAATAGATTGTGTGGCATAACAGAAGGCTCAAAGCCCTCTGGGAGCCTAAGAAACAGAATGAGTTCATTTAAATAATTTTTATCCTCTTATTTCAGGCCAAAATGGTTCAAATTTATTTATAAGTAATGCAAATGTCACTGCTTCATCATATGAATAGGTTTTTTTTTGGTCCGCTATATGCAAATAGGCTTATTGAAAATGTGCCTCTTCTTATATTTTACATCTTATTCTTAAACAAATATATAGTTCATTGCAGTATCCAGCTGAAATGAACACGAGAGGCAATTCAATTCCTTGAAATTACGGGGAATATTATAGATTCATCAAGACTTATTTTCTTGTGGTTCCTTGCACAATATATGACCTTAGAATGCTTTTACATTGCATGTGATGTTTATACTAATACATTTCAACATTTGCACAACATAATCAGCTCCATACCTTTGGCTTTTCCGATGTAACTCAGTAACTCATCTGCTTCAGCATTGCAGTAGTGATGCAGAGCGTTTGGTTAACAGCATGGAACACAATGGCCCTCATTTATCATTCTTGCGTAGAAACGGGTGTATATGTTGGTGTAGGATTATGCTTACACTCCTCTCACCGCCTGATTTATAAAGCTGTGCGTACCTTTGAAATCCAGGTACGCAATGCCTGCCCTTGATAAATCGCGCGGCTGATAGTCATTAGAATAACACTCCCCTAAATATTCAAGTCTCCGCTCCCAAACGCCCTCATTTTACGCCTTGTACACACGGAAGACGGCAAAGAAGAGAAACTTCTCCGACGTGAAGCCGAAATGACCTATCACAATGCATTATTTTACAGCACGTCTTTTGAAATTAGCATTCAATTTCGAATCACGTCCCTATGATCACGTCACATATATAGGCTAATAGTGATGATGATGATGTGATGTGAAGTACCATTCATTTACATTAATAATTGCATGACAATTTGTAATATTCTTCTTATTATGATTTGTATTAATGACGCTTATTGTTATTTAGAAGAAGGATGTCGTTGTTATTATTATTTGTATTATTATCATTTAAAAGAAGAAGAATGTATTTTTGATTATTTTGTCTGAATTATTTTTTGGTCATTGAAAGCCTTTCATTACTGAACCCGGTCCGTGAGTTAAAGCACACGGCTCACAACTGAAGGAAAAATTATGCTTAGCTAATCAAATGCTTTGGTAAAGTCACACAAATTAAACATTGAAATCCATGTTGCCCAAAAATAAACAATGAAGTTTATAATTACAAAGTTGTTGTTTTTTTACAATGTAAAAAAAAAATCTCTCAGTTTGTCAGTGCGTTTTGTGGTGGTAGGAATTTTTCTGCGCATTTCCGCACTAACTCAAAACGTGCGTAGCCTACACCACCTCCTGAGCTGTAGGATTTGAGCGTGCTGTGCGCCAAAGTCCATATTGATAAATCTCAAAGTCACCATGGTTTTGGGTGTACGCAAGGTGGAAATTTTAATAATTCAGTGAATGACTGCAATTGCAGATTTCAAACAGAGATGGCGACAAAGAGAAAAATGCCGGACTGCAGCTTTAATGCAATATTTCAAATATCAAACCAGAAACTAGAACAATAATGTCAATAATGTGGTTTCGTAGGAAACAGTGGTACAGATGCAACGATATTTGCAAACACGATAGAGAGGAATAAACTTTTAGTGCCACTTACCAGACATTTAATTTCCAAACTGATATATACAACAATCTACGTGATAAAATAGTGTCAGGTTCACGTTAAACTGTTTTAGATTAAACTAGATTAAATTAGATCTGTTTTAGATTTTAGATTCAGTTAGATTCACTTTGATTTTGTTTGCGAAACTAATTTGTCAGGCTCTCAGTCTCTTTCCAGCGATTTACATATCAACGTTTCAACATGTGTTCTTCTACCGAGTGTCCAAGTGGAAGGATCATGCAAAAATGAAATTCCGTCATGCCCTGAGTTTGATTGCACCCATGGCACACAATCTTCCAAGAAATGCATCTAGGATTGCAACACTATCAAATATGATCATTCTGGACATTAGTGGGAGGGTTGTTCTTTGGACAGCACAGTGTGTGCCAATCAGATATAGAACACCAGGGTCCCGATGTTTTAAACCTCAAAGACCAGCACCAGGATTTTGAAGAAGTAATGGCCTTAAGAGAGAGCCACTTCACCCTGAAACCAGACACTAAATAGAGGCAGTAATGAGACTGCTTGGAGAAACTGCTAATGAGCACGGTGGACTTTCCATTTGAGTGTTAACAAGATGTAGAATAGTCCTGACCAGCCAATTTACACAAAGTGCTAAAGGTTAAAGCTTGTGGTATACTGGCAACAGCTCCAGCAAATCACTAACTCTAGAGAGGACGTGTCGTTTCACAAGGAGGAAATTGCATCACAACAGGAACAGAGTCCCCCACATTTAGTGAGCATAACAGAATGTTGTACTCTGTTATCTGTTTGATTTGTTCCTGAAGAACGAAGTAAACTTTGGCCATTGCCTAAATCAGAGTGAACTTTTGTGTATCATTCTTTTTTTTTAAGAATTATATTTTGTAGTTGTTGTTTTTTACTAGACAACAAGACAAAATACTCTTTATTATTATTATTTTCATGAGCATACAGTTCTAATTTTCCTCTACTGTATGTTGTAGTGCAAAAGTGCAATAGGCCTGTAATATCCTGCTGGAACAGGAGCAAAGGTTGCATTTACAACTTCCTTGAAGACTGAATCATTCCATCACAGTCTCATTAAAATGTCAGGTAGGGAATTACTGTGCAATACTCTGAATATACTTCTCTACAATTCTAATCAGGGCAATTGCAATGTATTGGAAACAACCATGTTTACTTAGATTGAATTGTTTGAAACTCTGTATTCTCTGTGGGTCTGAAATATTTAATTAAGCAATAAGTTAAAAGAGGCCATTCTGTAGTGTGAATATATATTGTGCAGAAAAAGTTGTAATTTCCTGGAACCCCTTGAGCATAATAGTCACACAGTGCCTTCTTGATTTTAAAGTTACTTCATAATAAAAGTATAAAGAAGACATGTGTTTATCAAAAGTAATTTTATTAAACAAATCCAAGTTTCCATTTATCTTTAATTAAGTGGAACATTTTGCACTACATTTTGCTATGAATTCGGCTGCAAATAGTGGACATGTGATTTACGTTGTGATTGTCTCAATGTAGTGGACTGCACCTTGACTCGAACACTCAATTTAACTGCTCAATTAAATGTTAAATGAGCACAGCAAGTGAAATATCCCCATTGATGAAACAAACACAATTTGTATAGTCCAAATGGCGTGATTAACCCACACAATTAACATTCTGAGCCACCATTTGTAGGCTATAGTTTGCTTAGTCATTTATACCAGAATAATTTTCTCATTATTGGAAAGCAGTAGAGAGTCTGACACCAATTTACCTGCTATAAAAGTTTTGGAAAGGCCCTCAGTATGACCTTACTATAAAGACCTAAAGTTAACTTTTAGAAATCATTATAAGTGAGACTTTGGGTGGGAGTTAGGGTTAGGACATTGAGGACACTTAATATTACCCACACCAGCTAGTTATTTCCTTTAAAAAACGAGAGAGAATAACATAGAATTGTTAAAGCTATATACATCTTAAATATATCGATACCATTAATCGATACCATTAATCGATATATCATTATATATCGATACCATTATTCAATAGCAAAATATCGATACCGTTATATTATACACTATACCATTAAACGAGTTTGGGGTCTCTTTTCTCTTTCTTTTTTGAAAGAAATTAATACTTTTTATTCAGCTAAGATGTGTTAATGTGAGGGGTATTGGAGTAATGGCTGATGAAAATTCAGCTTTACATCACAGAGATTATATTTTAAAGTATATTAAAATAGAAAACATTTTTATTGTAATAATATGTTCACAATATTACTGTTTTTTCAGTAATTTGGATCAAATAAATGTAGGCTCGATGAGCATAAGACTCAAAAACTTTAAAAATATGAATGTATCCCAATGTGTGTGTGTGTTTTACTCAGCTCAAAAGAAAATACTTTGAGTTTCAGCTAAAGCAAATGTAATTAAGTTTTTAATTCACACATCATCGACATATACTCATATGTGAGAGCCATTATTTCTGATATTTCCTCATAATTAATGTTTGTGTGAAGTGCAGATATGGCATGCCCTCACCTTCAAATCAGTGTTCCAGCAAAAGTGTTGTGACAGATCTGCTGTCCGGATCAAATCAGCCTTATTGAGGGGATGGAATGTGAGATTTGTCATCCCATTTATTCCATGTCATATTCATTTTTGGAAGCAGAAAACATGTTTGTCGTTGTAAGGATCAAAACCAGAGGCTTCTGACTGCTTTGACGTTTGCAAAGAGAACCTACAATCTGACAGCTCAGACCACCGGTTAAGGTTATGGATTCATTTCACAGGATGTGATTTTTATGAGCCAGGGAGAGGCTTCATAAGATTTAATAATGATGTTTACATCAGAGCTCTTGCAGTCTAATGGACAGTGACAGTAAGTCATACAACAACAGAAGTAAGTGACTATAACTTGTACCAGGAATCAGTCAATTCAGCCAATTAATTGTGCCATAGCTTGTCACTTTCTCTTTGTTAAGACTGATATTACAGTTGACAAATCTATGCACTGTGTTAGTGAACAGGAGCATATGAAGAGTTCAGATGCAAAAGCCTCTAAATGCCATTTGAAATTTTCTTCTAAAATGACAATTTTTATCAAGCTTGTATATTTAAGTTCAGTAATTTCACTTAAATGACAATTAATAGGTAATCTTCATTGCCATTTAAGTGAAATTACTGAACTTAAATATACAAGCTTGATAAAAATGATCATTTTAGAAGAAAATTTCAAATGGCACTTAGAGGCTTTTGCATCTGAACTCTTCATATATATATATATATATATATATATATATATATATATATATATATATTAGACAGGTGAAGCTTACCGAGGCATATGACCATTCAATTTTATGCAACATTTATTTTGCATTTGTCGTATTAAAAAAGATCGTTATCCATTATTTTTGTCTGTATATACCACTCTATGCCAATTAAATGTATATGATCAGCAGTTAACAGAATGGTTATCATGATTAAGCTAACAGACATGGACTTTTGATTTCATGAAAAATGTCAATTGTCTTTTACCGGACAATCTTTACGTAAAAGCCAAGACCAGATGCCTTGGAGAATTTCAGGAGGGCAAAACATGTTAGGATGTGTTATCCCAGAGTGGTCATCCAAATTTCCATTACTGGAACATGGACCATACCAGTAAATGCTAATAAACTTGATGATGATAATCTGTTTAACAGCTGCTGTAAATCCCAGAGCTCAACAACATCTTCACCCAGCTGATAATAGCTAAAACATCAAGACTTCTTCAGCCAATGATCACATTCTTGCCAAAACTTAGCCTGCGCAGATATGCGTGAATGACTTTTCCAGGAAGAAATGTTGACATGGAAAGCTGCTGGATCACAACCACTCTAATAAAATCTCTCATCCTTATATGAGATTAACTGTTGCCCTTTATCAAAATCAGTAAAAAAGATAAAAAAATAATAATAATTGAAAACAGAGAAAAAAACTGTAAAAAAGAACTAAAAAAACAAAACGAAAACCGTGAAACAGAACAAAAACAGTAAAACGAAATTAAACAGAGCAAAAACATTCAAATTAAACTTAAAAACAGAAAAAAATGTAAAACCAAACAAAAAACAGAACAAAGACAGTAAAAATAAACTGAAAAAGAACAAAAACAGTAAAACTAAAACAGAACAAAAACAAAATAAAAAACAGTAACACCGAACAAAAACAGCAAAACTAAACTAGAAAATAACAAAGACAGTAAAGATAAACTGAAAAAGAACAAAGACAGTAAAACTAAAACAGAACAAAAACAAAATAAAAAACAGTAACACCGAACAAAAACACAACACTAAACTAGAAAATAACAAAGACAGTAAAAATAAACTGAAAAAGAACAAAGACAGTAAAACTAAAACAGAACAAAAACAAAATAAAAAACAGTAACTCCAAACAAAAACAGCAAAACTAAACTAGAAAATAACAAAGACAGTAAAAATAAACTGAAAAAGAACAAAGACAGTAAAACTAAAACAGAACAAAAACAAAATAAAAAACAGTAACACCGAACAAAAACAGTAAAACTAAACTAGAAAATAACAAAGAAAGTAAAAATAAACTAAAAAAAGAACAAAGACAGTAAAACTAAAACAGAACAAAAACAAAATTAAAAAAACAGTAACACCGAACAAAAACAGTAAAACTAAACTAGAAAATAACAAAGACAGTAAAAATAAACTAGAAAAGAACAGACAGTAAAACTAAAACAGAACAAAAACAAAATAAAAAAACAGTAACACCAAACAAAAACAGCAAAACTAAACTAGAAAATAACAAAGACAGTAAAAATAAACTGAAAAAGAACAAAGACAGTAAAACTAAAACAGAACAAAAACAAAATAAAAAAACAGTAACACCGAACAAAAACAGCAAAACTAAACTAGAAAATAACAAAGAAAGTACAAATTAACTAAAAAAACAACAAAAACAGTAAAACTAAGCTTAAAACAAAAAAAAACAGTAAAACTAAACTGCACAATTTTAATGACGCAAAATAAATAAAAACGTACAAACAATAAAAGGCACAGAGCAGGGAATACAATACTGCTTCAGCCTTTCTATTGTTTCTTGGGATATTTAACTCCAAAAAGAAACACTGCATTTCTGCATCACTGAAAAAGTTTTCTCTCCACTGTGAATAAAATATTTACCCATCATAAGTGTCAAGTAAACAATACAACAAGAAAAAGAAAGAAATTGACAAGAAAACAATTATGATACAATTGCTGGAAAATGATCAATTTATTAATATATTCACAATTAAGACAGACTTACTCTAAATGACTTTTTCAACAGTGTCCTTTATATAATTTCTCTCAGCGCTCTCACTATCAGCAGCTGTTGCGCTCAAGTTAGTGCCAAGAGCATGCCAGCTGGAGATCTCAGCGGTCACATGAGACTCCCGGTGCGAGTCCTCTACTGCTGCTGGCCACGGCCTTCTTCCGAGAGGGAGAGAAACGAGGGGACAGAACGGGAACTCGGATTTGCCCATGTTGAACTGTTTCTGACACAGACAGACGGCGGGAGATCCCAATGGGAAGATGGGAGAGCTTTGCACTGGCCAAACAAAACTAGTTCATCCTCTGGCCCTCAATGTTGAGATAAACAGAATAATTGGCAGAGGGGTGGTCACCTGGCATCTGCCATCATGAGCTCACCCTGACCTCCAGCCAGACCTTCTGAACAGTCAATGGCGAAAATTGCTCTGGCGGGAACAGGCCGGATTATTGACCTCTGTGCCAATTGAACAGAGGTCACACTGGGTTTCTGCTCTGTACCACTGCAGCACATTCAGTCCTGCTATGTGGCACAATACATGTTCCTATTATATTAATATACTTGATAAATTATTAAACTCACAATATTTAAAGGTATCGTATTATATATTTCATTTATTTTTCTCTAATTTAAATGTTTCAACTTGTTGAAACTATTTAACTAACAATGGGGGTCCTTAAATGGGTCATGAACTGCATTGTTTTGTTGTTTTATAATGCTTCCTGGGGTGCACTTTTGTTGTAATAATTTAGGCAAATTCCACAATTAGTCGTTCGTTGGGTTACCATAAAAGCTGTTTTTGGACTAACAAGAACGTTTTCAGTTACAAACTTACAGGATATTCTTACATGACACGACCCCTTATATGTCAAAAGCTCAAGATAAATTTGATTTGAACTGGCAAACTTTTTACAAGATTTCATTTGTTTACATTGGTTAACAATATTAATTAACATGAACTAACAAGGAACAATACTTCAACAGCATTTAAGATCTCAACATGTAATACATTTTTAAGATCAAAAGTAGTATCTGTTAACATTACTGCACTTAAACTTACATTTTTATGAAAATATCTATTACATAACATTTTCAAAGGTTATTTAGTTAATGCATTATCTGACGTTAACAAATGAGACCTTATTGCTATTGCATCATTTTGTTGGAAAATCAACAGTACAGACATAAGCAAGTATAAGCATTAGCAATACATTTTATTAATTCTGTGTAGTTTTTTTTAGTAATTATGCTGTACTGAGTAAAAAAAATAGCCTACTGATTAATAATAATTAACTACATGTATTTACTTTAGGGTTCGGTTAGGGTTAATCACATGTAATTACTTTACTGTTATTACTACAGTAGCCTAAATGTATACATGCTAATCTACACTCCAACCCGATCTCATGAGAATTTGTACGAATTTTACGAGGTGGCTAATTCGTACGACCTCACTCGTGCGAATTAGTGCGTTTTTGCTAAATCGTACATATTTTACGAATTGGCCAATTCGTATGAATTTGTACGAATGACCTACCCCTGACCCCGCCCCTAAACCTACCCATCACGTGGGTTTGAACAAATCGTACGAATCCGTACGAGTGAGGTAGTATGAATTAGTACGAATTAGCCACTTTTTAATCACTCGTACAAATTTGTACGAATTGGTCGTGAGATAGCGCAACACACTCCATAACCGATTATGACAAAGCAAACCCCATATGTATATATATATTTATATATATATATATATATATATATATATATATATATATATATATATATATATATATAATTGCATTAATATTCAGACCATTTATAGTTGATGCACCTTAGGCAGCAATTACAAACTCAAGTCTAATATTATGAAGCTTTTTAGCTTTTTATTTCCATTCCATCTAATTTGACAGTTTGAGTTGTGGATATTTATGAAAGTCTGATGTATCCTTTTATATAAATACTTTACTAAATGGCAACACAGGCATTTTTTTTTTAATTTATAAAGTTCAAAAGGTGACCCAGCAGACCAGCACACAGTCTGACTCAGCACTGCGATATACTGAGCAGCATTTGTCACAAGGAGCCCTGTGGACAATTTTTGCATGAAGTAAAAAGGAAAAAAAAACTATAAAATTATGCACTTGCATTTTGAAGAGAAACTCTCTTAAGAAAACAAATGATGGTCCTGCTAAAAAGCCACCACACAAAGAGTCTAAACCAGACGGTTTTCTTCCAAGGTATATTATGGATTCAGCATTCAGCAGGATTTGAATAGATATGCCAATACACTTAGCTTATCTCAACAACCTGCTTCAGAGCTTTGTCTATGCAAATGTTTTACACCAGCTATGCATACAATCCCAAAACTAAATCTTTACATTTATTCCAACTGTTGTTTACAGAGTTGAGAACTGGAACAAAATAGATCTTTTCCCTCTACCTTTTATGTAGCTTACGGAGCATTTAAACACCGTTTCTTATTGATTTGAGGAAATGAGGAACAGGGAAGCGCTTTCATATGAATAAATGTGAAATGGGCTCAAATGGATATGGCAGATGCTTTCACTTATGCCCTGAGGTGGGAGATTTATGCGGCTGAACCGATGACTGATAATTAATAGCACAATTACACTTGATGAGATGCACAATAAATGAGATTCCAATCGATACAGGGACAGTTCTTTAGGGACGCACTGTTGATTACAGTAATAAGGACTCCTCTTCAATGTATTTTTAGTCAAGATTGTGGACATAATCACTACAAATTTTATAACTCTCTTAATTTTTTGTATTACAGCTGTTATCATTCTTATTATTGTTGACACTTTTTATGAAGCATAAAGGTTTTTATAATGCTGCTTAATAGTTGATTCATAATATCAAAAATAGCGGCGATACACTGTGTGATTTATAATAGTCATTCACAACTGTTGCTTGTCAGACGGACATGATCTTCGCTGTAAGCCATGTCACTCTGTAAGATCTCAGTTGTCATTAATGTCAGACTGTACTTCAGTCAAGACGCGTTAAAAACAGATGCACACGAAGACTCATCTGATGTTTTACTGTACACCATCACTTTCAGTGACTAAGAGATGCATTTACATACAGGATCGAAATGCAGGTTTGCAAAAACGAAAACAATCTCTAGCGTTAATTTTCATCATGACCTTTCTTGAAAAAACAAAAATGAAGACGTGTAAAGAAGCAAGCGGTGATTTGTTGTTGTCTCACTAATATGTCAAACTAGCAATCAAAGACATTGTGGCTCCTGATCAGAGAAATCTTTTAGGATTCTCAAAATTTGTCACAGAGGGAGTAAAATAGCCCAAGCTTTAAAACAATAATTTAAATTGAAGTTAAGTTAATCTATGTGATAATTTGCTGCTGTGGTTTATTTGTATATTCCTTTTTAATTTCACTGTAGTATAATGTACTGTACCTATGTTATTTATTTATTTATTTATTTTGTCTATAGCTTTGTATTTTTTTAATTATCATTTTAAATAAGAAAAATATAACCACACTAACATTCTCTCAGAGGGCCAAATCGTGGCCAAAATCATACAGTGCTCCAGCTTGGCTCTGTTTAAGGTGATTCTGTCCAACAATTCCCCATATGCTAGAGACGAGGAAGAGGCAGGTTGATATGTAGCGTCTTCCTCGACTCCTGTCATGTCTAGCTCCCTAGAACTTGATCAGCTGAGTCACATGCTCTCCGCCGGATCGGAAGAAACCAGAGACTGGGCTTCAAGATTCAGCTAGAGACCAACAGAACTGGTTGAGGACTGGGAAAGACCTGTCCCAAGCTAGTCAGCCAAAACCAGCTGCTAACCCCACAAGTATAGTTAGCGCTCCACACCGTGGGGCTCCCCTCAGTCAAATGAAGCGAACAGACGACGATGTTTTACCCTCATCAGCTGAAACGTCATTAAAATGGTAAATGGACTGCATTTATATAGCGCTTTCATAGACCCAATGGCCACCAAAGCGCTTTACAATTTGCCTCACATTCACCCATTCACACACACATTCATACACCGACAGCGACGGCAGCCATGCAAGGCGCCATCCAGCTCGTCGGGAGCAGCTTGGGTTAGGTGTCTTGCTCATGGACACCTCGACACTTGGTCAGGTGGATCCGAGGGTTGAACCACCAACCTTTCGGTTTGTAGACAACCCACATGAGCCACTGAGCCACTGCCGCCCCAACTTTAACTTTAAAAATAAAGTTTATCCATGCAGTCCTATTGGAATCCACAGGAAGCTTATGCAGCGACTGTCTTGCACAACCAGGCACTGCACAATATTCTGTATTGTTCGGTAGCTCGATCCAGTTTGTCATCACGAGGTAAGCATGTACATGTATGTTACTTAGCTATGTGTGTAATGCGCGAATCGGTGGGCGGGGCTAAACCTGACATGTTGAAGCAGGCGTTGATCTTCTTCTGCGGGGGTGGTGTTTTATCCAACCTGATCTCACGACCAAGCCGTACGAATTCGACGAATGATTAAAAAGTGGCTAATTCGTAACAATTCATACGAAATCACTCGTACGAATTAGTACGATTTTGCTAATTCGTACATATTTTACGAATTGGCCAATTCGTATGAATTCGTACGAATGACCTACCCCTGACCCCGCCCCTAAACCTAACCGTCACGTGGGTTTAGACAAATCGTACAAATTCGTACGAGTGAGGTCGTACGAATTAAACATTTTTTACTCATTCGTCGTATTCGTTCGAATTGGGCGTGAGATAGTGTTGGTTTTATCCTCTTTGTCGTCATAGTTCCCCACTTTTAAAAACGAGTCGTTTTCAGAGGCTGGTGTCAATAAAAGCTTTTATTGGACTAACAAGGACGTTTTCAGTTCTGAAACTTACAGGATATTATTATAATATGATGACCTCTTAGATGTCAAAAGCTCAAGGAAATTTTGATTTCTCAGTTCATCACCCCTTTAAGACTGCAGTTTGATTTTAATCTAATTTCCATTATATATATATACATTATATTGGACATATCCCGAAGCCACATTTTGTCAGTGGGTATTTCTTGTCCTTTCCATGACATCAGGAGTAACTTTTTTGCAGTAATAAGAGAGTAGGAAATGAACTGCTGCTGGGCTCAAGTCAAATATCTTAAGAACTGTGATGTGCCAAGGATAATCAACAATGGTTATTGAAAACCAAATTTTGACAAAAAACTGACAATCTGTCACAAAAACAATGACATTCAATCTGTTTTTAGACCATATGTACCAGCGAAACATCCGACAGGTTTACCTAGATCGCATCACAAATATGTATGTAACTGTGAAATACGTTACAAATTAAATTACAATGAAAAAAAATGCTTATCTACTTGCCTTTTGCATTTTAACACAGGTTGTGTGTATTCATAGGCCTCGTCCTTTTCAAAATCCTGATGAAAGAATAGACAGCTGCTGTCTTTGCCATCCTAACACCTGCTAATGTCATTGAGATGCTCCATGTCTTTGAGACATCCTTTCTCTCTGGCTTCCTTTGAGATGAGACCAATATAAAATATTTTTGACAGGAGACAAACTGGCCATAGAATCTAAAGGCATCATAAACTGCAGATTGTGCTGCCATGCATAATTCTCACGCCAAACTTTCAGAACACTCATATAAAAAATACCTGTCAGCAGCTACATAAAACACTGGGATTTTAGTACATTTTCATCTGCGTATACCGGTACCATAAATCTGGAGGTTGAATGTTTCTCAGCAATGATATGTCAGTATTTTCAAAGTTAAAGATAGTTCACCCAAAATTAAACATTTTGACTTCATTTAGCCAACTCACTCTTGGATTCCAATCCAAACCAATGACTTACTTTTTTATCTTCAGAACACAAATGATAATAGATATCTTTATAATTAAAAGCAAAATAAATCTTCTTACGCCTCCCACAAAAGAAATAAAGTCATTCAGGTTGGAATAGCATGAGGGTGAGTAAATGATGACAGAATTTTCATTTTTAGGTGAACTATCCCTTTAAAAACTACATGCATAATAACATGATCTGTCGAAGAACAATGCTGCACACTGGTGGTAGCTTTGAGTAAAGCACAAAGTAAACAAATGATTTTTTCCCCCTTACTCTTCAATTTCACTTTAAAAAGAATACAATTGTGAACAGACAAAAAGCACCTTATAAAATATTAATTCAGAGAAGCAATATAAAAGTGAAGTCAATTTAGGAGATTTCTCAACAAGACAAAGACAACAGTTATCTTTAAACATTTGGTTTATTTGTACCATGATCGCAAACATCCAGTACGTTGTTGTATAGTTGCATAGATATGAAAATAACTGGATTTTTATAGAGATATTTTAAGAACATAAAATACATCAGTAACAATTATGAAAAGACTCTGAGCTGATGCAAGAAATTAAGATGGACAGAAACTAAAAGAACCTAAAAAGCATTAACTTAAAACCATTAGAAATGTTTCAATAAATAAAGTATCACCATAGACCATGCGTAAGCTTAGAACTTCATAACTGGTTCCCAGTTTGCATTAAAAGGTTTAAATACACAATTCAACAGTATTTCTATTTGTGCTAGAAATCGATCAATGACATATTGCAAAGGCTCCAGCATTTAAGAAGGATCATCTGTATTCATACCCTGTTGTAATTCAGCCAGTAGGAGGACAGATTGCGTCAGTTCCCTGAACTCAATACACGGTATCATTGGATCTGGCTCCTTCAGACCTGTTCAACAGGTCAGACATGATGCCATTAAAACGCTCTACCCAAGTCCTCTTTAGTCCCTACACAGAACAAAAGCGGAGTCAAAGTGAATTCCCGGACAATATTTGGCCTCTTCAGCAAAGGCTTAAAAAAGAAAGGATTATCAAAAACTACTCTGTGGCTGCACAATCACAATGACAAGGCACGGCATCTGGTTCTTCTGCAATTGAGGTAAACATCTGGTGACTGGGTGAAAAAGTTCAACTTGCAGTCACCCAGACAATTGGTTGGTATATATCCAAGCTTTATGGTCTATTAAACCTGCACATCCAAGCTTTATGGTCTTTTAAACCTGCACAAGTACCCATTAAGCTGGATAAATGTCACAAATGAGATTATACATCACATAATTCTGACTGCATAATCATCAAAACTAGATTAGAAGGAGATAAATATGCAAGCAAGAGCTTGTCTAGCATAAACCATTTATATTCACGAAGAAAGGTCACACCCTAACTGAACTTTAGCTATTTAAATTAAGCTAAATGTGCTATAAAATGTGTAAATGCCTAATTTTAAGACAAATGCCATGAGATATGACCAACATTTAAAAAAAGTTTGAGCTACTAACCTTAAAAGGCAATACAGCATATATATATATATATATATATATATATATATATATATATATATATATATTTAAATACCATCTTTTGTTGAAAAAAGTGGACAGATGATTGTCTATCCTTCCTTTTTGGGTGAACTATCCCTTTAGTTAAATCCTACTATATAATTCTGGAATCATTTTTGGCTGGCCCAGAAAATCTCATTTAGGATTTTCATAGTCCACAAAAATGGTGATAAAAAACCTCATAGATTTAACGGTTTTGTCAAACAACCATTGTCTTGACTCTGAACACGAGAAACCTCGCAAAAATCTCCCACGGTCAAACGTGACCTTCGAATAAACAAACACGGCAGACAACAGGCAAGAAGAAATGGCAATAAAAGTGTTTGGACTGCTTTTTGCAGAAAAAAAGAAAAGAAAAAAGGTTTGGATGAAGTCATGATATGCTTACGTTGACTCATTTTCTGATTTGGCATAGTTTAGTTCCACGTAACAATCTACAGAGCGTGCGCACGTTTATCCACAACAAGGATTTCTGATCGTAAACATTCAATATGATGGATATTTACGATTTGAGATCAGTGCGGTCCCGATGTTCTTCTGACCAGATCTGATAAAATAATCTGTAGAACCATCAAGATAATCGGGACTATAACCTAGGATAGTTGGAAGGGAAGAATTGACCGTTCGCAAAGACCCGCCTCTCTTAGTTACTGTCGATGTCCCACAAGCTACGCCGCTCTCGCGCCACAAACAGTGAAAACATCGAGGAGCAGAGAGGAGATTGACAACAGGACAGACCAGTTTAATTTGATATTAAAGTCTCACCTTTCAAATTTGGTAAAATTTTTTAAAGAAATTTAACAATAAATACCGTGGCTCTTCAAAGTGTCGTGACAGATGTGTCACGCTATAGAGCACCAGTTAAAGCTGCTCGTGAATCAAAAATCTCTTCCTTCTAGTTAATTTATAGCATCAAATAAACAAGAATGAACATAAGGAGGAATGTTGTTTTAAAGGGATGCTCCACTTTTTTTGGAAATAGGCTCATTTTACAATTTCCCCCAGAGTTAAACAGTTGGGTTTTACCGTTTTCGAATGTATTCAGCCAATTTAGAAGAATATCGGTAGCCAGATAGTTTCTGGTCTCATTGACTTCCATAGTATATTTTTTTCCTACTATGGAAGTCAATGAGACCAGAAACTGTCTGGTTACTGATATTCTTCTAAATTTCAGAAAATCGGCTGAATGGATTCGAAAACGGTAAAACCCAACTGTTTATCTCTGGGGGAGTGGTAAAATGAGCCTATTTCAAAAAAAAAAGTGGAGTATCCCTTTAACCTCGGAAAGAGTCAATATACACTGTTTTTCAAGTTCAAATCCTCCCATTTCAATCTACTAACTCTCCTGACTGCATTGTAGAACAAAAAGGCGGATTGTGAGGTATGACTGGTCAGATCCCCAGTCAATCAAGCTCGCTGTGAAGGGTCAATTGGGCCCACAATCTGTGTAAATCTCCATATTAAGGCCAAAACAGACAAATATTAAATTCAAAGACAACTGTTTACAAACCAATGCATAAATGATTACACAACAGTGTCACAATCACCATTCTTTGACTTCAAGCTTTGGGCATAAGAGATGGCATCACCAACAGTGTGAAATTTGATTTCTTTGGTTCCTTTCTTTGGGTCATAGTATCCTCCCCTACGCAAAGAATCAATGACGGAGATGTTGCACTGTGCCAAAAGTACATTGACTCCCAGCTCCTTGTAGTCCTTGCATACGTCTTTCAAAGCATTGACTCCAGCAGTGTCCAGAAACAGCACTGAACTGCAATCTATGACCAACGCGTGTAAACTGGTGTGCTTTAGCAAATACACATTGGTGGACACTTCAATCTCTTGCTTGAGGTCTTCTCCATCTTGTTTCTGTTTCCTCTGCTTCTCAAGTTTTCTACGCTTAGCCTTCTCTTTAAGTGGATCCAATCCTACACTGCGGTACAGTGACTTCTTAAACAGAGTTTGGTTGGCGTAGTAGATGGGAGCCTCGTATCGGAAAACAGCCACATCTGGTTGGGTCTGAAGGCCCTTGTAAAACCCAATGTCCGCAAAGAGCTCGCGATCCCCTGCTTGGCCCAGCTGAAGGACTTGGGCACACTGGGTTCGGCCTAGCACACAGAAGGCAGAGAGAAGAACTCCAACCAGCAGGCCTAGCTCAGTGTTCACTAGAGCTGACGTAGACATGGTAACCAGCCAGATTATAGTGTCCACTCGATTGACACGCCACATTTTGGGAATGTCCACAAACTTTCGCAGTGCCCCACGGAGGTTGACGACTATGATGACGGCCAGAACACATCTGCAGGGTTAAAGAGGGCGAAATTAGGAGAAGTATAGTGGAAATACACACACTTTCAAGATAAAAATGGCACTGGGTGTGAACACCTGAATACTTTCCTAAGGACACTTGTATGGTGCTTTTACAAAGTTACTAGCCATATTTTCACTGGCCACAATCTGTTTACATTTACTTAAAACATAACTGTTTATGTGAATATATAGCAGAGTAAAAATCTGCTGGAATGAGTAAAATTGTGTGCAAAACATGCAATTCCACGATGAAATTCAAGGCTTGTATCACCAACAATATTCACATGGAGCAAATGAAACTAGTGAAGGAGGGGAGGCGGGTTTGTGTGTAACTCGCTGTCGGAGAGATGAGAGATGAGAGTAAAGTGCAACTGGTATGGTGTATCTATTCTACCGGTACTAAAAAATTAATACTGAAAACATTTAAGATATTTCAGTATCGATATGTATCGGACAAAAAAAATCTATATTTTCGACAACACTACATTGCCCTGCAATGTCAAGACCTGCAAAGGTGTATTCAAAACACTTTATGAATAATTGCATTTCTATTTAATGTTTTTCAATAAATTATTCTAACGCATTCTCATCCTTTAGCGTCATATAGAACGCTATATGATAAAACGGCGCTATACTACGCACATGGCACCCGTTGTCGTTAATATAACACGCGCTGTGATGGGTAGGTTTAGGTGTGGGGTAGGGTAGGCTCATATTACGTTAAAGGATTTATGACGACTTGGGTTTGCGTGTTATATTAACGAAAAAGGGTGCCATGTGCGTAGTATAGCGCCGTTTTGTCATATAGTGTTCTATGTGACGCTAAAGGATGAGAACGGGCGAATTATTAGATCCTGACTCTTCCTACATTGACAATTTATTTATTACTAAGTTCATGCAAGTGAAACTGACAATTTAATACGTACTTCTGCAACGAGTAGAAGAGAGGTGCAATAACAAGTAGGGCGAGCAGCAGCACTAGAGCGGTCACCAACCCCGAGACCTGAGTCTGGCAACCTGTGGACTCCTTCACAAGAGTTTTGGTCAAGGCGGCGCTGGTCGTGAAACAATGGAAGAAGGAAGGAATAATATTACAGAACCCAATGGCATACATCTCCTGGTTAGGGTCCACCATATAACCATGCTTCTTGGCAAACATCTCTGACAGAGACACAGTAATGGCAAAACCAATGATGGCAATTGAGAATGCATCAATGGCGATATTGGGTATGAGAGACCAGTTCGGAAGCTGTGGTGCCATGAAGCCCGTGGGAATGTTGCCAGCTACATCCGAGCCATAAGTTTCCTTAAACTTTCCAAAGTGGGAAGCTAGAGTAGCAGCTATGACCACAAAGAGCTCAAAAGGAATGGGGGCCTTGAGCTTAGCCTTGAAGCGGTTGTTGAGCTCTTTCGTGGGTACAAGTACAAGCAAGCAGATCCCGCTTGTTATGAGGTCACATATGTTGGTATGACCCAGATTCTTCAGAAGAGAGATCCAGGTTTTTATGAGCGAACCCCAGCCTTGGACTCGAGGAAGGTGAAGCCCCAGTAAGTACTTCATCTGGGATGTGAGGATGGTAAGAGAGGCGCCAGTCGCGAAACCACTCAACAGAGAGTCGGAGAGGAAGACTGAGACAAAGCCAACCTGTAAGAGACCCATTAAAACCTGCAACCAGAGCAGAGCAAGACATTAATACATTTTGAAATTTTAAAAAAATGTAATAGAAGAAGCTTAACCTTGATAAATGGACCAACCTGGTAAACTCCTGCTGTGAAAGTTAGAGTTGCTCCCACCATGATTGCATAGCAGCTTCGGTCACAGATTAGACCAGTGCTGTTGTCCAAATTTCCCATTATGGTCTGATTGGTGTCCGATGTGTATCCTGCCAGAGTAAGTTCTCTGTCAACCACCTGTCCCACCAGAAGGCACAATACCCCAAACATCCCAACAGAGATGTGTCTGGAAGTTCCCAGCAGGGCGTAGATAATGCTGGCAAAGAAGGAAGTATAGAGCCCATAAATAGGGTCTTGTTCTGCTAGTAAAGAATAAGCGATGGACTGGGGAACCAACAGGATGGCGACGATAAGGCCAGACATGACATCCCCAATGATCCAGTCTTTGAACTGATATCGCGGCAGCCATTTTACGATCGGAATAGAGTCTACGAGCAAGGCTTTGACTCGAGCATGACTACACGAACACTTTTTGCCCACCTTCCTTTTTAACACCTCCTTCCATGGCACCTTCTCTTTTACACACTCTTCTAAAAGGAAAGGAACATCAAACCCCGGATTAGCATCATCCTCTGCTGAAATGCTATCACAGACCTCTTCAACTGGCATAATGTCCAGAAACTCTTGCTGAAACAGGACACAAAATTCACATCAATTAATCTGAATTTGTATTACAATTTGTATTTATTAATCTCAGTTTGTATTACACAAAATACGAAGTATTTGGTAACACATTTTTCACATTCATAACTATAGAGAAAAGAGTGTAGTTTGGTTTTTGGAAATCTTAAGTATGATTACTATGTATTGACTTATTACTGTATATCCCTATATTATCTTCTGTTCTTTTCCCCCTTGAAACACAAAACACATTTTAAATCTGTTTATTCACCTAACGCACCACACTGGCGTGAGGTAGTCATATGGGGGTGGGTCAAATAAATTACTTACTGCCTAAGAAAGAGATTAGAAGAAATCAAGCAAACAATGTCAGTACCAGCAGACTTTATTAATATTACAGAAGCATTATTACACACATCTACTAACACATTGGCTCTCTCATAAAAAAATAAATAAAACACTTTGTTAGAGAAAACAGATGGCAAATATTATCACTCATTATGACTGTAGGAACAAAAATGTAAGGAGCATCTGGCACAGTCTTGCTACTTTTCCAACTAAAGGATTCAAAGTCTATTGAGATCTGCTTCACATTTCTCCTTATCAGTGAGGCAACATTGGAACTCTAATTTTATCTGCCTGTGATTTAGTTCACGATATGTCAAAATTCACACAGTAGTAACATATGAGGACCATAAAGGATTAATGATTATATAGAGCAGTAAAAACGGTACTTTGGGTGAATTGTGAACTACTTAGCAGTACATAAATGGCATAACGTAGTACATAAACTGAGTACATTAACTACTCAGCTGGACTGTTTTCAAACATTGGTGTATAATATAGTGGTGTAAATTGAAGAAATGCATCTCTTTGCATGCTCTCTATCACACTTATTATAATATTTGACATAGGTTTTGTTAGGTTGGCAAATGCATCCTAAAATTTCTGTGAGAAAAGCTTAACTTAATCCATTTTTATTTTCCATTTAGGACACAATTTTGAGCTAATTTACTGTAGGTCGCTGGTTTGCTAATGAAATCGCAAATGAATAGAAATTAGTAGAAGAATAAAACGTACATACCCACCAACATGTTGCTACCATTATTAGATGAAGCCTACTTATTATTTTTCAATTATTTAATTTTGTTCAATTCATTATATTGTATATTATTATATCTTGTTAAGTAGTGTTATTTACAATTATTTGTCTTTGTAGAAATCACATAGGCCTATATCCCCAAGAAAAGTGTAGAAAAGAAACAAGATCATCTTCATGACACTAACCGGATGTGCCAATGCATTTCCAATTAATACAAATCAGCCAGATCATTAAGTACTTCAAGTCAGAGCAAGTAATTTCTGTGGAGATGCTGAAGAGGTTCTTAAACTAGACGAGCAGATAAGAAGGCCTGATGATGTCCTAAACCGTGAGTACAACCATGCTTGGAAAATAATAATACCTCCCAGCACTATAATCAAGCTTCCCCAGATGTTTGAATTACATCTCATCAAACAGAGTTACACATTAAGAGGGTAGTAGAGGTGAAGAGCCTTGCCAGGCAAACATCTTTGAGTCAGATTTTCTTTTCTTTCCTGACAACATGGCTAGACTAACCAGGTGAAAATGAACAAGAGATGCTGCCATTGGTCACAGTCACACATATCCAACTTCATTTCTGAAAATATGTAACATTGAACTTGCGAAATAGAACGTCTGCGCACATCCAAATGCTTATTTAAAATGCAAAATTGATTTTCGTTAGCTATAAATATTTTCTTATCTGCAAGAATCCGCAAAACTCAGTTCACGCGTGTGTGAAATGCCCCTTTGAAGGCTCAAAATGTTATCTTGCATGTGCAGAATTGTGACCAAAATCTAACCCCATGCTATTAGACATCTTCTGAAAGAGTACTGAATCTCTGGATCAAAACATGAGAAAAAGCAGCAGAAACACTTGATAAGCATTGCTTATGTAAAATAACGCAATCAACAAACATTAAACAGCATAAATCAAAACTGCTTAAAAGCATAAAACACCAAGTTGAGGCACTTGACAAGCTCAGATAAAAAGAAAATTGTCTTTTTCTAGCTTAGGTTTTTTAATTGGATTGCAAAGCAGGAGAACCTGGAGCGAAGATCAATATCTGATTCCAATTCAACAGTACCTGAACATTTCATAGGAAGGTTGAGGTTAATCTGCAGCAAAACCTCAGTGGGGATAGGTATCACTATCTACCAGACCTCACAAATGAGTGCTGCAGTGATAATGTATTTCTGTAGGCCAACCTAGAAGTACTTACCCTGGTTCCCTCTACAAAAACCCAATAAGATTTTTCTATTGGTTTTTGGAGTAGCCTATTGAAGAAAACAAGCTGTGTCAATCACCATTCACTATGTCTACTGTCGTAAAAATAGCCAGCTAATATTCACGCCGATATGTTGACGGAAGTTAGGGTATTTCAGGAGCTGTGTGATATGACTGCGTGAATACACAGGCCACAAGAAGTAATTAGGTTTGTTTTTTGTTCGTTTTTTAATCACTTTTACTCAACACATGCTACTTGGCAACATAGGATTCCATTCATTATGCTAAGTAAAGCTAGCGTTGGCGCTGCCAAACTAAGACAATGCATGAACAAAAAAATGCTTTTGCCAAACTATTTTAATGTAGGGGACAATGTGAATTACATTGACCAAATAAATAATTTAAAAAAATCAAATCTCCTCAACTTTTGGTTGACACTTTGTGGTCCAGTTGGTAGATGGGGAAGTAAATTGCTAACGTTGAATTGCTAACGTCATGATAACGTTCATTCTGGGGCCACACATGGTTAAAAATTTTAAAAAAGGAGGGGGATTGATTAAAATCGTTTTTTTTTTTTTTAATAAATTGATTTTTTTTGTTATGTAAATCAACCCATTACATGTAGGCAAATTGGCTCATTTGAAATATGTGAAACCTAAAAGTCATTGTGCTGTTGGCATCACCTTTTACATTACGAATTTACATTTTAAAAATCACATAAAACAATTGGTGACAACAATTAGTGATTGTCTGTCAGGTACACATTTTAGAGTCTATGACAGTCTACACTAACCATGATCTCATCTTAGATGCCGTGGAATTCAGATGACAGCCTGTTAATGATTAAGCGAAGTTTAGTTTTACACTAACAGAAGACTGAGAAAAGCCACGTAGCAGAAAACGTATTTTTTACTTTTTAAAAGAAGTTTTTAAAAGTTGCACTTGTGACAAATTGAAAATCGCAGTGTAATAACTGCATGGTGCCGTTTCTCTCGCTAGAGTGCAAGTAATTTCAAAAAATGATAACAAACATTTGTAAATAACAGTCTGCACTCTGCATAGAATTACATTGCTAAGATAATATATAAATTCCAAGATCACATCAAGTTTCAGCAAACTTTTTTTGTATCGGCCAATCGTCTAAAATGTATGAAAGACAGGAAATTAGGCTAATATATGAAAAATATGTTGCCTATATGAAAGAAAAAAACAGCAGTCATGCTCTGTGGTCTGACTTCATGAATGGCACTATTGAAAACAAAACTGCAACGTGTACAACTAATCCGCTGAAAGAAAAGCCCAGATTCTAAAACTTACCTCAGATCGTCTACACAACGAGATCGTTTCATTCAGTCATGGTCTTCCGAGAGACATTGAATCACTCAAGAGTTTCGTCTGATACAGTTCAGGATCTATTCCGTGACATATTATGAAGACATAAGTTTGTAATATCACGTGGACAGCGAAAAGACGTTACCACTGGTCACGTGACTGCTGGATTGGATGTCAAACCGAATACACTGAATACACTGTCAGTATTCACAACCTCACAAAGTTCCCAACTTCCTACAGATCCTGTGTCCGGGTTGCGAAAATACTACGGGGAAGATTGAACTTATGAATATTAATTTGGCAGTTGCAAGTCAAACATTGCCCAAAGGCAGACATCACCGTGCTGAAGGTTTGGCTCGTGAATATTAATAAGACTAATCGACCTTATACATGAAGGCTTCCAAATCAACGTCAGTGCTGTCTTTTTAATAGTCATTTAAACCCTCGCAATAGTAGCCTATAAATCATATATATTTCATTTATTTTCATCCAGGTCTGAATTATAAATGAATATGATATAATGCCAACTAGCTATAGCCTAAACTGCTTTGATTTACCTTAATTTTATTAGGGTATGTTAATGGTTCAAGGGTCCTCCTAGATGTAGCTGGTGCATATCTTAAATTTCATAATATTTCTAATTAATTCATTGTTACATTTCTAAGCTAACTAAATATCTGGTAAGGATTTAGGATTATGTTCTAATGAAAGTGTTACACTGTAAAAATAAATCTGATCAATAAGTTATGCCAACATTGTGTTGTCATGTTGCTGTGACTCATCAAAATAAGTTAAGCAATTTTTAACTTTTTTTTTCATAGGGTTATACAAGGTTGTTTAAATCATGACATTTAAATTGAAAAATGACATAGGTAAGTTGATTGAAATGCAGGAGAATCTGTAAATGTTGAAAATATTTGTTTTAACAATCTGTGCTCCCTTCAACTGACCAATCAAAAATCCTCTGATAAGTGAGGCATTGTCAGAAGATATCAACAAGCCAAAACAAAGTTTGTGAAAGTGGGGGGTGGGACTACTCACATGCAGCTCAAGAAAGAGATGAAATAAATCAATCCATCAATGTCAGTATCAGCTGACTGTACTATTACATAATTTACCAAGACCTTGACTCCCTTAATTAATTTACAAAAAGCCAGCAACTTCTTCATCAGAGACATCAGATGGTGAATATTATCACTCATTATGGGACACAAATGTAAGAAGTTAGCATCTGGCACAGTCTTGCTTCTATAAAGGATTGTATATTGAGATCTGCTGTATGTTTGTTCTTATCAGTGAGGCAACATTGTAACTCTAATTTTATTTAGCTGTGTCTGGGTTCATGTTACGTCACAATTCACTCAGTAGCACTTTATGAGGACCATAAAAGATTAGTGATAGAGCAAATATACTGCTGGTGTTACTGTAAACTACTTGGCAGTACATCCACAATATGCAGGTCTTTGATGATTAGTTAACATTCAGGGCAGTTAATCAAGTCTTACTTTCAGAACTGATTTGATTAATCAAAAAGATCTGATTAACCAACAATCAATACACTGAAATGAGGCCGACACAATACCCAAACTATCAAAACGTCTCAATCATTTATTTTGCATTTAGTAGTACGATTTTTTTTGTAAATGATTCATCGTTGAAATGATTCTGGACAGGATTATTTTCATGATTTTATTCTTTTCATTTTATGTGAAATATGCCCCAGTCGAGAATCACATTTGAGCCAAAGCATGATTACTAAAGTTGTTAACATTTCCTTGACAGATTTGCTGAGCACCACAATATACACCCTATATAGGGTAAATGAAACCCTGTGGGTCCGAGCATACGTGTAAGTACTCTTCTGCTGTGAGGCCACAGGTTTTAATCCATACAGCCTTTAAATTCCACATATACTCGTGGAAATGCAGCCACACACCCCTTGAAGAATCAAAGAGCACTGTGTGTGTGTGTGTGTGTTCCTAGAACACAAGGAGGGGTTTGATGCAGTGCAATAGTGTTTAATCTTTACATTCCTCAACATTCTTGTGGCAATAATTGTAATTGCACAATGTTTTAAACAACATATCATTCTCAAATCAATTTACACAAAAGTTTTAAATTGTTTCAAACATATTGTTTCAATTATGCTCATCCATCTCACGACCAAGTCGTACGAATTCGACGAATGATTAAAAAAGTGGCTAATTCGTAACAATTCATACGACCTCACTCGTACGAATTGGTACGATTTTGCTAAATCGTACTTATTTTACGAATTGGCCAATTCGTATGAATTCGAACGAATGACCCACCCCTTACCCCGCCCCTAAACCTAACCATAACGTGGGTTTAGACAAATCGTACAAATTCGTACGAGTGAGGTCGTACGAATTAAACATTTTTTAATCATTCGTCGAATTCGTACGAATTGGGCGTGAGATAGTGTATTTTTAATCCCTTATTCACTATTCCCTACTTTAGTCCACTATACTGTTCACTTGAAGGAGTGAATGAAAAGAAGTGTGCAAATTCGGACAGCCGTTGAGCGTACATCGGTTGTACACTCGCTATTGCGATGCAATGTGGGATTGAATGAGTACACTCAGTAACGTCCACTATGGTTTCAGACACCACTACAAATGGCTGTCCCCTCAAATATTGCCCTATTTGAGGGTATATATGTATTTTGGATTCAGTCTAGTTCTGTCCATCCAGGGGTAGGCTCCGTTCCTGCCTTCATCTTCAAGCAGGATCAGCCAAGTCGGTTTCCTATGATTTGGAGAAAGGACAGGGACGCCAAATAACTTTTCTATACAGCTATAGACACGCCACAGTGTATCGTTCTATGAATGGTACTATTGAAAACATGATTGCAAAACTCCAACGTGTAAAACCGAGTCATCAAATCTACTGAAGGATAAAACCTGCATATTGATTTACAGTATTAAAAACACACCTCTAAATGTTAGATGATACTGAAAACATACAATTGCAATCATGCAGATATCTGGAAGACATTTTTATGCATTCAAACTAAGACTATTGACATTGTACCCATGACTTGGGTTTTACTAACACCCTTACAGGAACTACAACCAAGCTTCAGGAACTGTCAACAAACCATACATGCGGTGACGTAACTAAAGACTTGCATGACAAACATGATAAAGCTTCAGGTACACATACATAACAGCTCTTCAATGGACAATATTACAACATTCAAGATAAACAGAAAGCATGTCATTGTTGTGGCTCATAAACAATAAAAAATTCTGAATAAGAGACAAATATACTATTGTCTGGTGAATTTTATTTTCTTGCGAGAAAAGGTCAGCAGATTACTGTGAGGGGAGGGCATCCTTCCTCTTTTATATAGTCTTGACACTCAGAATGTTCTCTCTTTAGGCCAATAATGGCCTTATTCATCATATTTTGTTCTTGATAGGAGGCTTTCCTGTCAAGTACCAACACCCTTTTAACATTCCATTACAATTCCATATTAGAATTAGGATTATGACTGCTCTTTTACTGTCAGATGATGGTCACAAGGATCATACAATTTCTTCCACATCATAACAACACGTGAAGATTCAGAGGCAACAATAACCCACGTCATGTTAATAGTGAAATCATAGAAAAGTCGCATTAAAATCCTTGAAATGCCCCTGTTCACTACTGAAATGCCCTCTTCCTTCCTATTCATCATCATGAAAGCAAAGCCCTCACTTAACTCTTTGAAAGTATGTTCTCATTTATCAACCCCCTTTTTAATAAGTCCTTAAACAAAACTTTGTTCCAAACAATCTATCCTGTAGTAAAGTTCATATCTAAGCCCATTATGCAGCCTCTACAATGCAATTGAGCAGCAGGGGTGTTCACGAAACCCATTTAGACATTCCAATTCAAATGTGATGACTCGAAGTGTAGAAACATTATCATATAATTAGAAAATAAAAAGTCATGACTGTGACAATGTTAAGAAATATCACAAGGAGATGCAATACAGTGAGATGACAACACTGGATTATTGCAGTGTTAATGGAAAAGCAGGGACAATAGTTATTTCTAGGATGCAAAATTTTACTGTGTTGCAGGAGATTGTGGGTTAGGTTATTGAAAATGGAGAGCACACACTTCCAGGACTGGTCCAAACAGGTACAGTATATATGGGAAGTGGCTTATTGGCTGTGAAGAGGATCGTTGGGGAATCTGAGACACAAGGAGGTAGGCGATTGCTGAGAAACGTTGGAGTATTGCAACGCATTCTCACCCCAAGGCGTCACCTTTTGACGATGCTTCAGGCACCCTTTAGCGTCAGATGTATGACGCGATCCTACGGCGTCATCTTACTGATGCTAAAGGAAAAGCGTCAGTTAGTGGTTCCCAAAGTGGGTGCCGTGACAACTGGCTAGGGGTGCCGCAGAATCTCAGCTTTATTTTCGATAAACAGCCTAAAATAACTATCGTACCATAATAACCTTTTACAGCATATTTTTAAAATAATATCAAAACACAAACATATGCATGTCCAAACGAAAATGAATAAGCGAAAAAAAAAATTCCTATTATTTCATAAATTTAAAGTTGAAATGTTTATTTACCGCTAACTGGACTGTTGTCGGGAGGGAATCGTCCCGCTCGTTCATTTTGTTCACATTTACCTTTTTTAATTCTTCATTATGTTTTTTCTCCAGTTTGTTACATTTGAAAGTTTCTGTTGATTATCTTTAATGTTCTCTTGAACGTGTTTGTACATCTTCATCTGTTTATAATAGATATATATGAATGTGGTTGCACTGGGGGAGCACGCATAATATTTTATGACCAATATAATGAATAATAGAAGCTGGATTTATTTATGGAAAAATCCTTTAGGCTTCTGTCTATCAATATCCCTGAACACCCAAACAAAGTAGACACTTGACACTTGTATGTTAGGCTATGCTTTTTTATTTACTTTTCTTTTTTGAACATGATATGTGTTTTAAACTTCACAGACTTCACTGAATGAGCGCTGGTGTGCACATGCGTTTCAAACTGATGGCGGACAAAAGAATGACAGAGCAATAATTCTGACTAAAAAATATACATTTTATTGCCTTTTTTATTGGCTGTTAGGAATAACATTTGTATTTTTATGAAAACAGTAAAAGAGACTGTTGTAATGGTAATATAATAATAAGAGTAATATAAGTAAATGTGTGTGTTTAGTCTATGCTTTTGTTTTTCTGGGTTATGGTGGGCAAGTTTAGGAATGTAATGTTTATATTTTTGCATTTAATGTTTAGCACTGCCTATATAGTCATGTTCACTATATTTGTTTAAATATGTTTTAATTTACATTGTTTTGAAGACAACATTGTGTAGGATAAAATAACTTGTATATATATTTTATTTATTTATTCTATTTCTGATACTTGTTCCTTTTCTCTGTTGTAATAAATAAAACTCATTATGTTGATTTACACTCTGCAGTACAATGACTTTCACGCGTCGACCTCTATTTAAAAGTACGAAATGTTAGTTATTGTTCTGAGCATAAATTTTTTTCGCCTATTTGTTTATCTCCACCTAATGGACTTTTGGGATTTTTATTTTACTTGTCTAATTTTAAAAAATAAATAAATAAACACACATTATGCCAGTTTACACTTTGCCTAAGACTGTTATGGTTTTTTTTACACTCTGTCATTTTTTCACCCTTTGCTATTTTCTTATTGGGGGACAAACTACAGGCTTTGTATGGCAAGCCGTTTTAACTTTTAATCATTCGCAGGATATGAATTCTTGATATCAACAACTACATTTACACTAGTTAAAATGATACTAATTGATATCAGGAGTTAGATTTCTCCTAGTAATGACAATTTTTGATATCAGGAATAACATTTCCACTAGTAAAAATGCTAATTCTTGATATCAACATTTACATTTTCACTACTTAAAATTATAATTCTTGATATCAACAATTGAATTTGAACTAGTAAAAATTATAATTGTTAGTAAAACTAGTAAAAATATCTGTAATTGTATTCTCACAAGTGAAATGTCTCCATAGGCTGCCATTCAAAACCATTTGTTGATATCAAGAATGGATTTCTTACAAGTTGAAATACTAATTTTGCATATCAGAAATACAATTCTTACTAATAAAAACCTTTATTTTTGATATCAAAAATTAAATTGTTACGAGTTGAAATGTCTATTCTTGATCTCAACAATTGAATTGCTACTAGTAACAATGTTCATTTTTGATATCAATAAGTCAATTTTACTAGTGACAATGTTAATTTCTGATATCATGAATGTGATACTAGTAAGAAAGCCATTTTAGATATCTGAAATTATATTGATATCAGAAATACATTTTCAGATATCAAAAATATATTTGTTACTAGTAGCAATTGAATTGTTGATATCAACAATTTCAACTAGTGACAATTTAATTATTGATATCAGGAATTCAAAATTTTACTAGTAACAATGTAATTATTGATAACAAAAATGATATTTCTACTAGTAAAAAATCCACTCTTGATATCAACAATTTATTTTGAATGGCACCCTATGGTGATTATGACATTTTACTACAATTGTTGATATCAAGAATTAAATTGTTGATATCAAGAATTACATTCTTTGATTTCAAGAATTAAATTGTTGATATCAACTATTAAATTGTTGATATCAAAAATTGAATTGTTGATATCAAGAATAAAATTGTTTATCAAGAATTCATATCCTGGAAATGAATAAAGGCTAAAACGGCTTGCCACAGGCTTTGCTCCTTTCGATTGCCTCATCTCTGGCCCGGGCTCCGGTTTCAGCTGGCGCTGCGTGTTCAGCTCCTCCAGCATCCACACAGAACAGAGCAGAAGATGTAAACTGTAGTTCATGCTCCACTTCTCTTTCTGTAGGTGACCAGGAAGATCTCTGCAGTTCCTGTGTCTCTCCAGCTCACCCTGTACAAATGATCATAACTGTTAATCTACACTTATCCTAACCATACACTTATCCTAACCATACAATCCAAGCCATGTCTGCTGTGATTCAGATAAGTGTAAGGTCACCTGTTCAGTTCAACCAAGGATGGCGCTGGATGTCGTCTAAACTGGGACGATCTTCCGCTGCCTCACTGAGACACCAGCTGATCAACTGACGGCACTCTGTTAAACACATCACAGTCATTAGGAACACAAAACTTAACAAACAACTTATCCTGGGTTTCTAATTCTGAATGTTTGCTATCTCTTGCCTTTAGACAGTCCTTTACGGAAGAAGACCCTCTGTGCGGCTCTGAAGGGAAAGCACAGGATGTTGTAGAGGGTCACCCCCACTGACCAAACCGTGGCCGGTCCTGCATGATAGCAGTGCTGATCGAACCACTCAGGAGGCGCGTACTCAAAAGTACCTGAGAAACCCAAGAAGACCAGAAACATACACAGAAACGGTTACAGTCCAAACATATTCTCTTTGTTTGATCATCAAAAGTTCAGTAAACATCCACAGAGCGTTTCCTGCTGTAACGCAAAACTAACCTGCAAAGTTTGTGTAGGCCGAGTCCTTCAGCAAGTCTCCACAACCAAAGTCCAGCAGCTTGATGTCATGAGACGCTGTGCAAATCAGCAGGTTCTCTGGCTTGACATCCCGGTGCAGGACTCCGCGGCTCTCGCAGTGCTTCAGAGCGGTGATCAGCTGAACCAGAACTTTCTTGGCCAAGCTCTCATCCACACAGCCGTTCTCCTCACAGAAACTGTCCAAATCTTGACAGGGAACTGGCTGCTCCAGGATCATGGAGTAGTGACTGGGATGGTCAAACCACTCCACAAGCTGCAGGACATTGGGGCAGGTAGGAGCTGAATTGACCCGGGTCATCAGTGCCACCTCCAGCGGCAGCAGACCCTGACCTTCCTGCAGGGACAAAGGCTCTGTTATATCCAGCGCTGAACGAAATGGATGAAACAAAAGATTTTCACTTTTCACAGAACTTACCACTTTCAGCCACTTTCGGGTCCTGTCTTTAGAGACGTACTTGATGGCAACCTGTAGACGGATAAACCACAGTAAATCACACCAGCCTAATCGTGACAGATGACATTTGCTGATATCAACATTTCTGAAGGCTTTCTGAACAAAGGAGGGAAGAAAATTACTTACTGGCAGTCTGTCAGATCTGCGGATCCCAGCAAACACAGAGCCGAATCCGCCTCGTCCCAGCAATGGCCCCGTCACATATGCTTCTGTAACACACATGATCACAAGAAATGTCCTTATGAGAACACATGCATCTAATGAAAAATCATGTGAGCAATAACTTTTAAATGAAAAGCTTATTCTGACCTCTGCGAGAGCTGGTAGCAGTGGACGGATGTCCATCACCTTGGCTCCTCTGGCTGCTGCTCTGCTTCTTCCTCTTCCCGTCACCTTCACCTGTGGAAACAGGAACAGAAAACACAGGGGACAGAGGTGCAAAATACCTGGGCAGCTTCTGGTTCAGCGTCTGCGTCGGGACCGCAAGCGGTTCCTGATCGCGATCACCAGAACCGAGTCTCTCCTGGCCAGCCATCTGAGTGCACGCAGCTCTGCTGGAACTGGGACGTCCTGAGGCTGGAATATTTGAGACATCAAAAAATGTTTTTATCAGTAATTAATGTCACCAGTCACATCAAATTATTACTTTATTATTTTCAACTTTCTATTTTCAATGACGAATCGTTGAATTATTAACAGAGACATAACTTTTTCTTTTTTTTAATAAAAGCTTATTCTGACCTCTGCGAGCGCGTTTAGCAGGGGGCGGACGTCCATCACCTTGGCTCCTCTGGCTGCTGCTCTGCCTCTTCCTCTTCCTGTCAGCCTTACCTGTGGAGACAGAGACAGCAAACACAGAGGACAGAGGTGCCAAATACCCATGAAGCTCCTGGCTCAGCGTCTGCGTCGCCGCGTCCGGCAGCGGTTCCTGATCGCGATGATCAGACCCGAGTCTCTCCCGACCAGCCGTCTGAATGGACGCAGCTCTGCTGGATCTGGAGCGTCCTAAGTCTAGAATATTTCAGACATCACATGTTAATGTTCAAATTATTAATTTATTATTTTCAATTTTCTATTTTCAATGACGAATCGTTAAATTATTAACAGAGACATAACTTAAAAAAAAAAAGAGAAGCTTATTCTGACCTCTGCGAGCGCGTTTAGCAGCGGGCGGACGTCCATCACCTTGGCTCCGGCTGCTGCTCTGCCTCTTCCTCTTCCTGTCAGCCTTACCTGTGGAAACAGAGACAGCAAACAGAGGACAGAGGTCATACTATGCAATATTTAGCTATTTCTTTCCATTAGAACAATTTTTTTTTTCAATAAATGCATTTCATATTAAAATAGAGTGGAGGCCTTTAAAATCCATTTTTTGAAGTGAGAAAAGTGCTATTTGGAGGCGTATTTTTTGGCATTTTTTGTAATGTCCTGTAATCAATTGTATAGCTTCCTATATAAAGGCTAGGATGGCTTGAGGGGGGAGTAAATTATGGGATTGCTTTCATTTTAAAGCGAACTACTCCTTTAACATAATGTGTAAATTCCCCAAACTAACATAAATAAAGCAAGCTAACGTTAGTGTGAAGAGGACACTAAGTGTTGGCGAAATGACACAGCAGACTGGATGGAATATGGAATTTTTTTTTTCCAGAAAACTTCTTGAAAAAAATAAATTCAAGCACTTTCAAGGACTTGTATCTATTATGTTTGTTTTTAAAAACTTTCCAGGGCCTTGACTTTTTTTTCTCAAGCAATTAAGCAAGCTAACAGGACACCATCGTATTGGCGAAATAACACAGCAGACTGGAGGGAATGAAATTATTTTTTTTCCAGAAAACTTCTTGAAAAATCAATTCAAGCACTTTCAAGGACTTGTATCTATTATGTTTGTTTTCAAAAACTTTCCAGGGCCTTGAATTTTTTTTTTTCAAGCAAGCATTTTTTTTTCTCAAGCAATTAAGCAAGCTAACAGGACACGGTCGTATTGGCGAAATAACACAGCAGACTGGAGGGAATGAAATGAATTTTTTTTCCAGAAAACATCTTGAAAAATCAATTCAAGCACTTTCAAGGACTTGTATCTATTATGTTTGTTTTCAAAAACTTTCCAGGGCCTTGAATTTTTTTTTTCAAGCAATCAAGCAATCAAGCAAGCTAACAGGACACGAAGTGTTGGCGAAATAACACAGCAGACTGGAGGGAATAATATGGAATTTTTTCCCCAGAAAACTTCTTGGAAAAAAAATCAATTCAAGCACTTTCAAGGACTTGTATCTATTATGTTTGTTTTCAAAAACTTTCCAGGGCCTTGGATTTTTTTTTCCAGATTCACTAACTTTAAAGGATTTCAAGGACCCATGGGAACCCTTTACATTAAATTAGTCTATCATTGTACCGGGTACAACATCATACCAAAACATACCAAAATAAATAAATAAATAAATAAAGACTAACCTCCTCCTTCACCAACGTGATTGTGAGCCATCGATAGGCTATCCTTCTCCAACCTGCAATAAAAACAATAACGTTAGCTACAAAAATGAGAAATCTCTCCAGAAATAGCACTCCTCCTTCTCCTCAAAAAAAAAAAAAAAAAAAAAAAAAAGAAAGAAAAAAAGAAAGAAAAGAAAAAGAAAGAAAAAGAAGGTGTAAAATTAAATAAACAAATAAAACACGAAACTCCTGCTAAAATCAGAAAAGAACAAATCAAATAAGAGTTTTGAATATTTTAAAATAAGATCTATGAACTCAAAAGTAAATCTCTGTGATAGAAATATTCTCCAAAAGTCTCAAAGTCTCCTCTCAATCCTCCGAACAGCTTCAAAATTCTCAGTAAGTCTCCAAATTCGCCTCGTTCGCCAACCAACAAGATTTCGATCAGTGAAATTGTTGATATACATGCAGTCAGAATTTAAACAATGCGTCGCTATAGCAACTAAAAATTGAATTGCTCATTGGCACAGCGTGCGCGAGTACAACAGAGCGCGCGCACGTCGAATCTCAACAAATGCTTAATCTTTGACGTTTTCTTGAATACGTATGAGATTTATTCTTTCTTAACATGTGTTATTAGTATTATTATTGTCATCCGTGGAATTATTCGTGTAAAATCTTCGTAAAGCTAATTGCAATAGCTCCACTTCTCAAATTTTCACTTACAGTCAAATGGAACCCAGTCATTGCGTCTGTCCAAAACGCGAGCAAAAAAGCAAAAATGAGAATAAATTGGACGAGTGGCCACCCGCTTAAACACCTCATAAGCATAATTGTTGTAAAGATCTCTCTCAACAGGGAAAAAGTGAACAGGCCACTTTATATGAAGTTGGTTTGACGTTGGACGTTCAATATTCGCGTATTTAGGGACCGTCTCAAAAGTTAGCCTACATGCGACATTACAAAGCAAAAAGGCAGTAACTACGCAGAGTGCAGTAAACGACTACCATTTTTCTTCAAAACCACACACATTTGAGATAAGATGTTTTCCATCTGGAACCGATCCATTGAAATGGCGTTTCAGAAAGCTGGGCCTTATCAAAAATCCTTGCATATGATTGGATAAGCCACTTGTTTGTCGTCTTTATCGACGACATTTTAAAGAAATATTATAAGACAATTTTAACTTTTGTTGAAGTTTTAGCTAAAATTTAAAATAAAAAGGATAATAAATGATACTATCTTGTAAACTGATGAGATGGATAATAGTATAATAGAGAATCTTAGATGCAAAAGAGCTAGTGTTATTGACTTATGGTTCAAACACTAGAAGAGGAGACAGGTTTCAGGCACATAATACGAGAGTTTACTGTTAAATGTTTACATTTTCCAATATTGAGTTCCATAAATTGTGATTTCTGTTGGGATAAGGAGGGGCACCCATCGAAAGCCCTTGGAGGTCACAAAAGAGGGCAAAATTGAGACGCTTTAAGAGATATCTATCTATCTATCTATCTATCTATCTATCTATCTATCTATCTATCTATCTATCTATCTATCTATCTATCTATCTATCTATCTATCTATCTATCTATCTATCTATATATTAATGTTTGTTACAATTACAATTGATGTTTGTGATATTGATTCGTATTGTTATGTGATGGCATCACTATTGTTTAATGTCTCAGTAAGAAAATAAACTGCTATTTGGAATTAATTAAAGGACAAAATGAAACATATTTTAATGTTATTGCAAACTATATGTATTTCTCTAAATTGCATCCTAGTAAGCTACTAAATTGCATTCTCTTTCTTTTTAAAAGGTAATCAGGAACATGTAGATAGGCACGCAATGTATTACATTACAATATGTTTCCACTCAGTGGTTAAATTAGCGTCCTGAATGCACTGAAGCATCTTCATCACTGACTTCCATTGAAACAGACGTCACTTTAAACGGAGTTTGGCTCCCTCTCGAGGAGCGGATTTGCAGCGAGCATCTTGTCACGTGACCTAAATTAATATTCAGTAGTAATATTCTCCTTACAACAAATCAAGTACGTCGAACGTGACATAAGTATCTTAATATTCATGAGGTAAGCCTTCGCCATAGTAGATGCCGGGCGGTACTGGTACATTGACTGGCTGACTCTTCTGTGTGTGAGGAGGGGAGATGATGGATGCTCCGCCGCTGACTACCGGCTGTGGTACTGAACATTTCAAATATAACACTCCAGTCGACTAGTTTTGAATGGCAACGATTTTATTGAGGAAAGCAGCAGATGAGATAATTGTTTAAATGTTGAATGTATTATTGTATGAGGAATTGTGTTGATTTGTGCAGTGAGTGAGATGGAGGCCGGTGGAGATGAAGAGGGAGAGGCTCGGGAGGAGAGCAAGGAGGTGAGAGAAGATGCATGGATAAAAGAATAGACTATATCTTTAATGCCTTCGCGTCTATTTATTAGCTGGCATTCTCTGTTCATGAACATACATGATCCTCATACTAGTAGTGTGAAAAGGCATGTGACTGTGTGAGTTAACCGGCTTTTTAATCTATTCGAGGGTTGACACCCTTTTCATGTGACAGGGTCTGCGCATCTTTTGTATTTCATATAAGAGTGCAGATCACACAGATGATGACCTTAAAGGAAAAATATTCATTTGCCACGCATCATTTGTGCGGTTGCAGATAACACTTCTTAATTTCTCCATTTGTGGTTTCATGCATTTTCATATTTCGGATATGGTTTCATCATTCACATTAAATGTCCAATTCTTGAATGAAGCGTTCCAAATAAACTGCATTTATTTAAATTTACGAACGAATTGATGGTTTAACAGAAGGTTTCAGGTATCAGTGGATCACTATTTGTGTGTGGCAAGGCAACACTATTTACATTACAAAGATGCCAGGAGGTTTTTTAGAGCATTGCACCACTGTCGCTATCTGACAAAGCCCAAAATTATAGGTAGGCCTATATTCATTTTGGGACACAAGACATCCTTAATGACAGATTGAGATCCAGAATAAACTAGCATGGACATAGTGTAAGTGTATACCCTCACTTCTGCAGAAATCTGGTTCAATAACTCAAATTGCAGAGCAACCTGAACTACTACACTACTAACCACTACTAGTACATTCACGTGGATATACACTACAGTTCAAAAGTTTGGGGTTGATAAGATTTGTTTTTTTTTTTTGTTTTTTTTTTTTGTTTTTTTAATATATACGTTTTTAAATGCGTAGCTGTCAATGGAGGGACAGCAAGCTCTCCTATTTCATCAAAAAGATCTTAACCCTTTAATCTTAACTAACCCTTTAATATTTTTTTCTGGAAGATATATATTTTTTCTGGACTCTGATGAATATAAAGTTCAAAAGAACAGCATTATTTTAAAGCAGAAAACTTTTGTAACATTAGACATGTATAACATTAGTTGATATTTAATACATTCTTGATAAACAAAAGTATTCATTTATTTGAAAATAAATAAATAAATAAATAAATAAATAAATAAATAAATAAATAAATAAAATATTACTGACCCCAAACGTTTGACCAGTATTTGATATATATTTTTTTAGAAACCGCTGTCCTCTCAAATTGTTTAATTTGCTATAACTTCTAATTACATTTTGTCAAAATATCAACACTTGATTGTGTTTTCTAGTGCCAGAGACTCACTGCAGAGAGAGATGAGGCTGAAAGGCAACTCAAGCACATAAAACGAGGTAAGATCGTGAAAGAATGTAAAGTCATCTTTTTGAAAAAAAAAAAAAAATCTTTTTGTAAGGTATGTTTGTCATACAAAGTAGGAAGGATAATATTGGAATGTGCAGTGTAGAGCAGATTCTGTTTATAGCTGCGGTACATAATCACTTGGATGTCATTAGTGGTAAATCATCAGATTCATTTTCTGATCATCTGTATAGACCAGAGGTCACCAGTTAGATTGCTGCGGTCCGGATCCCGGCTCAGTATGGATGGACCATAAATCAATTCTTACAAATTAATGCAATTATAATTGTATATATAGCATTAGCACCCCACGTAACCCCTGCTGGCTCTCTATTACCACAAAGATGCTCCAAAAGTCTTGAGCTCACATGAAACTGAAGTTACGATAGCCTTTTTTGTCTATATTCAACGGCTTCTCGGACAAGAAAAAATGTAGGTTGGGACTTGATTTTGTCCATCAGGAATTGGTTGGATGGTTGTGGTTTGCTATTTCTGGGATGTCATGTGAGTGACAGGTTGTCCTGTCCTCACGCCAGTAAACATCATACGAGATGAGATGTTGCTGCAAAAGGGAGGGGAAGTTATCTCGATTGAAGATTACAATATTACATTATTCTTCTTTTAATTCTCCTCCAATTCTCCTTGGTATACCCTGTGCCCATACGCCATCTTTTTACAAAGAGGAAGAGGCGAAGATGATCTCACTTGGCACATCCCACTAAACTGACGCTTGATGTTGTCTCATCTCATTTCCTATCCCCTCACCCTCACCCATATCACCATTACCTGAGGGCTCTTCTGAATGGTCTATTATTCGTAGGTGTTAGCAGGTATTCCAGTCTCCATGGCTACTTGGAGCCAACCGTAGAGATGCATTAGTGTTAAGGTGACCTTACCTGCTTCCATTCCATTTTGTGACATGTAAGGAAACCTAGCCGGTTACTAGCTAATTTGTTAGCACTCTGACAACACTCTAGCGGCTGCCAGGAACTGAATCTGGAAATTGTTCTCAGGTGAGAAAACGTTAATTCTTCTCGGCAAGATTGAAATTAGAGTTTCATTTGACAGGGTTTCACTTGCTTTTTCATAAAAAGGCCCAATGTTGAACTTTTATACTCATGTTTAGTGAATATATGCAGCACTGAGGAGTATTTTTAACGCATTACTCAAAGTGTCATGTTATTTATGTGGAAAGCATTTTTTTAAATTCTTTTGGCATGCATTATTTTTGCTAGAGTTTTATTGGTAATACTGTGTGAACAGAGTTTTTTGTGCAATTACTATAGTTACCAAATACTTTCTTAATCATATACTTTATTCAGCGATAAAGTGTGGGATATCATTACTGTATGTCATTTTACCTGGAAGCCTATTTGGTAAATCATTGTGTATACTAGTTGTTGTGCATAACTGTATACTGAGATGAATCCAGTTTTATTTTAGACTAGTTTGGCCTCTGCTTTTAGGTTATGCTTGCTGCTCATTTTTTATTGGTGTCCTGGAATTGTCATACCTTCCCTTGGGAAGCAACGTAGAGCAGCTGAAGTCAGCTTTCATCACTGTCTTGTTATGTCACTAAATTATTAAAAATCACCAATTATGAATTATTTATCAGTAGAAAATGAATAGGCACCTTCCTTTCAACCTTCCATTGTAGTTCATGCCAAACCCCTTATGCACTTCCATACCATTTCTGAAATGCACGTCACCTTGAATACAATTCAGTGGAAATATATTCAATATGAATATCTTGTCAAATGTAATATTCACAAAATGCATGGTATTTTCACAATTACCTTGTTGTGAGTTATGTTGATGAGACATTTTCACCACTCTCGTTCATTTTTCGGTTTTGGCAGCGCATTTATTTTATAACCTCACTAAATGGCACAAACATGACACAGCAAATGCCATAGTTTGCCCTACTTGCTGACATACAGGACAATAGTCTTGTGCAGAGTGCATGTGATTGGTCTGTGTTCTATTTAATGATTGGCTGCTGCAGGGGAACTGCTGTTTAGTATCTGGGAGGTACTGTGTCTGGCAAAGCAGCTGTCTCCCACCTCCTCTTTGGGACGCTTCATTAAGAATAGCCTCTGCACTTATGCAAATTAAAACACAGGCCCGTGTGTCAAGCTATTACTCAGCTAATTTACCTGTACCATTTACAAATCTTACAGTTTGTGTGTGGAAAGAGTGAAAACTTTAAGTCTATATTTACATTAAAAAGAATGCTGTTAGCATTTTAATGTATGCAGTTTACACACCCACCCTGTGTTTGAAGTAGATTATAGGTTGCAAATTAGTCCTTTGAGTTGAAATTACAATCGCTGGGGGATTATACCTGAACTGATATGATTTATTAAAAGATCTTAATCACTGCGATCAAAATTGGAATGGAAGCACTTTAGACGAAAGCCAGCCTAACATTTTCTTATAGTGCCAAACACATGCTTGTTTGAAGCAGCTGTTTCCTGTTTGCTAAGGATGCTACTGTTTTACTTTAAGCTTATCCGTTGGACTGACTCCGCAGAGCCATATTTTGCTCATGCAGCATTAAGCGTGGTGGACTTGCTGACCTAGAATCTGCACAAAGAAGAAAGCCCAGAAGCAGCGCTCTCTCGGTCAATCATTCTCAGCCAAATGAGATGAGCAGATGAGTTTGAACTGATCTGCAAGGGAAAGAGAGAGCCACACCCCTTTTATTGTCCTGCTTTAATTTCATGTGCAAACCGACGCAGATGCAGAATTAGTGAATGACCCAGATGCAGTGTTGGGGGTAATACATTACAAGTAAAAGGAGTTATGTAATCAGATTCGTTTTTCAAGTAACTATTAAAGTAATGCATTACTTTTATTGTTTTAAAAAAAGTATTGACAACCCGATCTCACGGGAATTCGTACGAATTTTACAAGGTGGCTAATTCGTAACAATTCGTACGACCTCACTCGTACGAATTAGTACGATTTTGCTAAATCGTACATATTTTTTACGAAGTAGCCGATTCGTATGAATTCGTACGAATGACCTACCCCTGACCCTGCCCCTAAACATAACCGTCACATGGGTTTGGACAAATCGTACGAATTCGTACGAGTGAGGTCATATGAATTAGTGTGAATTAGCCACTTTTGAATCACTCGTACGAATTGGTCATGCGATAGCGTAGGTATTGACAAGGATAACATGATGCTAATTGTAGTTCTAGACTGAAAGGGAGCATACATTTACTCATTTACTTGTACAAAAATAGAGTTTTGCTTAAAATGAGTAATAACTATGAAATGCAAACTCAGAAATTTACCCAATAAACCTGCAATAATTACGTTACTGACACAAAACACAAATGCTGTATACTTGATGTATTTAATCTCACGTTATTAACCAACGTCTGTGCTGCTGACCTGTTGTGATCCAATTCGACCATACTAAAATCAAAAATGGCTTTGGATAAACATCCCATTTGTGTTTCTTTCTTTTTTTATTGCTGAAGTTAGAATTTTTAACTTTCTTCTCTTGCGTCCTATTCTTCCGCAAAACAGAACGGCGGAAAGGTCCGTTTGAGCTGCGCCCTCTGCTGTGCAGGTGTGAATTTGCATTTCCTTCAGCCAGTGGCTTATTCATTTCACTTTTGGTGTGAAAGGGCCTTTACATTTGGCAAAAAAATACAACTTAACCCCCTAAAAAAACAAGCAAGCCTATCCCAAGTGAGAAAAAGTAACGCAACACATTACTTTCCATAAAAAGTAATGAAGTGATTCAATTAGTTACTTTTTTAGGGAGTAGCGCAATATTGTAATGCATTAGTTTCCCCAATACTGTCCAGATTGAGGTCATTTTACTTTTATTGTAACTTACAAATGGCAGATCTGGTGATTTATACAGTATTTGGCTAGTTGACGTGACATTTCAAGCAGTTTCTGCCATGCTCAGTGGTGTAATTTTGTAATCGTCTTTATGTCCTTATGTTCATTGAGAAATGTCAATAAACCCTTTATCTAGATTTGATTACGTGTTGGGTCATGGCTGTGATGGATCAGTAAGCTAGAAAATGGATGGAATGGATTTTGTATGACTTCTCTTTTAAATTTCTCTTATTTCTATACTGAATTAGACCTTGTTATACTATTTTGATTTTAGGTTTAAAGGGGTCATATAATGCCATTTTTAAACAAGTTAATATGATTCTTTAGGGTCTAAATGAAAAGCTTGTAATATACTTTAATTAAAAATTCAAGGAAAACTAGGAAATGAACTTGCGCTCCCTGGGCGGGTCTGCGCAAGAAGGAGGCGTGTTTAGCAAACTAATTCCCTAGTGCTATTTTGCATTTCCAGAAAAAAAAATTAGTCCAAATATTTTTTTCATTATATGATGGTTGTCTACAGGCACTGCTAACACACATTTCGGTACAATCAACTTGTAATAGTGCATGTACCGTTATATGACCCCTTAGTAAGTGCTCTGATTAAAGCTGTTTAAAGATGTTAAAGCTGCAAACTTCACACGTCCCTGCCAGGTCATTCTCTTACTGGCTCTGCAGAGCTGCTCACTGCCGCAATGATGCCCATCCTGCATATTTAACAGGAATGAAGAAACAGGTGTCTTAATCTTGCTACATTTGATTATCAAATAGTATAATGAGAATTGAAATATTATAAAACCAAAATTTTTAAATGGTAAATATTATTAAATAATCAGATTTGATTAAGTTGATGGTCTGTTTTTTTTATTATTGCATTTTTTTTAAATGTGATATCAGGGTCAGTCAATCCCTAAATAAGGGGTCAAAATGAGGACAAGCATTGATAACGTCCCACTTTCCATTCTCACGATTTACAGTGTTACCACATAAAAAGAAAATTAGGCGAAATGTTTATTCCGAGAAAGGGCTCCAGGGCAGGCTGGTGATGTACTTTGCTGTGACTGCATGTTGAGAGACGCATCGTTCCTGCATAATTCAACAGCCTTTCATGGAATAATGTATAATAAACTCCCTCTCTTGATCATTTCCTGTGAAATGCACAGGCACAAATGATGCATTTACCATTTTATTTTGACCGTGCACATGTATTATCATGTTATATTTGATTTAAAAAGATCATACATGTTCAATTTATCATTTTAAAGAACTGCTGAAAATGTTGTTCTTTTTTAGATGCCACTTTAATGTATTTTAGAAATAGTGCAATGCACTAAAGACAAACGACTTGTTTAGGATCCTCTTTGATGTGAGCTGCTCTGACATATTCTATGACATCCAATCCTCTATTTGAGAGGCCAGTGTAGTGTATAGAGTTACAGTTCATCAATGGTACCCCAAAGTGTTGGGAAATGGTCCCCATTGTGAGCATGTAACTGATAACTCTCTATCTCATTAGACTCCAGTAATGTGTCACTGAAAAAAAAGAAAAAAAAGAAAAACACATCTTAATGAAAACGTATCTTGTACAGTTGCTATTTCTGTTGCTGTTTCCTCATTTAGAAAATGTTATTTAAAAAAAGTAGTATTTGTGGATCATTTCTTTGCATCCTGATTTAAAACACCCCTCATGAACTGTGTAGAAGGTAAAGTGAAAACTTAAAGAATTACTGTAAAAAAATATAGATGAAAACATGACTATACTCCAAGTTTTATTGCCATGAGAACAGGCTTATACTGTAGCTTTCTAATGCTTTTATCTAAAATGTGCATCTGTCGTACAGGATTGTATGGAGTTACTCCTTTAAAGCGTCAAAACACAGTTCCTGGATGATGGATTGGACTGTAAATATGGCCTGCTGTGCTTTCATTTACTCATAAATGCATTTCTTTTCTTTGCACAGTTTCCCAAATGGTGATAGAGGAGGTGAACGTACTACAGACCCAGCTTGAGATTGAGAAATCTTGCCGGGAAAATGCAGAGGCTCTGGCTACCAAGGTGTTTATCCAACAATACTATTCTTCTGTTTTGAAAACGTCTCAGATTATGTCTGTAACCCTTGTTCCCTGAGAAAGGGAATGAGAACTGCGTCGAATGACACCTAGGGGAACGCCCCTCAGCGTAGCCCCTCTGAAGCATGAATGAAACTAGACCAATCCTGATTGGTGTTGCGTCATGACGTAATGTGTGACGGCATAAGTGGAAGCTACAAAGAGATGCTGGCACAGAACAGTGTTAGCTTCTGTGATAAAGCAAGTGCTCCCAGGCAGGGGAAGGCATGGCGAAGAGATGCAGGTCCTGTTCCCTTTCTCAGGGAATAAGGGTTACAGGCGTAACCAGAAAGGCTCCCTTTTGAGGGAACTCGAACTGCGTAAATGACACTTTGGGGAAACGTGGACCCACTATGCCACAACGCGCCCTGTCTGTCCTAGTGTGAAGCTGCTCACAGGCACTCTTAGGATGAGAGCACAAAAGTGCCAGGCGTAGATGGAATATCCAGACTGTAAAACCTAATAAAGGTGTGGGGGGTATCGCAGTGTGCTGCATCGCAGACCTCCTGGATCGGAGCTCCCGAGAGGAGGGCTCTAGAGGACGTCATGCCTCTGGTTGAATGAGCCCTTACGGCCAAAGGTGAAGGCAAATCGCGCACTTGACAGGCCAAAGAAATAGCATGGACAATCAAGCGGAAATTCCCTTCTTGGGAAACCCAAAACACACCAGCAACTGATCTGAAATCCGCCATGAATAGGACCTCTGAATCAAATTTTTTAGCGCTCTGACAGGGCAGAGCAGATGAAGTCTCTCCTCATTCGCTGTCACATGAGGTGGAGGATGAAAAGCCTGTATGACCAACTGCTGTCTTCAAGGAGGTCCATCATCCAGAGGGGCGTGGAAAGCCGCAATGGCAGCCACGTACAACTTAAGTGTGGATGGGGTAAGACCAGCTGAAAAGTGATCTTGGAGGAACTCCAGAACTGAAGCCACTGGCCAGTTAACTGGATCCACCTCACACTCTCTACACCAATTGGTAAAGACATTCCACTTTAAGCCGTACAATTTCCTCATGGAGAGATATAGGCCGGCCTCTAAGTACTGTGTCCCCTCAGGGGCCAGACCCACAGTTTCCATAACTGTGCATTTGCAGGTCAGCAGGTCCCTCCTGAGAGGAATCTCCCACGGAGGGCCGTCTAGGAGTAATATAACGTCTGTTCCGTGTTCTCCCCACGGAAAGGGCAACCCAGTGCACAAAAGAAGGTTTATTACCTGGTTATTTATTTGTGTCTGACAAAACAATGTCTGAGAACCATCTCCGGCAAAGTTTGGCCGAAAACGATTCTCGATTGGTGGATGCCAAGCCTGTGGGGCGGACAGTGCAGCACACATTCGCTAGGAACCGATGCGTCTCGAAGTGCACTTGGTGGCGAGAAGTCGACATCAATTTCCTGCAGGCTCGACGGAGGAGGCGACCTTGATCGCTCCGACATGGGTGGGGCCACCCATAGAGAACCTAGGCTGGCTAGGACCTCTTAGTCAAAGTTTTTTTAGCCTGCAAGACGGCCCTCAGGTCACCCTGCTGCTGTTGAGTGTGTTGTCTATGCCCCCATGTTCCTTGAGTAGGCAGAGGAGCTGGCGGCTGGCTGCGGCTGCCCACTAGGGGTAGACTTCTTGGATTTCGAGCGGCGAGGGAGGTATTGCTTGAAGGCTGCAGACTGCTTTTTCACCTCCTTAAACCCGTCGTCAACAGTATTTATGGCGTCGCTGAACAGGCCAGAAGGCGAAATCGTGAGGATCCGGATTGGTCTATTGGTCTAGGATTGGTCTAGTTTTATTCATGCTTCAGAGTGGCTGTCCTGAAGGGCATCCCCCAAAGTGTAGAAAGGGAACCCATTTTACCAGTAGTGGTAAAATGAAGAAAGAATTTTGAAATACCTTTAAACTGTTAGCAAACATCACGCCAGCTGCTGAGAGCTACGTTTATGTGAATATGTAAACATATGCCGTATGCTTCCTATTCAATAAAATATAAACACTCAACAAAAAATGACAGTGGTGAGAAAACAGTAGTTATGAAAGCATCTCATCATAGCGATCTGGATATGTTTGCATAAGCTTTTTAATTCGGCACTCCTTTCAATTCATCTGCAGTTTTTTATATAGCCCTTTATATAATAGATTGCTTTAAAGCAATCAGCTTTACATCAATGAACACAAAAAGTGCATTAAAACTACAACTTCAGTTCAATACATAGTAGCTCTCCAGTGTGGTGTTTTTACTCATGTGGAAGATTTGGAGAAGATTTCTTCAAAGAAGGCGGAGCCTCAGAGCATATTTATGAATCACCACTGACCAGAAAGTTTAAAGGTGTTTATCAGCTAGGTGAACATTTCCATAAAGTTTGATTTGGCACGCTGTTTCTAGCTCACACCACTAGAACGTCACACCAGTTCGTTCAGCAATTTAACTTGAAGTATCTTGAGGCCTTAATGAATTTGACTTGTTATTACTGTTTGTTGACATTTTCAATCTCTACTAGAAAGCAATATTATCATAAAAACAAATGCTGCAGTTAACAAGATTATAATTGGTGAACATAAAAGGAAACATTTAGAACTGTCTCATTCTGAATTCTCATTCAATGTATCATTCTGTTTTGATCAATCTTAGTTGAACTGTGAGAACAAGAAGTTGAAGTATTTGAGCCTGTCGTCGCGGCCGTGTCTGGATGAGCTGCTGCCCAGTATTTCTGATTGCATTTCCCTAGAAGAGGAGACTGAACAACAAGATCCCAGTTCTGACCCCTTTTCTCAGTATAAGCTGCAAGTCAAAGGTAAATAGCATACAGCCTATGTATCATAGCAATGTATTTAAAAGGGGGCAGTTTATAAATAAGCCTGTGTACAATTTCCTTCGCCATAGAATCTGTCATATTAAATGTCCATTCCAAATTCTCATTTTTCCATAGATCTCCAAGAAACAGTGAGTTCTTTGCTTGAGGAGAAAAAGCAGTTGGCATGTCAGCTTCAAGAGCAGCAAAGGAAGATAGACGAGTTGACAGCACTTGTGAGTAGCAAAGCAACTCTTTTAGTTTTTACTCTGAATGAAAGGCCGAGTTCAGTCAGGCTTGACGGCAGTGGATGGGGACCTGGTCTGCAAAGTGTCTTCCAGTATTTTAACCTGTTCATAAATAATAGATGATCTTGAAATGAACCCCGCTGTATTGATGATCCTAAAAGGATATCAGAGTAACAATGTCTAATTGAGTTTCTTAGCTGATAGTTTCTCAAATATGTGCCTTATGCTAATTTGCAGACTGAAAAGGAGCAGGCTGAGATGAAGGAGCTTTATAAAACCATTGAGCAGCAAAGCAAGACCATTAAGAGGTTCAACAGGGGTGAGTATGGACTTTGTGAATACAGAGCCTCTTCATTTCCTCACTTATATTCAAATTCATGAGCATGACATCATCTCAAATGGCCTGCAGTGCATCTGTGCATGTGCCTTCCAAGAAGATTAATGTTCCCCACCAGCCCACTCACTGCCGGCCGCACGTCAAAGTCCTTGATCAAATTATCTGTAAAAGATTCACCACAGGAAGTCCCTCTGTTCCAGCTGGGGGTGATGCACTTTGTTTTGACATCCTCTCAGCTCCCTCTTTGCTCATGTGTTATTACTCTGACTGGAATATTGGAAACAGAAGTGCTCAGGTCATATGCTGACTTACTTGACTGACTTAGTGGGTTTAACATGTTTATTTTTGAAACTAACAGTTTTCCCAATGAAATCTGATTGAAGGAGCCACATTGTAACATTGCTGATACAAGTGCACATGCGATTGAATATCGGTTGAATAATACATGAGTGTGTCACTGTTCATTAGGGCTGGAAACCAGTTCTTATTTTGAACCATTTCCATTTGCAAAGAATACCATGACAGTAAAGAGACAATATAATCAAAATATGTTTTCACAAGTAAATTACTATTATGAACTGGTTCTCATTTAATGAAAATTCCTAAAATGCTTAAAAACCTCAAAAAAGGTTCCTACAGTTCAAAAGTTTGGGGTCGTTATGTTTTTTAAAGAAGTCTTTAATGATCACCAAATATAATGCTGCCTAATATTTGGGTGGAAACCGGGATACATTTTTTTTCAGGATTGAATAGAAAGTTCAAAAGAACAGCATTTATTTAAAGTAGATTTTTATTTTTTAAAAATCTTTCCTGTAACAATTGATTAAACGTTTGGAAAGTAGTGAATGCTAACATAAAGCAACACTTTTTATTGACTGTACACAAGTAACTAAAAGAATCATTAATGTAAAATCGGAACCAGTAAATTCCTTGTGATTCCCATCCGTACTATACATCGCATAATCTATTCCTGTAATACTGTCTATTATAATATTTGCCTTACTAGGGATGCACTAAAAAGGTTTGGCATATATAAGTAATGTATTATATCCTTTAGCTGAGACACTTCAGATGCGCACTGTTCGCCATTATGGTTTTGAATTGCTTGAAATATGATTAGATTTTTATTTTTGGTAAGGAAAGTTGGCCATAGAAGTGTAAAACTCATACTGTTTATGCAATAGTCTATGCCTTTCATATTGTGTCTTTTTATGATAGTTATTTGCATTATACCTGAAGAATTCTTACAGGGATTTTGCCAAGCCTATTGCTTTATTATCATTGTTTATCTCTTTAGTGTCTTTGATGGCCACTCAAGAGTATGAAAACATGAAGGAGCATCTGGATTTGGAGCAGAGCCTTCGGCACAAAGCAGAGACCTATGCACATGAGGTACGTGACAAAACACATCTAATTCACTTCATCAGTACACGGGTGACAGGACAACTTCAGTCCGTGCATACTCTGGTGACCTCAAAATCCTACTAAAAGACAAGATAGTTATATATATATATATATATATGTATATATATATATATATATATATATATATATATATATATTGACAGCATCACAGTAGAATGTTTCATTTCCTAGTTGTTGAAGAAAACCATCTGAAATAGTTGTTTCCTTATGTTTATTTTCCACTGTAGATGGTGGTGAAGCAAAAAGAAGCAAACAGACAGAGCATGATTCTGCTGCAACAGGTAGATCCCAGCATTCAACTGCTCAAAGCTTTGGAAGATTTGGCCAATGCGACCAAAACATTAGAAGAAGAGAGAATACAGCACCAAGACAAGGTAGGAAACCTTAAAGTCTTTTAAACACATTTGAATTTGAATTTAAAGATGTACAAAACTGGAATTTATTGTATTTCATTGAATCCAATACGCCTAATAAGTAAACATGAATTGCATGATAGGATTAGACAATGGAATTAAATCTAAAACCCCTTTTCAGTTATTTAGTCCGGTCAGCTACAGCTTTTAATCAACATAAATCCTTTCATAACTATTAATCCTCTAATGTTCGTTTTTTAGAACTTCATAAACAGTTTTAATCTGTGCCACACACAATCCAGTATAAGCAGGCACTAAATGGGATGAAAAAAGTGCTGTGCATTTATCACTTACTTTAAGTTTTCGTTTAAAATGACTGAAAATGCAATCTTAAATCTTTAGAAAATCTCAAAATGGATTTTATTAATTTTAACATTATAATGTTGCCTTAATTGAATCTAGTTATTAGTGTTTTATTTTTCATTCATTTAGACAAAAAAGTATTGACTAGTTCAATAGTATTTTAACATTTGCAGCACGTATCCATGTATGCGGTCAAGTTGGCATTTCAAACAGCTGATTCAGGTGTCTGGTGTCTGGTTGAGTGATGCTGTATGAATATGCCAGATCATAGACCGCATCCATTGTTTTTTTTGTTTTTTGTTTTTTCCATCTGGGTCTCCTGTGGTTCTTCTCTTCTACATTTGCATCCTCAGCATTTACATGTAATAGTTTTCAAACCACATTAAATGACAAACGTATGTGAGTGGTAGGCTGTCAACTCAACCACAACTATATTAAACCAACACAAATCTCAGAGCACCAGAGGAGACATCCGGAGGCTTGACAGATTAATTTAACAGCTTTCTGTGTCAGCAAATACTCATCAGATACTTTTTACAAATGATAGTTACAGACTGGATGAGCTAGAATCAGATCTAGGCAATATTCTGTTCATGCAGGCAGTGACAAAAGGGCAAATGCTGCATAACTAATACTAACATGGGTTTTAGAGTTTGTGAATCAGTAGCAGTGTTGTGTCATCAGTCAATATACAGTCTGACCCACAATTCAAATCCAAAGAGCATGGATCCTAACTTCAGACGTCACATAATCAATAGGCTATGTTAGCAAAACCTTGTTTACAAGTCAGCCTGTAAATATGAACTAATTCTGTACCAGAGTCAAGGACATTTGAAATTTTGCACAAGTTTGAGTTCCATTCAAGTTTGATGTCCCAATTCAATCTAAAAGAATGAAAAAAAAAAAATGTCTATTTGAACAAATCATTTCAATAAAACTGTTTATGGGCATTTAACTATAATAATATTTGAGCATTGAAGTCCTCCTGGGAATTTCATTTTTACGAGTTGGGAAGTTGACTGCATTAAAATAGCTTGAGTTGGAGGAGCAACCCAACTAACAAAAATATGTTGTAAAAATGTTTTGCTAAGTTAATTAGTTTGCTAAAAAGTCAAATTTATGTTCAGGGTCCAAAATTACCCCTAAGAATTTGAAATCATTGAATTCCTCTATTTCCTCTTGATTTATTCTATTTATAAACTTTTCTTTTGCTTCTAATGGACAAAACACTGACAGTCTTTTTCAGGTTCGGAGTTAAGTGATTGTTTTTAAGCCTTAGGGAAACTCCCTCCATTTCGCTTGTTAATATATCTGCTGCTGCACAGGGGGTTTTAGCTGATTCATAAATAATTGTGTCATCAGCATACATCTGACATTAAGCTTTTTTACAACATGGTGGTAAGTCATTTATGTATAAGCTGAAAAGCAGAGGTCCCAAAATTGAGCCTTGTGGAATTCCCATTGTAGATTGTTGGATGTTCTCTAAACATTCTGAAACAAGTATTATGTTGCCATTGTATAATGTTCTCTAAACAAGTAGTAACATTTAAAAATTATTAGTCGAATATCCAACTCAAACGTTTGAGAAAAAAAAAACATCCAAATAACAGACTGATCTCATGAAGTAGCGTGTGTATGACACGCCAATTCGTATTTCCATTTTTGGCGTGCTATCAAGACGCATAATCGCTTTTCAGCGTGTTTATGAACGCTATTGACTTAACGTTATATAAATATATGACTTACCTCAACCCTATCCCTAAACTTAACCGTCACTGGGGTTAATGGCATTTATGACTGGACATTGTACAGACACGCGGAATGACGCGGACGTTAATGGCGTAGACATACACGCGGATAGCTCAAAATGCGTAGAGATAACACGCCACTTGACTCGAAAGCGAGTAAGCGTGTATGTTAATGCAAAAGTCATGATGTCATGTTGCAAATAATGTATTGAAATTATTTTTGTGCTAATATTTTGAGAATATTATTACAGATTAGATAACTTTGAAAAAAAAAAACATATTATTGCTGGAAAAAAGTTCGTTCATAATCTTGTCAAAACTTTAGGCAAAGTTCTCAGAATTTTCCTTATTAGCTAGGAAGATGGTGATGTGTTTTTGTTCTACATACTATAATTCAACCAAAGTTTCAACAAGAATATGCAAAATGATAAATAAAATATACATTTTACGGTTTTTAACACAAAAATAAAATTAAATCATTATATAGCCTATGGTAATTGTTTAATTCTATGGAATTTTCCACATACAACTTAGTTTTATTGTAAAAAGTGTTTTTTGTTTATTTTAATAAATTTACAATTAACACAAGCCTGACATGTTTTCTCTCTGGTACACCCTCAACTCTGAGACTTTAATAAAATCTGTTCATACACTTTAAAAATGCAGGGTTGTTTTAGCCCAAATTTGGGTCAAATTTGGACAAACCCAACTGTTGGGTTTTAAATTAATTAAAAGATTTAACCCAATGGCTGGGTTTGTCCATATTTTACCCATATTTAGGTTGAAACAACCCAGTATTTTTTTAGAGTGTACTAATACAATCTTTTCAACATGACTTGAACGTATAATATGTCCCATTCGTTTGCAGGTAAAGGCTCTAGAGGCTGAACTGGAAGAATGTGCTTTGCGTAAGCAGCTAGTTCATCTGCAAAGGCAACTAGAGATATTAGATGAAGAAAAGAAAGACACGGAGGGACGACTGCAGGAGGAAGAGAAGAAAAACAGTGTTTTGGAAATGAAAGGTGAAATTAAGGAGGATTTTAAGATACTACAACAGCATTACACTCAGAAACATAACATCCCGCCTCCTTTTGTCATTTGTCACAGTGAAAGATCTGCAGGAGGAGAGGAGGAGCTGTGATTCAGCATCAGCCCCCTCCCCTGGGACCGCTCCTCCCCCGGCCCCTCTTCCTCAACCACCTCCACCTCCCCCACCCCCTCCTCCTCCACCTCCCCCACCTCCTCCGTCCCGCTGCAACCCCCTCAGGTAACGCCCCACTTTATTGCACTGAAGCCAGACTGTCATATACCATCATTAAAACAGTTTTGTTCTTTATCCCTGCTGTGAACGTCTAATTACATCTCTTTGTTTACGGCAGCTCTCTCATTGCGATTATGAGGAAATCTTCCAAGGGAGGTAAAGGAAGCCCAAAACAAGAGCAAGCCCCAGGTGATTGGCCCCTTTTTCCCTATAGTTAGAATGGTGTATTTTTATTCTGTTGCCCTTTTATTGGTGCCCTGACAAACAGTAACTCTCTCCAATGCAGCAACTGAAGCTGTGGATGATGTTAAAGTGAAAGCAGTCAATGAGATGATGGAGAGAATTAAACACGGAGTGGTCCTCAGGCCTGTGAAGAGTCAGGACACTAAGGTTCGGCAAAATTCTGAATTTTATTGGCTCTCTTAATGAGTTGAAATATAAATCGAATTGGCCACAACCCACATGATTTTGAATTGGAATAGGCTCTATGCACAACTGCACTACTTCCTGAACTTCAGCCAGCTCCTTGTTTCCTGTCTATCATTATTGGACAATTTGATTAATTCAGGTGTGCTTGACCTCAGTAGTCACGGCAACAATAATCAAACACACCTGAATTAATCAATGTGTCCAATAATGACAGACAGGAAACAAGAAGCTGGCTGAAGTTCAGGAAGTAGTGGAGCTGTGCATAGAGCCTATTAAAGGAAGAGGTATATATTGGATTGCATTTGCAATTTAAAGGGATACGCCACTTTTTTTTTGGAAATAGGCTCATTTGACCACTCCCCTAGAGTTACACAGTTGGGTTTTACCGTTTTTGAAAGTATTCAGCCGTTTATATATATATATATATATATATATATATATATATATATATATATATATTTAGAAGAATATCAGTAACCAGGCAGTTTCTGGTCTCATTGACTTCCATAGTATATTTTTTTTCCTACTATGGAAGTCAATGAGACCAGAAAGTGTCTGGTTACTGATATTATTCTAAATATATATATATATATATATATATATATAACGGCTGAATACTTTCAAAAACGATAAAACCCAACTGTGTAACTCTAGGGGAGTGGTCAAATGAGCCTATTTCCAAAAAAAAGGGGAGTATCCCATTAAAGAAATTCTGTGAAATTGAGTGTACTTCCATCATGGTGGCTATATAGGCTACATACAAAAATATATAAATGGCATTTCAAATGTTTACACGGCTGTAAGGGGTTGGTACATTTTTTAAATGTTTTTGAACATAAGTCACACCGAGGTTGAATTTGATCAAAAATACAGTAAAACAGTCTGAAATAGTGTTACAATTTAAAATTACTGTTTTATATTTGAATGGTCACACTTTACTTCAGGGTCCAATTCACCCTATTAACTAACTATTAACTACAATTTTTTCCCTCAATAAACTTTTAATTATTGCTTATTAATAGTTAGTTAGGTTTTTAAGTTTAGGTATTGGGTAGGATTAAGATATGTAGAATATAGTCATGCAGAATAAGGCATTGATATAGTATGTGCTTTTATAAGTACTAATAAACAGCCAATATCCTAGTAATATGCTAGCGTACTATTAAATTGTGAGAATTTGACCCTAAACTAGAGTGTTACCATTTTAATATATTATAATAATTTTTTTGTCCTTTAATGCAGAGCTGAATTTTAATCTTCATTACTGCAGTCTTCAGTGTCATATGATCCTTCAGATATCATTCTAATATTAAGATTTGTTGCTCAAATCATTTTAATATGATTATTTGCTGAAACAATTCTTATTATTATTATTAAATTTTTTGATAAAAAAATTACGTCGGGTTTTTTTTTAATAAATTTGAAAAGTTCCAAATGACAGCATTTATTTGAAATTGAAATATTTTGTAACATTAAATGTCACTTTTGATCAGATATTTTTTTAATTTATCATTGCACTTGTTTTTTAATGCTAAACATTTTTAACAGAAAATTAAAAAAGTACTTTTACAGAAATACTTCATTAATTCATTCCACTGTAATTTCTTAAAATTTCTTCATTTCTTAAATTCAAATTGCAATCCTAGATCTTGTTTGCAACTCCAATTCAAATTCAGAAGCTAAATTTGAATTTAATAGAAACTAATTCAGCTGTAAATGGCACATTGGTTATGTAATGTGTGTACTGATTGATGGTCTGTTTATGTTTCTCTACTCTGTACCATCATCTGCTGACCTCATCGTTGCAGAGATTTGGCACGAAGGTATGTTCAGCTTACATATTGTTTACAGTGTTTAACAACAGTCCTCACACCAGATCATTGTTCCACATGCAGCAGTGTTAACAGTTCAGATGGCTCTATTACAATCAAAGGGAATCTTGTGTTTTACAACTCAGCACCATTTTGTCAATACAAAGATCCTGTAGAAATGGTTCATAGCGCTTGATCGCCCTCCCTGAGGAAGAGTCGGATCATTAAAGCATTTTGCGTATAGACAGTTCATAGCCTGAGAGACCCATCTCGTTTAAGTTATTGATGGACAAAGCCATCTAGATCATCCTGAGGCTCAGAGGAACTGTATAGCTTCAGATCAATAGCTATAGTCCCGATTTTAGAGATTGACTTCATTCTCATTAATGCTGCACTGGCAGATTTTCTTTTGTTTTTGACTTTCGGACGTTACTCATCTAAAATGCATGCATAAACTTATATAAAAAAAATGTATGAATAAAAAAAAACACATGCTAAATCACCATTTAGCATTTATTATATACTAATGATTTATATACTTTTATAGTATTTAATAAAAATATGAATTGGTACATTTTCATTTTTAAATTAAAATTAAATGTGTTATAAGAATTTATGTTTTTCTGTCATTTTGATTAGTTACTTTTAATATTTCTATTGAGCTTTAGTTTAACATATTTATTTCAGTTAGCTGATAAGGCAAACATTTTCATTTTTGCTGTTCATCTAATATTTACATTTTATTTTATCTCAGGTATACTATTAATTACCAAAAATTATTTTTTTAATAGTTTTAGGTAAACTTTACAACAGGGATATTATATCATATAATGTTTTTTGTGAAATATTTTGTGATTTGAACATATAATGTATCTTTTCTTTGTTCCTGATGCACAGCAGCCGATGCCAGCAGCAGTTGCAGCGGCAACAGTGGAGGAAAAGCACCAAGAAAGTGCAATGGAAGAGCTGAAAGGCATTCTGGTAGGCTTTCTGATTAACTGATTTTAAAACCCCCTTTGTTACAGTCATCTACTGATCCACAGATTACAGAAATCCATACCATTAAATGTTTGTGTACTACAAATAGTTCTACGATGACGATCATGGTGTAGTAGTGGTTGTGCAAATAAATGCATAATATACTAAAGTATATTTTACTTAGAAACGCCAAGATGCCAAACTCAGTAATGAATCAAATCATCAAATTCTCTCTCTCTGAACCTATAGGAGACGGTGAAAAAGAGTCCCAGTCGTGGGTTTCAGGAAGTGGTTCATACTAAAAAGGACAGTGAACTGGAAGTAATTCTGAGGAGGAGACGCAAACAGGCCTGTGATCCCGACACAGAAGGCAAGAGGATAAACACTACCCTTTAAGAAACATGAAATAGTTGAACGTATGCATTTACGATGTATTTGCTGTTGAAACAGGAAGTATTACATACTTTAGCAAAAGGCTTTTAAAATAGCCTGTAAGTTCTACACAGCTAACAAACTCAAAATTTCGACCAGAAAAAAAAAAAAACAAAAAACGGCAGTGTTACCCCTTACGTTTTTTTGTTTTTTTTGGGGGCGAAAAATTAAGTATCCCCAATCTTCTCAAAACTCTGGATTCTGATAAAGGGCCATGAGACTTAGATCTGAGTGCAAAAATGGAGGCTCTAGACCCTTCCAGAGCTGAGATATCGAAACTCAAAATTTCGACCAAAAAAAAAAAAAAAAACGACACTGTTACCCCTTACGTTTTTTTTTTTTGGGCGAAAAATTAAGTATCCCCAATCTTCTCAAAACTCTGGATTATGATAGAGGGCCACGAGACATGGACCTGAGTGCAAAAATGGAGGCTGTAGACCCTTCCAGAGCTGAGATATTGAAACTCAAAATTTTGACTATAAAAAAAAATGACAGTGTTACCCCTTATGTTTTTTTTCGGGGGGTGAAAAATTAAGTATCCCCAATCTTCTCACAACTCTGGATTATGATAGAGGGCCACGAGACATGGACCTGAGTGCAAAAATGGAGGCTCTAGACCCTTCCAGAGCTGAGATATCGAAACTCAAAATTTCGATCAATGGACTAAAATCTACAAAAGTAATATTTGATGTCTTTAAGTTGTGGTGGTGATGATGATAATGACATTAATGAAAAATTTATTCTGCATAATTCTGTATAACTCGAGCGAATAATGACACTCCTTCATCTGTTGCTCTGTAGATGATGGGCAGCTGAGTAAAGTCTCGTCATCAAACAGCCTGAACGGGCGACACAGTTCTGACTCTGGCAAAGACACAGAAGGGCCAGGCACCAGCTCTCTGTCAGGCAGTGAGCGTGGATCAAGAACCAGCTCAGACTCGGGCCGAGAGCCAGCCATGGCTCCACAGGGCTCCGATTCTGGCATGGAGTTCAAAGGAGGCGCTCAGACAGACACTGTCTGCAGATCTCTCTCTGAGAAAGAGCCCATTGAGCCGGTCACCAACGGCCGCTGTTCAGGGTAAGGTTACGCTCACACAACTCGTTTGTTCAGCAGTCAACCATAATCAATTAATTAAGATTGGGTTTTGTTACCTGTTTTGCTGTTAAAGTGTTAAAGTGCCCCTATTATGCCCTTTTATAGATTCTTAATTTCGTTAAGGAGGTCTCCTACAATACATGCATCAAAAAACACTTTAATTTTCTCATGATATACATTGCAGTCTCTTTTCTCACAGGGTCGGAAACAGTTTGATAATGGATCCAATCTCTCTAAACTCCTCCTTTCTGAGAGACTACTCTGCTCTGATTGGTCAGATGGCCCAGTCTGTTGTGATTGGTCTCCTAATTACATTGCCTCTCAGAAACGAATGGCGCTTTTCCACTGGTGGTACGGCTCAGGGTTTCCCGAAAGCATCGCTAGCCAACTATGGTCACAAGTTCCTTCGTCATCAGCATATTTCAACGAGTCGGTGTTTCCCGAAACCATCGTTCCAAGGAACATTGGCAAACAGCATCGCAAAGTTGTGTGGTTTGAACGACAGCTCTCGACCTGTGGTTAGAGGCATCGTTTCTATATTGCAACACATTTGGACGTAATAAATCCTTATCTTGAGCAAAATAAGCAAGCTGACATTCAGTACAACCGGTGCATTTTATTTAGAATACATACAAATGTAATTTACGTCTTTTAGTTTGTCAAAAGATTTGAAGTACCGTGTTTGAAGAGTGCGCATGTGCGAAAGTGCTCTACTATGTAAGAACGAGCCAAATATTGAGTCTGGTAATAAAGCAAAATAACTGAGAACAATTAGAAATAGTCCTCAGATGACATGTCTGTAATTTATATAAAACAAATCTAGCGTTAATTGGATCTCAAACAGTTTCATTAAAAGCAGTTATTACTCCACCACGTGCGAAACCAACGTGGTTGAACGATACTTTGCGACAGTGGGTTTCGGGAAACAGTCGTGACTAGCTAGTTGATTTTTCCAACGATGCGTCGTACTATGGTAGTGAAACAGAGAACTACGTCGTTGTACGGGAAACGCACCCCAGTACGGTTCGGCTTAACGTGGCATGGTTCGGCTCGCTTCGCTTTTCCACTGCATGGTACGATTCGGCTCGGCATGGCACGGCTCGGTTCGCTTTAGCTCAGTTTGCTTTTCCACTGCAGTTAGTACCGCTTCAAAGTGGGTGGGATTATAGTCTGACCGTTATAGTATATCCGCTCCTCGGCAACCAACGAGAGGAACGTCTGCACTTAATCCACTGACAACGATTCAGCCATTTCTTTTTTGGTAGTTTTCTTTCTTTCTTTTTTCTTCAAGCAAGTCAAGCAAGTAGTTTTAAAACAGGTGCTACAGCAGTGACTGTTACTATCTATTTAAATCTAGCAGGTTTGAGGTCTCGCAAATACAATGACGCTGGTAGTGACGATTCTGTCTGACTGACCAATCAGTGGTCTGCAGTGTGTTCACATCACATTTTAGTATTGGTACGGTATGCTTTGAACCTCAACAGAGGTGGTACCATTTGAAGCGAGTCGAAGCTAGCTGTACCGTACCATGCAGTGGAAAAGCACCAAAGCATGCCATACCAAACGTGCCATACCGTACCATGGAGTGGAAAAGTACCAACCCCGTAAGACCTTCATTCGTCTTCGGAACAAAAATGAAAATATTAGGTGGATCACTGCTGCATAGGCTGCCCAAGGGATCGAAACTTGACAGCCCAGAAAGTCAATGAAGAAAAATGTTTAAATATTGCAGGTGACTTCAGTGGCTCAAGTATAGGTTTATCAAGTGACGTGAATACTTTTTGTGTGAAAAAAACAAACAAAAATAACAACTTTATTCGACTATTCCTTTTCTTCCTTGTAGGCCTGAGACGAGAGTTCAAGAGATTTCCACGATGCGTGTGCGAGAACTGAACTGAAGTAGTTGAAGGAGATCGCAATTCTCGAGCATGCGTCTTCATTTTTGGGTGAACTAACCCTTTAATACACATTGATATGAACAGTATGGCTGGAACAATATATCAATGCATTACGATTCGTGGATCGATTCCAATTTTTTCTGAGTGCATCGTGAATCGATGCTGAGCATCTTTAACAGCAAATGGCGCTCTAGGCTTGTTTGTAATTGCACGCTCAAATGCTCACGAAGAAGAGCAATCGTGCGTTCGGCTGAGTCTGAGAATGTACTTGCATATCAGAATGCTTTTACAACTCGAGATTAATGTAAACAGGCCACTACAAACACCCCTGTTATTCACTTCAAACTTTTAATAGAAGGTTCAAGTGGTGTGTGTAGGAAGCCAGCAGATTATGTCTGTTTCTAGAGCACGCAGTGCCATCTGCTGTTAAAAAACTAAGCTCAGAATCGATCGGAAAAAAATTGGAATCGATTCAGAATCATTTCTCGATTCACAATGCTTCGATTTATTGTCCTAGCCCTAATGAACAGTAACAATGGTGTCGGTTTTACCGCATCAATTCGAGCCTGAGTCCTCATCCATGCAAAGTGGTTCTGCTTTCACATAGCAGAAAACAGCGTATTCTCGACATGTCGACAACATGAACCAAACTTTTCCAGGCCAGTGTTTGAGGGTCAAATTAGCAGATGCTGTTTGTGGACAGTCAATGAAGATCATTGGCTGGCATTATGCAAATTTGTTACAAACCTACATAGGTTTGAGCAGAAAATTAGACTGAATTACTGATGACTCGTTTCAGGCAGATTAGAATCAGTTCTTGCTTTTGGGAGACAATAACTCCATTTATCTGCATTTTGATCTTTGAAACTTTGTAGACCTTTTACATTCACAGCTATATTACACACTACATAAAAAGGCTTAATAGGGGCACTTTAGTATGGCATATACAGCCTGTTCACTTTTGTTGTAATTTTTGCATATTCTTTATGATCAGTGACGTCAAGGATGGAGGTCCAGAGAAGTGGGACAGTGGGTCCAACGGGATTGGCCATACGGATGCAAGTGAAGACCTGCAAACCATCAGCTCTTCTGCACAAAGCCCCAATGCAGCAAAGAGTAGCACAGACGCCGAATGTTAACGGCAAGTGGCGCTGCAAGGACCGCTGCATTTTTGCACAAAACCATGCTTTCTAAATTAGTTTGTTCCAAATTTAAAATCAGCTGGTCATATTTCAGATTATTATAGAAAGATCATTTCATCATTTGCAGCTTGATTACAATTACACATTGAAAAAAAAAAACACTTTTTTCCCCATTCCTTTCATTGACAATGTACTGTATCTGCCTTTACCTATAATAAGCACAGGGTGTTTAGATGTTAGGGACATCTGTCATACACTTTAGATTAATTCTATAGTTGCTATTAGATTCATCTTAGATTCATGGATTCAACATCTGAGTCGCATTGCCATAAAAATGCAAGCAAGGAAACTTTAACGATGAAGTGTGTAATTTCTGTGCCACTAGCAGCAGAATTTGAGTCTTTTATAGCGATCTGAACAAGGAAGTCAACCTGGATCCTTTAGCGTTCCCGTTCATCTCAATTCTTCGGAGACGATGATTATTTGGACCCCATTCCCTTTCATTGTATGGACAAGAGCAGTTGAAACATTTTTCGTTTTTGTTTGACAGAACTATACTTTAAAGATAGATGCATTTTGCTTGCTAACCAGTCAAACCTTAATGCCTCTGGCCCAATTGACAATTCTCAATCAATGTGTGAGTTTGAGGTGGGATTATTACTTGTTTGAATAATGACGTATGCTGCAAGTAGCACAGAATTTACATCAGATTCAATGTAAAGCAGCAGAACAATCCTGACAGAATCACTGCACTGCACATCATGGCACCTTTGTTCTTCTAAAAAGGTCCTAAGTGTGAACTAGACTATCCAAACATTAATCAAGAGATGCAATTATAAGCCATGTAATCGAATTTACCTTAAAGAGGAACTGGTCTGTTCTGTCTACCTCTTAAGACACACCTCTTGGGGATTTGAGATCATACATCCTAGATATTAGGAAAATAAATACCATCAAGTCATGGAGGGCTACACACGCATGTCTTCCGCCATGGCGTTTCCAAAACTTTGCACTGCATGAATGCACTGTACAAAAGGTTGACTTTGCGTCTTGATTAGATCAGCTCTCCAACTCTGAATGCAATATCATCTGCAAATTGTAATTTTGTGCAGGATCAGGATGCCTCTAATAACTGCGAATATTTGCCTTGTGACTCCTCTTGACTCTAAGTGGATCATGTTAATGGTACGACGCGAGTAATATTAATGAGACAGTTGAGTTCTGGCCGTCTCAGTTGTCCTGTTCTTATCGCCCAGCTAACAGGTGACGTTCCTAGATCTTTGGCTAATGTTCTGTTATGAATAAATGTTCTTCCTGTAACGTTTGTTCAAAAGTTATCTGACGTTTAACAACATTCTTAAAGGACAAGTTCGGTATTTTACAATTAAAGCCCTGTTTTAAGATCGTCCCTGATGAAATAGAATAGTTAAGATTGTTTTTGAGACAAATGCTCCTGTCACAAGAATTTTTGGATTGTGTGTTAGTACCCCCCCCCCCCACCTTTATAATGAAAGCATAGGTGCACTCGAACAATCATTCATCAAAACGCATAAAACTTTAGTTTACAAAGACGTGAAACTCACCGAGTGGTCTAGGGTGTTCACTGATATGCTCACACAAAAATCGCTGCAAAAGATGCTTTCCAACAGGTTTAATCATAGTTTTTGTCCAAGTCTATGTTTCTTCCTGTTTTCGTTTGAAGTCCACAGTAGTCAATTGTCGAGTTCACATGCGCGATCATTGGTAACTAGATAACTAAGGATCGCGCACGCAAACTCGACAATTGACTACTGTGGACTTCAAACGAAAACAGGAAGAAACATAGACTTGGACAAAAACTATGATTAAACCTGTTGGAAAAGCATCTTTTGCAGCGATTTTTGTGTGAGCATATCAGTGAACACCCCAGACCACTCGGTGAGTTTCACGTCTTTGTAAACTAAAGTTTTATGCGTTTTTATGAATGATTGTTCGAGTGCACCTATGCTTTCATTATAAAGGTGGGGGGGTACGAACACACAATCCAAAAATTCCCGTGACAGGAGCATTTGTCTCAAAAACAATCTTAACTATTCTATTTCATCAGGGACGATCTTAAAACAGGGCTTTAATTGTAAAATACCGAACTTGTCCTTTAAAATGTTATTTATACTTTTTGTCTGAAATGTTTTAGTTTTTCAAATGCTTTTTGAACGTTACTCCTTACTGCCCGTTACTCAAAAAGTCACATTCTCATAATGTTTGCAAAGTGATAAAATGTAACGTTCCAACACTATCTCACACCCAATTCGTACAAATTCGACGAATGATTAAAAAGTGTCTAATTCGTACTAATTCGTACGACCTCACTCGTACCGATTTGTCTAAACCCACGTGATGGTTAGGTTTAGGGGCGGGGTGTCAGGGGTAGGTCATTCGTACGAATTGGACAATTTGTAAAATATGTACGATTTAGCCAAATCGTACTAATTCGTACGAGTGAGGTCGTATGAATTGTTACGAATTAGCCACTTTTTAATCATTCGTCGAATTCGTACGACTTGGTCGTGAGATCGGGTTGAACGTTCCCTTAATGTTTTCTGTATATTTGCATAACCAAAAAATTAAGAAATTAAAAGGTTTTTTTTTTTCTTTTTACTTTTAAAAACTGGATGTTTGAATACTAAGAGAACATACAGAAAATAATTCATTGGGAACGTTAGAAAAACGTTCTTAGGGCTCTTTCACACAGAATGTGCTTTGAAAAATGAAAGGGATTCATCTTAGGGGAGTTGAATGGGGAAAAAAAGCTTATTTTATTTTCAGCGCCACGTTTTAAGACTGAGAAGCTGCAAAAGACGTGAGCACAATGGTTGTCTACAGTGTGATTACATGTAAAAACAATGGAAAATAACGCATTGGAATGGAAAAGCGCGTTATGTGAGAACGGCCCCTTCGGATTTTTGTTAGCTGGGTGGTCTGAAGTCTTGATATCAGGCTATCTGACAGCTGCAATAATATGGACAATAATTGCAAATACTGAATTACTTGTGGTTGCAATTATGTTTCACTTGTCAGAAAATCTGAATTGTTTTATTATTCTTGTTTTCACACTGTCATCTTACATTTTTTAATAACCCACATTGACGTGACTCATGTACACTCTTTTTTATTGTAGGAGACTTGTTTAAATTGCTCCTTGATTTCTCACCACCTCTGGAATGTGTTTTGGCCTTAATGTTTGCACCACTTCTTCCTTTCCGGCCTTATTGGAGTGTAGGCTTTTGTATAAGAACTCTGAGAGGTGATTTATCTGACTTGTGATCTTGAAATGAGTGTGTTTTGAAGCTTAACCTGAGTGTACCTGTTTTTATTGGAACTGATCGAAACCTTTCTCTTCAACATACCTTTTAAACTCAACTGAATAAACTTATGAAAAAACACATGAAACTGCGTTTTCCTATTTTTCAAAAAATGTCAGCATCACATCGTATCATTCAACTTGTAATTTAGCACAATACACTGTAAAAAAAACAATTAGTTCAGTTTACTTAATTTTATTATGCAAACTTGTTGCCTTAATTTCATCAAGTAAGTATAACTTAATTGCATCAAGTTATTCTTACTTAATCCATTTAAGTTTTGTCAACTTAATTCTGTCTGTGATCGGAGGAAGTGTACTCCCAGAGTGCATTGCGGCATGAATACATTAATTGCTTTGTTTTCTTTGCAAATTTTATTTGCTATCGTTATTGGGGTTATACTTACAAGAGACCGCAAAAAAATTGCAACGGTCAATTAATTAAATTATATATATATATATATATATATATATATATATATATATATAGTGGTACTCAACATGGTAAATGGTATTGAAACCAGTCAAGTACTGTTTACAAGGTTTTTCTGAGTAACGAAGGCATAGCATGCAAACAGTACAGATTACTAAGAAATTTTAAGTAAGTTCAACAAATTATTGGACATTAAGTAAAGTTAACAAAAATATCTTAGTAAGAACAATGTTAGATTTTATATATTGGTTGTGCATAGGCAATTAAGTTAAAATGAGCTCTTTTTATAGGAACTTGCTTATTCAATGACACAACAGTTGTACCTTAGGATTAAAAATACGAACTTAAATCTTTTTTTTAAAAAATAGTGTGTTTCTCTAAGTAGTGGGTCTTTAGAGATTCTCTGGTTTGTATTTGTTCATTGTAACACAAGAAAGTGCAAAACATTACTAAGAGTCCAATGAAATATACATGAAGGCATTAGCAGGTAATGCAACTGGATCTACCAGTAAGAAACACAACCTGCACTCTCAGAAAAAAAAGGTACAAAAGCTGTCACTGGGGCTGTACCTTTTCGAAAGGTACACTTTTGTACCCAAAGGCTGCATTGGTACCTTAGTGGTACATTAGCACCTTAAATGTACTTATTAGCACCTGAAATGTACATAATTTAAAACCTAAAATGTACATATTAGTACCTAAAATGTACATATTACCACCTAAACTGTACATATTAGTACCTAAAATGGACATATTCGAAATGGACATATTAGCACCTAAAATGTATTATGTCATGATTATGACTTTTTATGTCATCATTTACATAATTTCCACTTTTATGTTCAATTTACATTTCTATTAACATTTATTTGTATAGTACTTTTCACAATATATATAGATTATTTTTGAGATTTGGATTTTGAGATTATTTAGTAGCCTATGTCCTGTCACTCCCGTACACTAGGTGGCAGTAAGTATCGAAAGATTAAGGTTAAACACGGTGAATGACAAGCTAGCATGGCGTCCTCATACTATCAGGAGATGCAGGAGATTTTCAGGAATAACAATAAAAGCAGAGAGTTCCCGGCTCACAGTGCTAAAGTGCATTCGGTTGCTTGGAGCTGTGATGGGAAACGTCTGGCGTCCGGATCATTTGATAAAACCGCCAGCGTGTTTGTCCTGGAAAAAGACCGGCTGGTGAGGTTTATCATCTCCATCATTTGCAATGCACCACCCTGAATTACACAACTGAGTCACACACATGTTGATTATTCTTATTTTTAGTATTTAAACGTCGTTTCAGAAGTTCTTGAGCAGTTCTCAAATCCATGATTGATCTCCGACGTGTCTTTTATTTTAAGAATTAGCTTATTTTTGAAGGGATAGTTCACCCACAAATGAAAATTCTGTCATCATTTAACGTTAACGTTACTCACAATCATGCCATACTAAACATTTAAGACTTTCAATCATCTTCGGAAAACAAATGAAGCTCTTTTGGGTGATATCTGAGAGATTTCTGACAGCTAAGTTAACTTAACGTTACACAACTAAGTTAACGTTAACGTACCACTTTGACTCTTCAAAAAGTTCATAAAGTGATCGTAAAACTAATCCATGTGAATTTGTACATATTTTATAGAGACTCGGTCGCTTTATATGTTGAACAGATCGAATTAAGGCTTTTCTTCACATATAAACATTGACCAGGGAACAAAAACAGAAGCTCAGAAATCTCTCAGATTTCATTAAAATGAAACTTTAATAATACCACGTGACAACTTTCATTAAGTAGCATTTAGGTTATCAGTGTTTACAATGACAATTTATTTCATTAAACATGAACTTGCTCATGAATCTATATGTATCAGGTGAAGGAAAACAATTACAGAGGACATGGAGACAGTGTGGATCAGCTGTGCTGGCATCCCACAAACCCTGATCTGTTCGTCACTGCATCCGGAGACAAGACCATCCGCATCTGGGACGTACGGACCACCAAATGCATGGCCACAGTCAGCACAAAAGGTGAACCTCTAAACCTTATCTCGGTCACATCTTTTGTTCCCATGGGATGTTTATTTATCTGTGACATATTGTCTGACAACTTTCAGGGGAGAATATCAACATATGTTGGAGTCCTGATGGTCAGACAATTGCTGTTGGCAACAAGGATGATGTTGTAACTTTCATCGATGCCAAGACACACCGTGCTCGTGGTGAGGAACAGTTCAAGTTCGAGGTCAATGAGATCTCCTGGAATAATGACAACGACATGTTCTTCCTGACCAACGGCAATGGCTGTATCAATATATTAAGGTATGTTTATCTGTAGTTCTCTTACGAGAGTCTTTTTTTGTCTGGCGAACTGGTTAAGTCCTGTTTTACACAGCTCAGTCACACTCCCCATATATGGTCATCATGAACCTTTGGGCCCGCTCTTGTCGGCCCGGATGTCTTTTACTATTATGTGCTCCTCGGGCACTTGCCCTTGGGGCTATGTGTGGATGATCTCAGCACGCATGGCACTTTAAACTGGGTTCCCCATAGCGTAAGCTAGCTTACGTTATGATCAGTCCAGTGATAGGTTGCAGCATTTGCCGCAGAGCAACCAATAGGCGCCCAACACATCCAATATGCTAGCTTAGGCAACACTCACTCCCTCTTCTAGAGAGAACTAAGGTTACGTTAGTAACCAAGTGTTGTTTTACTAATATGCTGCATTGTACTAATGACAATTTTAGTAAATGGGAAATCAAAAGTCATGTGTTTCTCTCTCTTTCAGCTACCCTGAACTGAAGCTCATACAGTCAATTAATGCCCATCCGTCCAACTGTATCTGCATTAAATTTGATCCCACTGGCAAGTATTTTGCCACCGGAAGTGCAGATGCCCTGGTCAGCCTGTGGGATGTGGAGGAGCTGGTGTGTGTTCGCTGCTTCTCCAGGTCAGCTGATCAGAATTTAGATTTTTTTTTTCCTCTCTTAAATTTGACTGCTTATTATAATTTGGACTTTCATAACTGTGACTTTTTATCTCATAATTTTCTTGTTCCCCCTCATAATTTTGACTTGGTATCTCATTAATATTATTTTTTTTCCCCTCCAGGTCTGTTAACTATAACTAATGAAAATAGTTGTTAATTGAAATAAATCCGAAATAAAATATACATTTTAGATCAACTAAAAATGAATAAAATAAGCTGAAGTACTACAATTCATAAACTAAAAAAATCTAAATAGAAATATAATGCAAAACTAACAAAATGCCTATAACAAAATTACTTACAATGAAATTGAAAACAGAAAATATTTAAATGAAAGATAATTCAAATAATTATTAAATACATAATATATATAATATATAAGATACATAATTTATTATATATATATATATATATATATATATATATATATATATATATAATACACTGAGCTGTTGTTATGCTGTATATACTTTTATTATGGTTACCTATGAACAATAAGATACTGAAACATGTAAATGATTAAATGCAATTATTCTTGTTATAAACTATATTGTGATTTATTACCTTTAAAATACAAGTGTCCCAAAAGAATACTTTGGTACATATGTTTTAACTAATTACAAAGTTCTCAATCACGTCCATGTTAAATTGTCCCTCCTTGTATTTTAGACATTTTTAATTAGTCAAATTATAAAGTTTGCACAATCAATTCAGTATATTTGTTTTTACAATACATATTTTTATAAACAGTTTAACAAAGAACAATTATTAAACTTTTATTATTATTATTATTATTTCATGCATAAGCACGATGCTTACAGTAAAATTATGTATTGTCTTTCGCTACAATATCCTCAAGAAAAAATCATGATACTAAGCTGTATTGATTGTTATTTGTCGAGAGGCAAGCACATTTGTAATTTGTTTTCTTATTTTATATAAAGTCATATTTTCATTCTGAATCCCATAGATTAGACTGGCCTGTGCGGACGCTTAGTTTCAGTCATGATGGTAAAATGCTGGCGTCAGCCTCTGAGGACCATTTCATTGACATCGCTGAAGTAGAGACAGGTGAGCAGATACGTTTTGAAATGATCATGAAAGCTTGAATTGTGTTTTACCAACTTATTAATTTTTGTTGTTGTGTGTCATTGCTGTAGGTGAGAAACTCTGGGAAATTCAGTGCGAGTCTCCAACCTTCACTGTAGCGTGGCATCCAAAGAGACCCCTGCTGGCGTACGCCTGCGACGATAAAGAGGGCAAATACGATAGCAACCGAGAGGCAGGGACCGTCAAGCTCTTTGGACTTCCCAATGACTCTTAAGAACCAGTGTCTTTAGGTTGTTGTTGTTTTTTGTTTACCTCTTCAGGCCTCATTTGAGGTTTAATGAATAGTCCGTTTGATTGACTTTATATTAGATGCCGACTTATTTTGAAGTGAAAGCTGTAAATAGATCAAAGATATTGTGATGTTCTTGCTCTCATATTACTTGATGAGTTCCTGAATGATCTAGCTCTAAATAACAAGTATAAATAACTACAGTCTGCAGCTCATCTTTTGAACATAACAATGTTCAACTTTTTCCAAAAAAAAATTGAACTGTGCATGTTGTCACCTCTGTGTAGAGGACTTGAAAATGATTTGACTTGAAGCACATGTTGTTGTTTTTTCCATGAGCTACGATTTGGGGTAAAAAAATATGGACTTTTTTCATTCTTTTGTTCAAATGCACACCTCCAGTTTTAGAAATGACCAGCAGAGGACATCATAAGCTCAAAGAGGCAAGGCATAGCAACACTGTCTAATACAGGCATTTTTATGTTATTTTTTTTATTTTGCTGTTGTTTTTTACAGAAATAAACGTATTGTATTTTTTAATGAAAATTGTTTCATAAAGTATGATTGACTTGAAAGCCATTTGAAGCTTTATGTGTACATGATTTTATGGTAGCAGAAGTCTTTGCTGGAAAACATGCACCATATCTTAATTTGAGAGGGATAACAAGGGAAAAAAAACGAATTGAATAGTTATTCGTTTTTTTTTCTGGATCTTTGCTTGTCAATTCAATTATGAATTGTACACAATCTATATTTATTTATTTACTTAATAATTATGAGAAGAAATTGTATTAGCCAATTGGATTATTGGGAATTATTAGAAGAGCATCCTGAGTTTAGCATAATCTCTTAAAGCTCTAACAGAATGCTGTAATATTGTATGTGCCATATCATAATGGCAAGTTAAACTTTAAGCCTGTCTCTGATAGCACTGCATGCTACGTGTTAAATTGCATTTTCAGGTAAAAAAAATGTCTATCTTAAAGGGGTCTGGCTTTTTAAATTTTATTATATTGTTTTCTGTGGTGAACTTATGACGTTCGCTTGGTTTTTGCATTCAAAAATATCAAAATCAAATAACTAATAAGCTATTTGCTACCCTAGCTTTGAGACCAGCTCAAAAAACGCACGGTTTTTATGGGCGTGTCGCACTGAAGACTTGGATGTAAACGCCCACTACTGTGAGTGGAGAACAGTTTTGCATATTATAATGAGTATTTCAACTTACCTCGAGTGTCGGACTACGTGGGGAAAATTGTTTTGTTGTCCAATGTTGTAAAATGGGAACTGGAAGGATTCGCCCATACATGTTCGACCCAGAGTCCGTAATTCCTGTCAGATCAAATATAGACGGAACCGTTCTTTTAATCGTCTGCAAATCCAGTCTTGTTTACTATCCTCAATGAAATGAGGCGAGCAGCTGGTTTTAACTTACCCTCATCAGCTGGAGTGGAACGTCATTAAAAATAAAGTTTATCCATGCAGTCCAATTGGAATCCAGAGGAAGCATATGCAGCGACTGTCTTTGTAACGTCTGCAAGAGTTTTAAGTCTGCCCAGATGAAGATCGGGAAAAACAGTGGAAACGAACTAGTAGTTCCACGACTGCTTTTATTGCTGCACTTCCCCAGTTAGGCACACTGTTACATGTCGAAATATGCCAGGTAAATTAACACTGCAAAACGTCACAAAAACAAAGTGGAAGCAAACACAATACAACAAAATAACAGCCAGCGATAGAGCGGTCATCTCTCTTCGCAAACACCCCCACTATCACTGAGCGTGCGTGCGCGCTCACATCATAACAGCACGCATACAAAAACGTACGCCCATAGACGTAGTTATCTTAAAGGCGTATCAACATGTCATTAACACTCCTTAACTTTAGGTGGCCTTACATCTTCCACAACCAGGCACTGCACAATATTCTGTATTTCTCGGTAATTCAATCCGGTTTGTCATCACGAGGTAGGCTTATTTAGCTATGCGTGTAATGCTTGAATCGGTGGGCGGGGCTAAACCGGCCGTGTTATAGTAGGAGTTGATCTTCTGCGGGGGTGGTGTTTTATCCTCTCTGACATCATAGTTCCCCACTTTTAAAAACGAGTCGTTTGGTAAGGCTGGTGTCAATAAAAGCTTATATTGGACTAACAAGGACATTTTCAGTTCTGAAACTTACAGGATATTCTTATGATATGATGACCTTGTCCTCTTAGATGTCAAAAGCTCAATGGAAATTTGATTTCTCAGTTCATCCCCCTGCCGTTATTGGAGTTGTTGTTCTGCTGGACATACTGGTTCCCAGCAACCCAAATCTGTGACCTGGAAGGTCATGATGAGCCTCTGAGTCTCAGCTGCATAATCGATGGAGATATGCTTCCGTCTATCTGTATATGTGTGGAAAATTACTACACCCTAAAAAATGTTGGGTTGTTTCAACCCAAATTTGGGTCAAATATGGACAAACCAAAATGTTAGGTTAAAAATGTCATTTACAATGTTAACCCAACTTCAACTTTCACTTTCAACGGTACTTTTTTTTAAATTACATTTTTAACCCAACATTTGGGTTTGGCCATTTGACACAAATTTGCGAGAGAAAAAAAATTGCCAAAAACCCAGGATTTTTAGTGTATGTTTTTCTATTTCTTAGCCAATGAGAATCATTCAACCTGAAAGCAATTGCATAGCTTAGACCTTGGAAATGGTATAATTGTTGTGATCTTTGTAACTGTAAGAGGGGTGGCCTACAAACTCCTGTGAGAGTCTTGAAGCTGGCTTCTGCTGATGAAACTGCAAACATTCTGTATTTATTTATTTATAATTCTGACTCCTGGTCTTCATTCTTCATATCTGGTTCTGGGTCTTTGACTATACCCCTTACATAGGTCATTCCAGTACTTTTTGTCTACTCTCTTAATTGACTTACTGTACAAAAAAAAAAAAAAAGAAAGAAAGAAAGAAAGAAAAAAAAAGAAAGAAAAGAAAGAAAGTTGCTTGTTGAAGTCATTTAAATCTAAATTAGGCTACATTAATGGGTTAAAGAAATGTTAAAACATGTTGTCATTAGCGTATTGGTCATGAATTTTTTTACAGTGTTCTTTCGTCACATACTGTTTTTTGCCCACAGGGAAGTATGCAATTTCCTCCTAGCTAACAGCCAAGCTCCTCCTTTAAGGAGGATTTTTTATCTTAATTTGATCCTGGAACAACATTCCTGTCCAAAAATATACTCCCCCAAACCATATACCTATGCCCCTAAACCTAACTACCTATAATGTTATAATGTACCTATAAATGATATGCATATAAACTTGACATTAACTGTGAACCTATCCCTCAAATCTGATTGGTTGATTGAAATGTTGATCCAGGATCAACAAGGATGGGGTCCAAGAACATGCTCGGTGAAATCCTGTTCTCAGTTTGGTGGAGGGAGAAAAACAGCTGTGGTCTGTATACTTGGAGCAGTGTCCAGTCAGCTTCGAATAGTTTGTCTGTGAGATTAGCTACAACCCCATCATAAATCTTTGTCAGATTACACAGCACACTCCTCCCTGCCCACTTAAAGGGATACTCCACCAAAAAAGTTGTTGCAAACCTCTATGAGTTTCTTCTGCTGAACACAAAGGAAGATATTTTGAACAACGATTGGAACTTTGGCACCATTGACTTCCATAGTATTTTTTTTTCTACTATGAATGTCAATGTTTGGTTGCAATCGTTCTTCAAAATATCTTCCTTTGTGTTTAGCAGAAGAAAGAAACTCATGCATGTTTGCAACTACTTGAGGGTGAGTAAACAATGACAGAATTTTCATTTTTGGGTGGAGTATCCCTTTAAGGAGCCTCCAGTGTGGCTGGTGGTGGCAGCTGTCCTCACCCTTCTCTGGTGACTCACCTCTGCAGGCTCCAGGGTGGCTCACTTTCTACAGGCGTCGTTCGATTTATGATTAATTTCATTTCTTTCAGCAGAGGTCATTTCCCTTGTGATGTCCAGTTTCCTGGCTTTGGTCCATCACCATTATTTTCATCCTCTTGCTTATGGTTGGTGATTTAAATCTTTAGCTTGGAGTTGTTCATTATTTCGATAACACTTTAGATTAGGGAACACATTTATTCTTTACAATTTAAAATTTTCCTCAATAAAGTCCTAATTATTATAGTTAGTAAGGTAATTGTTAAGTTTAGGTATGGGGTAGGTTTAGGAAAATGGTCATGCAGAATAAGGCATTAACCCTTTCACACGTAAGTTTAAAATATTAACTGACCCCCCCCCAGCGTGAGTTTTTCAAGGCGACCGTTATTTAGAACTTGCCACTTATTTAGATGAGCTTCTCTGATCCATTCTATACAGGCCTACGCAACCTATCTTTAATGACTAGATGTTTCATTCATATTTTCCTCAAGGAAAGACCATGTTGCAGAACATCTAGTAATCTGCTTAATTTTGTTAGAACATTACAATTTTTGATGTAGGTACTAATTTAAAAAATGAACATTAGCATATTGTATAAGAATGAGTCATAATTTTAATATGGTTATACAATCAGATGATAAGAGTGTGTGCATTAAAATGAACTCAGATTTATTAAGAACAGAAGAGATCTTGTTTAAAGAACAGCTATACCAGTGATAAAATAAATGAAATCTCTGACCGGGGAACAATGAATCTGTCTTAAAATAACTTCAATTTATTGCATTTTGTCAGGACTTGCTGGCATGATGATGGTTAATGTATGTGTTTATTGATATCGTTCACATAGTTTTATTGTGTTTATGATATAGAAAGTATGCATTTATTAGCCACAATGCAGAAAGCCAAATGTCTCTTTTATCTACTATTCTATGCCTCAGGTAACAGTGGAATTGTGTTCACATTGTCATATGCCATTAAACATCGCTGGTTAAACACATGCATAATGCACACAAACACACAAATGAAGAGGCAGAAGTGAAATGCTTTCTGCTTTTCTCTGCTAAAATGACACAACACATTTTCGTATCTCTCCTAATTTCCATTTCAATAGATAGAGCTTCCAGGTCCCTTACGAGACTCTCCTGGTCCCTCAGGTCTTAATGGATTACTTTCTCCACCAGCCATATTATTGGCTTTCGTCACTCTTCCAATTTGTCTTTCAGTCTTTGCTCCAGTAATTTACAGGGCTTGATGTGAAACAAAACATTTTTGACATGCGATTTATTAGCACACAGTAACCTTTCAGGTTTTTCAGGTTTTGAATGAATCAAATTTGCAATTCACATGCGGGTGCAAAATTTTGTGCTTAGACACTCTCCTGCACTATTTCTGCTCAAATATTCAGATTGAACTACATTTCTTGATCTCAGGATGTTTCTTTTAAATATGTACAAAGTTTAAGTGGTTAGCAAGCCTAACCAGTGTTGGAAGGTTATTTCCCCATCCATCCATCCATCCATCCATCCATCCATCCATCCATCCATCCATCCACCCATCCACCCATCCACCCATCCATCCATCCATCCATCCATCCATCCATCCATCCATCCACCCATCCACCCATCCACCCATCCACCCATCCATCCATCCATCCATCCATCCATCCATCCATCCATCCATCCATCCATCCATCCATCCATCCAGACTATAGTCTTGTTAGCTTTTTATTTAAATTCTCAAAAAAAAAAATAAATAAATAAATAAAGCAATTTATGAAGCATTTTTATTTCCCATTTCCATAATAATAATATTGGTTTATTAATGTAACAGACTTACACATTTGGTTTGACAGATGTTTATTACAAAACATGCAATAAGAAACTCATTATATATATTGTCACACTCGTACAATGGTTCAAAACCTCAAAATGATTGAATGCTTCCGAACAAACTTTTTTTTTTTTCTGATAGCGTTTCAACTTTATCATTCACATATGACAGGCATTTAAGTGATGACAGGCGGTCGAAACAAGTCTGTTACGCAGTAAAGCAAACTTACTATGCATGAAAATAATAAAAATAAATGGTATTGCTTGATGTAGACAGCTTACACGACAGTGAGTTTGAAACACGAAAGCCTGTTCAGATTGGAAGTATTAGCTATAAATATCCAGTATTGTGCCTCAGGATGAACAGAAACATAGGGCTATTTGATGTCTGTGGCACACTTTTGATTTTCTCCATTGCAGTTTTAAGAAATATATAATCAAATGTGTATTTTCTGACCAGATTAAGCTGAATTTTTGCAGTGCTGTTTAATCTGGTTAAAGGATAGTTGTTTATTCTGATGCAGCAAATTGTGGACTAAACTAAAGTTACATTTCCATATGGTTTGCAAGTGCTTTTAAAGAAATAACAACTTTAGAGTTGCTTTAGAAATCAAAGCCTCAAACACACAGCAAGAGGATACATCTGCTTTACATACCAGTAATTTACAGGTGTTTAAGAAGCTGAAATGAACTGTTAAAAATTCATTCAAGTAGCCTTGCTGACAAGAAAAATAGCTCAGTTGAAAAGTGCTTTCATTATTTCACCCAAAACAGCCACGAAATGATGGCACAATGTGAAAACATGCATGTCAAAATCTATATAAATGTTAAGTGTTTCTAAAATCCAGTACCTAATATGTACAAAATTATTAATATTTTGTTATGCTTAAGACAAAAAAAAACATGGCCCACGGATAGTTCTCCAGCTAACAGCGTTGAATATTTTGCAGTATGTGAAGGTCACAGTAAATGAATGTATTTAATTGAACATTTGCAGTGATCAATCCAAATTCTTTTCTTATTTATGCACATGGAATGGACAGTGCTGAAGTAAAAAGAGAGTGTCATGCATTTGCAGGCGAAGAATGAAAACAAATATCTTGCATCACTCCAGTCTTGAAGTAAAATGTGTTAAATTAAGTTAAATCCAACCCAAATGAAAGTTATGTGGCGGAAATGTGGCAAGTTGGCAGTCCTCTCATCAAGAAACCACAACTAGATCATAATGGATCAAAACATCCTTTTAGATCGCCTACAAAATTATACTCAGGGACAGGCATTAAGGTAATTTAGATGTACCTAAGACAGTTACCATTTTGTCTATTTAAACGTGGAAAAATCTAACGTCATGTCAGTAAATTACGGAGTTCCGGCCTCTGCAAATCTTCAATATGTGCTGCATTTTTATGCTCATATTAAAAGAAAACATTAATTTAGATTCCATTGTTATGCCGATGACACTCAAAATTTATATTCATTAACAATGTTGCTGAGCATCCCAGGAGTAAATCATTAAAAAAAATGTAACACTTATGGAACAACAATATCTCAATATTAAAGAGAATGAAAATAGATCAGATATAATATAATGTGCCTCAGATCTCATCATTAAAATAATTTAAAATCTATATTACTATTATTTTTCTACTGCTGGACATCTATAGTCCGATAGCATCTTGAAGATTACAGAGTCACAACACAGCCAGCCCTTTTGCCCAGTTTATTATGTAATATAATAAAAATTACATAAAATAAAATTCCAAATATGACTGTGATACATACGGATAGATGGAAGTATTGATAGGGAACTGAAACCTAAAGTGTTTTGATTTAGTGGGGAATCAACCAACTATACAGTGACCTCAAAAAGTATTTGAACACGTGAGCCGCAATCAACGTACAAATTCCTTTGCGGTGGATAACAAAATGGCTAAACTTTATTTCCATGTCCTTGTTACAATGAAATTACTGAGTAATGACTAACTACATACTATAGGGTTAGGGTTTGCACTTTATTTTACAGTATGTGCACTGATGTGTACTTACCTAAGAAAGTAGTGGGCAATACAAGCAACTACATGGGTTAAGGTACTTACAGTGTACTTACCTAGAAAGTACTGCTAATATAAGGTAAGTACATGGAACAGGGGTAGTTTTAGGGGTAGGTTCAGGGTTAGTACAAGTTATTACCCAGTAATTGTAGTTACTAAAATAAGTACATAGTATTTACATGGGTAACTGGACTGTAAAAGGAAGCGTTACCATTCAGTTTAAGTTTTAGTGCAGGGTTAGTACCTAGTAATTAACCAGTTATTACAATTACTATAATAAGTACATAGCATGTCCATGTTATAGTGCTACCAAGTGCTACCAAGGTTTGGTTTAGGGTTTAGGTATTATAGTAAGTACATGTAACGTGTAACAAGGACACTGTGAAATAAAGCGTTACCCAAAATATCAAATTTCTATCGAACAAAAGTGGAACAAGTTCATAGATAATGATCTGAAGTTAGTTCCGAGAAAGAGTCTAGAATCTGTTGTTTGCAGATGCTACTTGATATTTTGCATCCAATGACGTTTATACATGTTTAATGTGTCCAAATACGTTTTGGGGTGAACCACTGCATTGTGACTCAGGACACACTGCATGAATGCTCATGCCAAGAGGTATATTGGAAGTAGAACTATAAGGTTACATTTTATTCAAATGATAAATGACTAGAAATGACCCTCGTTTAGCAGTAGCAAGGGTTTTGAAGTGCTCTCTCAGTTCAACCTGAATGATAGGCATGATGATAATTCACCATATCCCATCAGACAGATGGGAACTAATCTCAGGATAAAGGGAGCAGCTTCTGTTACAGGGACAGAGATACATTAACAGGTGCAACCTGACGTTCTGATTTGGTATTTAATGCAAAGTTTATCTGCATGCATACAGGGACATTAGGACTCCTAAAACCGATTCCACCAACTTCATGACAGTTAGAACAGCCTGCTTTAGACAGCACACACCGTAAGAGACATCAACAGGTATAACATGAAGTAACATTTTACAGCACAAACAGGTATAGACACACATTAATACACACTTACATTGAGAACATAGAAGCACGGAAATGTCATATACCTTAGTATACACTTTCTGACATGTACTATGAAGAGATAAATAGATATCAACATATTTTTACAGGTAACAGATGCATGACTACAAGATGATCATTTTTTTTTCATTAATTATTGCAGTCTAACAATATGGCTTTGACTAGTGAAAAACCTTTCAGCACTACAAAAAAAAAGTCAGTCTCATTCTTTCATAATAATAATAATAAACCTCTGTACTGCTAAAATTAAGGTCTACTTGAGTGTAGCATGTGCTATTCTAAGGTATGTCATTCTGTTCTTACTAAGATTTGAATTTTTGACAAACTTTACAATCTTAAAAGCATTTTGATCACGGAACAACAAAGCCTAATTGGTACGGATACATTCCTGTGGTTATTTCATTTGCAAACAGAGTTTAAAAAGGGACACATTTTCAATCTGGGGTGCGTTTCCCGAAAGCATAGTTAGCCAACTATGGTCGCAAGTTCCGTCGTTATCAGCATAGTTCAACGATTCGGTGTTTCCCGAAACCATCTTGCCGACGAACATTCGCAAACAGCATCGCAAAGTTGTGTGGTTTGAACGACAGCTCTCGACCTGTGGTTAGAGGCATCGTTTCTATATTGCAACACATTTGGAGGTAATAAATCCTTATCTTGAGCAAAATAAACAAGCTGACATTCAGTACAACCGGTGCCTTTTATTTAGAATAAATACAAATGTAATTTACGTCTTTTAGTTTGTCAAAATATTTTAAGTAACGTGTTTGAAAAGTGCGCATGTGCGAACACGCTCCACTATGTAAGAACGAGCCAAATATTGAGTCTGGTAATAAAGCAAAACAACTGAGAACAACTAGAAATAGTTCTCAGATGACATGCCTGTAATTTATAAAAAACAAATCTAGCGTTAATTGGATCTCAAACAGTTTCATTAAAAGTAGTTATTACTCCACTACGTGCGAAACCAACGTGGTTGAATGATACTTTGCGACAGTGGGTTTCGGGAAACAGTCGTGACTAGCTGATTTTTCCAACAATGCATCGTACTATGGTAGTAAAGCAGTGAACTACGTCATTGTACGGGAAACGCACCCCTGGCTGATTGGAAAACAAGCACTAACTCAGTGTAATCTACAAAATGAAAACTTATCTATAGGTTTATAATTCCCATCATGCAATAGAATAGCCATTTGAGCGTTACCTTACAAAATGAGTTGGCCTCTTTAACCAGTTTTCATAAACATTTATGTAAACATTTAACCCACCCCCCCCCCCCCACCCCCCCACCCCCCCCCCAAAAAAAAAAGTCTCCAACATGTTTATCAAATGGCAGTGTTTACTCAGAGCTTAAAGACATAGAGACATTGATAATTGAAATAAAAAGCCTTAGTTCATAATATTTGCAACCCCACATCTGATTTTGCAAGCAGTAAGATTTTGGGAAGATAAATCACGCTGATATAGTTTCACAGCAGGATCAGAATATAACTGTTTCTCAAAATGACCACGTCATATATCGTTGTAATAGATCATTTAACTGTTTCTTGTACTGTAAAGGTGTGTAACTCTCTCTTTGGTATTTTTTTTTTACTGTTGTGATTATATTCTCAGTATTAATTTTGTATATTTTCATCAATGAATTATTAATTTAAATAACACCATGCTTCCATGTTCTGCAACAGTACTCAATTTATTATCCTACACATAAGGCTTGTTTTTTAACGTTAACAATTACCTATTTTTTACCGAAAGTCATGTCAGACCTTTACGTAACTTTCAGCTAAGGCAGGTTTTTCATATTGCAGAAAATCCCACATTTAATTTAGACCATTTAATTTCTGATTGTCGTGTGTGATTTGGCAGTGATGAATGTGCTGTAAAACAGTGACTGACCTCTGAATAAATACGGAATACTTTTGTAGAATCTTGTATTTCATGCTCTGTATGTTTACCAGAACTTGAATCATCCTGGATAACTCTTCATTGTAAAGATTTAGTCCAGTTTTGTAAAAAAAAAAATATATATATATATATATAAACTGTGTTTTTTTCAAAGTTCTAGTAAATGCTGAGCTTTTCCTGATCTTTTGCTGGCAAGGCTAATGTGATTATCAATTGTGGTCAAATCAAGCTCTATTTTACACTCTTAAAAATAAAGGTTTTTCATAGTGTGAAGAACATTTTATAATCTAAATAACCTTTTTCCAGTATAAAGAACCTTTTGTGCATTCAAAAGGGTCCATGGATGTTAAAGGGTCTTCACATTACCATCGATGCCAATTAAAAACCTTTATTTTTTAAGAGTGTACAACAAAAACAAATATCAATACATCACAGACGAATGAGAACTGCCAGGCTGCATTCAGGTGACAAGACAGTTTATCAGCGTCACCAGTTTTCACAAATATGTATCGATGGCAAACGCAATTCCTCTTATAGTAAGATTTTGACCTCATGCACACAACTAAAAGCATTACGGCTGCATTCTGCACTTCACTGACATTTTTTTTTCTGTGAAAGAAGGAACAGTTAAACCAAGCTACTGTTTTAAAATGCTCTGACCCGACTGTGTTTGAAATAGATAGATAAATATCCAAGCAACCATCCTATTCCCATTGCCCGAGCTCAGTAAGATCCTGGAATGTGCCGTGACTGTGGGGCTGATTGTTGAGTACCTAAGGCAGATAACTTTCTAAGTATCATAAACCCCCGTGATCGGTAAACAAATAGATATATATCTATAGAAAGTGTAAACAGTTTGAACCTGAATGGCAGTGAAAAGACCAAACGTGGTTGGGTTATGATTTGTGTTTCTATCCGTAGAAAGGAACAAATAAAATTCCGTCAAGGCAGTGAAAAGCCTTTCACATGTTTGGCAAAAATCCCCCCTCACCCATTTTCCTCCAGAAACAGCGCTGTGTCTGTTACTTTTTAAACATGTCCTGCAGAGGTCCCGGCAGGAATTTGAGAACGGTGTCTAGAATGCTCTCCTCATCCTCGTCATCATCTGCCCCGCAGCCGGCTGGGATGGCCTTTTTGGGGCGCGTCAAAGAGCCTTCGCATGCTTGTTCCATAGCCGCTTTCTCCTCTGCTTCCTTCTCTTCTTTCTTCTTTAGTCCATACTATATAAACACACAAAACAAAATCAACATAATTAGACAATAGGAGAAGAGGGCTTTTAAATGTTAAAATGATGCCATTTCTCACTGTACTGTAGGTCTAATATATCTCATTTATGGGAAACAAAGTAAAATACCATGACTGCATTGATCCAACTATAAGCAAAACTATTAACGTGTCTAGGAAAAACTGTTTTATGTTATATGCTACACTGTCTATACTGTATGATGTTATATACTATATGCTATATTCTTCTATACACCATAAAAAATCATGATTTGTTATAACGTTTTTTCTTCTGTCAAATCAACTTATGTGGTTCAGATAACAATATTTTGGGTTTCTGATTATTAAATCAAAATCCTTCATTGTATTAACTCAATTTTTAATTTCAATGAACTTAAAGTTTTAAGGCAACAAGGTTACTTCATTTTTTTAAGTTAAATCAACATTTTTTTACTATATTCTTCTACGTTTTAACCCAACTTTGGGTCAAATATGGACAAACCCAAACATTGGGTTAAGAATGTAATAAAAAAATTTAACCCAATGGTTGGGTTTGTCCATTTTTGACCCAAAGTTGGGTTAAAACAACCCAGCGATTTATAGAATGTATACTATACTTTATACCACGGGCTGTTTAAATACTCGATTCTGATTGGCTGGAAGGTGTGCAGTAAAACCCTTTAATGCACAGGTAGTTCCAGTCAGTTTGATTACAGTTTGAAATGAATCCGCTTAGACTGTAAACCATAGACTGTAAAACAAACATTGGTAACCATAGTAACAGTTACGCTTGCAAACAGATTCATAATTCATTCAAATAAATGCAATCCGATGGCTCTACTTCATTTAAAGTGGACGGAGTAGACCTAACGAGCCGTAACTTAAGAAAATAACCGTCATTTTTACATGTCTGTTAAAAAATTACACTGTTAACATCAGTTATAGCTTTAACTTCTTTTTAACTTGGCAAATAACTGTGGTATAAGCGGGATAATCCACGGCTAGCCATGCATTAAATGATTTTAATGCACGACGTAGAGGCAACCACCCTCCGCTTCGCGTCGGGTGGTTCTTAGCCTCTACGCCGTGCATTAAAATCATTTAATGCATGGCTAGCCGTGGATTATCCCTTACATACTATACTATACTATATCACTCTAAAAAATGCTGGGTTGTTTTAACTCAATTTTGGATCAAATATGGACAACCCCAAACGTTGGATTAAAAATGCAATTTAAAAATGTAACCCAACGACTGGGTTTGTCCATATTTGACCCAAAATTGGGTTAAACCAACCCATCATGTTTTAGTGTGTACTATACTCCAGTCTTCCGTCACATGATTCTTTAGGAATCATTCTAATATGCTGAGGTTATACTCAAGAAACATTTAATGGTTAATGTTTCTGTGGAAACCAACATTTTTGTCTGACTTACATGAGAACAAGAGTAAAAAAAGTAAAAAAAGAGAGTAAAAAAGGTAAAAAAAAAAAAAAAGCATTTGAAATAGATTTTTTTGTGTCACTTTTGATCAATGTAATGCATCATTTCTTAATAAAAGTATAAACTTCTTTTAAAAAAATCTTGCTGATCCTAAACTTGTGTTCTGTAGTATACTACACTATACTATACACAAGAATAGAATAAAATATAGTATAAAAAAAAAACTCCAGACACAAATGTTATTTTGTATTTTAAATAAATGATACATTTTTTTACACATATTGTGCAATAGTGTATTCTAAAAGTCAAACATTAAAAAAAAATTATCTTGCAGAATTTAATTGTCATGTTTTTTGCATGTAGCAGACGCTTGCATCTGAATCGACTTACAAAAGAAGATCATTAAAGAGCCAACAATATTTCTTATATTGGCCTTAAAATCACCCTGATACATTTCTAAAGGCTCGAATTGGATCAAGCCATGTCCAGATGTTCTCATTCTGCTTCTTATGGCTAAATTCATGATCCTGTAATGACCTCATATACTCTCGGCTCTATTTTCCTTCCTTAAGAGGGAGCTGTTAAATTAGCTGTAATTAGCTGACATTAAGACCTCCCGCAAATGTGACATTTCATTAAAGGGTACTAAACATACTTATTTGATGCATTGTCCCCACACACACATTAATCACAAAGTCCCATCATCGTGGTATAACGGCTTCATCTCGCTTTAGTTTGAAATTGATTAGCAATTAGCAAATAATCCCATGTTTACCAATTCTTCTCATTTTTCTGGTCTCAGTCGAAACAGTTGCCACGAGAAGCTTAAGTGGATGGGAAATGTGAAACGAGTACCTTATCTCGAATGGTCTGTCTGACTTTTTCTCTCTCCGCCTCCATACGAGCATGTTTGGCTTTCCGTTCTTCCTCTTGTTGTCTCAGCGCCTCCTGCCTTTCTTCCTCCTTCTTCTGGGCATCAGGGTCCTTCTCCTCCTCTCCACCTAACATCTTCCCCATGTCTTTGGTGGCCCCTGTGCCAAAAAAAAAAAAAGAAAGAAAAAGAAATATTATTACTGTTATAGAAGTCATCTATGAGTGGTTTTCAATGGCTGCTGAAACTAATATAGCCTGTTATTTATTTACACTATTATTCAAAAGTTTGGGGTCATTTACAATGTTACAAATGATTTCTATTTCAAATAAATGCTGTTCTTTTGAACTTTCTATTCTTTATAGAATCCTGAAAAACATGTATCATGGTTTCCAAAAAAAAAAATATATTAAGCAGCACAACTGTTTTCAACATTGATAATAACAGGAAATGTTTCTTGAGCAAATCAGCATATTAGAATGATTTCTGAAGGAGTAATGATGCTAATAATTCATCTTTTCCATCATAGGAATAATTAACATTTCAAATTCATCAGAGATTTCAAAAACACATATTCCACAGCAAAAAAATTATGAAGGCAAACACCAGAATGACGCATCGCTGCCATCTGTTTAAATCGTGCGACTCTGCCTTTAACGCTGTGTATTTGACATCATGTTTCGGTTTCAGAAAACAACAGCCACAGGTTATTATGGGTAATGCAGGCATCACATGCTTTAAAGCAATGGCCATGTTTGCATTTACCTAGATGTAAACTTCAATATGTTGCACAGCTGTGTTTGAAAAATAGAACAGACAGTCTTCGGTTGTAAGATTTGGTTGCTAATGCTGTATATTGCTTTAAGTCATTAATCATTTGCATAATGGCTGTGCATAATGTGACTCTACAAGCAACTGTACACTCATTTATTATTAAAGCCAGTCATATAATATGCATGAGTGTGCATTTGAAATCCAGAGTCAAGGTCTACGCATTACCTTCACATGTGTTTAATTGCTTCCATATGACGCTCAGGACACTGAAAGGGAAGGGAGTGAGAGTGTACTCTTTAAGTGGCCTTTAACTGTCTGCGTGTGTATGTCTAGGACACCTTGAGCTGAAATAACAGTCCTCGCATTGTGTCATGCTGCAGGTTTCACATATGACCATATCGAGGGCTTGGAGCCAGAGGGGCGTAAGAGGCATTTTGGGCGAATAGGAGTTCTTTATATTAAAATAAAGGTCTCAATGAGCTCAATGGTGCCAAAAATACATATCTGAGATCAAACTGTATTGATTAAAGGAACAAAAAGGCGTATCTGACGTATTTGACTTTTTTTTTTAAATGTTTTAGAACATGTTCATTGTGTTAATATGCCATGCATTTTTTACTTTAATACTCATTTCATGTAAGTATGCCCGTGGTTGCAATGTCTGTGGTTTAAGGTTAATAATACAGGTGATTGAACCGTGGTAAAAATTTTGTTTTGTCTCTCCTGTAAAGTTTGTTAAAAGCCACTTACGCCCTTCTGACTCCAAGCCTTCGATATATACTCCCTTTCTGTACCCAACACTAATCCACCACCAGGAAGTTTGGGGATCCTCCATCCCCAAACTTCCTAACCGATAAATCTTCCTGACCAATGAGGTTCATTCCCATGTTACGCAGCACGTTTGAGCTCCCTCAAGAGCCAATGAGGTCCATTCTCATGTTACGCAGCACGTTTGAGCTTCCTCAAGAGCCAATGAGGAGGTTCATTCTCGTGTAACGCAGCACGTTTGAGCTCCCTCAAGAACCAATGAGGTTCATTATTGTGTTACGCAACACGTTTGAGCTTCCTCAAGATCCAATGAGGTTCATTCTCATGTTACGCAGCACGTTTGAGCTTCATCGAGAACCAATGAGGTTCATTATTGTGTTACGCAACACGTTTGAGCTCCCTCAAGATCCAATGAGGTTCATTCTCATGTTATGCAGCACGTTTGAGCTTCATCGAGAACCAATGAGGTTCATTCTCATGTTACGCAGCACGTTTGAGCTTCATCGAGAACCAATGAGGTTCATTCTTGTGTAACGCAGCACGTTTGAGCTTCCTCAAGAACCAATGAGGTTCATTCTCATGTTACGCAGCACGTTTGAGCTTCATCGAGAACCAATGAGGTTCATTCTTGTGTAACGCAGCACGTTTGAGCTCCCTCAAGAACCAATGAGGTTCAATCTCATGTTACACAGCACGATTGAGCTTCTGGGAAAACAAATTACTTTTTTTCCTCACGTGTCAAGCATGTTCGGTCGAGCTTCTGTTTATGTTCGCAGGTTAATGTTTATATGTGAATAAAAACCTAAATTAAATCGGTTTATCATATAAAGCGATCGAGTTTCTTCAGAAAATTTGTACTTAACCTACCGATTCATTTGGATATGGATTAGTTTTACAATCTCTTTATGAACCTTTTGAAGCATCCGTGCTAGTTGCATTGTTTTTTAGTCGAGTATAATCTGCGATCTCTGAGTTTGTTTGTTGGCTTTCATGGCCGTTTGGCTTTGCTGGCTCTTTTTCATGGCAGGGTTTACCGCAAAATGGCAACCCATGGTTTTTGAAATATATAGATTACACAGAGCACCTTTAACTTAGCGACACATTTTTTAGAATGCAGTGTCACTCACGAGAGGCTGCAAAAGACATGAGAAATGAGAACAACATAGAAAAGCAAGGGAAAAATAGCGCAATGGATTGGCAAAACGCCTTCTGTGTGAATTGCCTCTAAGGGTGTAATTTCTGTGCTATCAAACAAAATGTTAAAAATTACAATTTTTTTATTTTATTTTTTTAAAAAAGGTTAAATGAACCTTTCTGCCATTGGTCGATCAAACCGATAGCCCAGCCTTGAACTAACACAATTGGTTAAACCAATGTTGCTGTTAAAGGGCTAGTCGGGATACTCAAACAAACAGAGTAATGTTTGGATAATGATAAAAAGCCACAGTGCAACTCTTTATGGAGAAACAAATCCACAGACGTCTTAATTGTAATTGTCTCTGCATATTAAACTGGGATATGACAAAGTATTTAAAAATGACATGCTACACAGCATTAAGACTGAAACATTCTTCAGATTTTCATGTCACAAAGCAATTGCCGCTCCTGAGAGCTTAAAGCAAGATGTAGGCCACTGAATGTAGTTGTTGTCAAGTATAAAGCCACACAGAGGGTGGTTAACAAAAGAACTGCTTCCCTCTATCAGATTCTTCATGGCTTTACATCAAAGCGCTTGGCAGGAACAGCAGTGATGGTTATGGATGGAAGAGCAAATCTGGGCTCTAGATAACAATGGCGCAGCGGCCGGAACTGTATTCCAGTATCTCTGGAAAAAGGCTAATTCTTAATGATATGTGAATTATCGGAGCTTAGGAAATTAGCATATTAATTACGTACGGTAAAGTAGTAGTAGTAAAATAGGTCACTTGTATTTTAGAAGCACTGCTAGCCTTTAATAAAGCCTCAAAAACAAATATATTACATACAATATAAGAAGATATTCTGAGAATGATTAATAAGAGGTTGGTGAGTCTATCTGGAGATATTCTGTGTGATTATGCCCTCTTATAATATCACATGAACACTACAGCCCCATCCATTTATAAGCATAGCTGTCCTGAAGCACATTTTTATTACATTTGATGTGTTTTTCTGTTTTCCAGCCTTTCTTTAATAAAAGTCTTTCACACCAACAGACAACAAACATAAACAGTTTTTTTTTACAGTCTGCTGAACGCAGAGGGTAGCGTGGGGTGACTTCTCTGTGGGATCTTGAAGAAATTCTATATGCTTCTGAATAATTTGCAAGGGTTGAGTAAAACTAGCTAGGCAAAGTCTGTTTAATAATGGATGATTTTCATGAGTAAATCATGCTTCATTACCTCAGTGCTATGGAGCAGAATTTAAACTATGCCATTTTATAAGGTCTACGCTGCTATCACAGTACAAATCACTACATTTGGTAAAGATTTTAGACTTCAGGATCAAATGCAGGGCACATTTACATTTCAAAGCTTTCTTTGTGTATTAAAAGTGCTACACGGAACATTTCTTTCATATTTCATTTTACATTTCACAATTCATAGTCACAATCTGACGTCTCGGCCTCATCTTTGTGGAACACCAAAGGAACTGTGTAAAATATGACGTGCAGTGAAAAGACAATCTGTGTTTATTAAAAGACAAGGTCATTGTGTGGTCACACAACCTGCTACCTCTGGCCCACTCAAGGGAACTGAAAGGGGAGGAATACATTTCGTTTTATTGCCAATAGTCACTCAGCGGATAAAAACAAAATCATGAAATTGATTTAAGGTCTTTTTGACCTTCAGACTAAGTTATGTCCATGGTATGGTGTGAATATATGACATACACAATACAAATAAGTAAAATAAACTATAACCAGAGATCAATAAGTTTTTTTTGTAACTGTTAAAAATATGAATTACAAAAAAAGTACTTATCAATACATATAGTCGTTTTTTTTTCTGGAATAAAAATGCATTTTTAATTGCACATTAATACATTTGACAGTGAATACAAATGTATCTCTTAAAAACCATCATCAGTTCCTGGTTACATGCTAATATGCATGTACAATTTTTAAATATGTAAATATTTAATAAGAATAATAGTATATGTATATAAAATATAAATATAAAAACTGATCATAGTCATCAGAACCAAACATAGACCTAAATATGATGTATAATAACAGGCATATCCTGTGCTTACAGCAGGCAATTTGAAATGCAACAATTATGAAATGTATTTTTTAGTGTAGCAAATTAATTGGTATTATTAATAAATACGTTTCAGCATTATTAATAAAAAAAAACTTTGAATATTAATGTTTCAATTATTTAATCATCAATAACTGTTGTTATTTAATTTAATTTATTATTTTAATTTTACAAAAAATGTCTAATCATCATCAAATTCTGACATGTGCCAAATGAAAGTTAAATAATGAACCAACTAAATGCAACATATAGAAACATATGATTCTTGGTCTCGAGACTAATATGCCAGTTTGATAACATGACACTTACCTCCCAATGCTTGCTTCATCACAAAATCCATGATGCACTCAGATATCTGGTCCTCTTACAGCTAAAGAAAATGTTGCATTTAGTCTCGCTGTGATCCGGATTCTGCCGCTCCACCACAGTCTGTCAGTCTTCTGTGTCCTGATGAATCCTTCACACCTACAAAACGGGAAGAAAACCTGATCAGCATGCAACGTCAATCAGAAACACTCTATTGATCACTATATTATCAATACAACCTCAATAACCTCTGTTAGTATTTGAGCTGAAATTTTTACAAAGCTACCATAAAAAGTTGTAATATCTGCAAATAAATGCACATTTATGTTGCTTCTAGACAAATCCCACACAGCAGGCGCTCAAAATGAATTCAGTTAGTTCTGAAAGCTCAACAGCTGAACATTTCTCTGAAACTTTATGGAAGGTTGCTTTTCTTCAGCAGGCAAGAGATGGTTTGTCATTCACCACATTTGAGACATTTACACCAGACCACAAAAAATCTCTCAAAGCTTGAGATGCACTAAGCCTTTGAATACTAAAAAACATGTTTTCAGCAGAACAACGAAAACAAACCAGAACCCTATATGGTAGCCAAACCACTCTAAAGAGACAAGACAAGATACTATAGAACAGCAGTTACAGTATATATATATATATATATATATATACTGTATATATACTGTATATATATACAATCAGATATGTATTTGCATAAATAAATCTGTTTCCACTTACCAGTTTACTGACTTTTGCTATTTGTTCTTCTGGAAATATTTCTAACTGAACAATGAATAAAAAAGAAATAAAAAACGACTTGCTCACTGGGTCCTGATTCTCTCTCTCTCTCTCTCTCTCTCTCTCTCTCTCTCTCTCTCTCTCTCTCTCTCTCTCTCTGTCTCTCTCGCTCCAATAGCCTCATTCATACTCCCCCACACTCCGCCTCCTCATCTTTCCATCTCCCTTCAGTAAAAAAAAGTTCATTTTGTTCAATTTAAAGACGGATTACCCCAATTACTGCATGTGTCTGTTTGCTTATTTTTTATATACTGTGTATATATAAATATATATATATATATATATATATATATATATATATATATATATTTATATATATATTCATACAATTCTGGAAACAAACACAAAATTATTTAAAAGCAGTAGTTACATCACATGCATACATAACATACATATAAAAGGGGATGAATGTAGAGAGCAAAAGATATGCTAAATTCATCCCATCTAAAAGACATCCTCATGCAAAATATTTATTGCTATTGCTTTTTACGAAGCTAGACTCTTGAGATTAAAATCCCTTTTTCGTTTAAGGCAAGAAGACACAAGTACAATTGAAGAAAAAAATAGTGTCTACTGTATATAGACTAAGTACAGATAGCCCACCTTTTGGCAGAGGCTAATTACACTAACCCCGCCCACCAATTTCTGGTTGGACGAGACACAATTACAAAATAAATCTGTCTAATAACAGGAGCAGCGGTAATGGAGAGTAACGCGAGTAACTTTTGAAGCAATTTTGACCGAAGTTTTCTTAACTAATTTTTCTCCACATTACAGATCAAAAAGTGAAATAAAGTGGTATTTAATAGTAGGAAAATAGTGTTTTATCGGGTAGGGGGTTTGGTTGGGAAGGTTTTATTGTCCCAATATGGGACAATAAAAATTTAATGATTTCAAAATTGAAATCCATTTAATGAATTTAGCCATTTACACTCAATGTGTTGTATTGCATACTGCTTATCACTATTTGCACAACGTTTAAATAGCATCTACCCACTACATTTACTTTTAGCAAATAGAGCATCCATCTCATAAACTTTACACTCATAATTTTAATGAGTTTTTAACCCTGACTTATTCTTATGCAATGTCCGATCTTCTATTCCAGAGTCAAAATGGGGCTTTGATAACACCCACATTGTCTGATTAGCATAAAACAGTGTCCTTGTGTGGCTTTGAGGTCAGGTTTGTGTGCTATTTGCCACTTAATAATGGCTTCAATTGAACTGTCTTTAGAGTGTATTCATATGTGTAATGAATTGAGAGAAATCTGGAAAAGAGCATGTGCATTGAAAGATTTGCATTATCATACATTGCTTTGCATTATACATCTTTTTCTGTCATCCCCTATAAAACCATATTCTATCTAGCTCAAGCATAAGTCCTGGTGAATGCAAATTATCATCCGAATGTGAAGATTTGTAAGACAGCAAAAGTATATATCTGAAATCTTACAATGCACTAATGGTGGGCAGATGTCAAGGAGAAACGACATTCTGATTAATTCTGGTTGTGCATCTCATCCATCTTTGAGCTTCTAAAATGATAAAATGGAATTAGAACGAAAGCCTCAAGGTTACAGTTTGCTAACTGAAAGCATTAACTGAAACTCAAAAGTGGGGTTTTTATTATTAAACTCCTTTAGATCTTCTTAAAGCACACATGATTGCACAGGATAGCTGTATAGTTTAATACTAAAAATAATGAAGAAGAGGAGATCATACTTTTTCTGAAGCCATTAGTGGATCCTTACGTAAGCTCTACTTCAGTGGCAAACTACGAGATCACCACAGGGTGTTTGATTTCCTAAACAGAGACTCACTGATGTATGGCACAAAATAACATTGCAATAATATGACAATTAATTTGAGATGCTTGTGCACTAAATGCTGTAGTGGATTTCTGAAATCAGAGGTCTCAGGAAATCAACTTAGCTGCTTAAAGCATGGATGGAGCTGGCTAGGACTTTGCCCAATCAGGCATGAAATTATTACTTTTCCTATTAAAGACTTTACACAATTATGCAACACAATAATGCATGAATAGAAACATGGTCTTTGTACATGTACAGGAAACCTCTACGAGGAAGTCATTGTTTCAGCTTTGGTAAGAATAATAGATGCTTTTTATGGGTTTTGGGGCATATTACATACAAAACCCAGCAATAATATGCTATAAAAAAACATTATACGAGACTCTCCCATGCCTGGTTGAGAAAACACTTCAGCCAGATTTCCAGCAAATCTGTACCCATTTTTTTTTATTATTTGCCTGAACACACATTCACAAATCAATTGATTTGCTTGGGCAAATTAACAGCTTGTTAAATAAAGTAAATGACTGTGAATGTATCTGGTACATTGTAACTGGTAGATCCCGTCACTTTCCCTGTGGCAGTGAAAGTGACTTCATATAATGACAGTGAAGATTAGTTCACCATGATTCTAGCCGCATCCTCTCTTAACCCGTGTGCTGCATTATATATTTTACGCCGTTGAGTGCATTAATGACCAAAAATGGCCACATAATAAACATTGCCTAAAATATTATATATTGGTATATATATACATATATTCATCAAAATGGATTTATAGCGTTTTGGAACCAAACTCTTCATATATATATATATATATATATGGTCCCACTTTATATTAAGTGGCTTTAAGTACTATATACTTACATTGAAATTAATAATTTGATACAATGGACTTATTGTGTACATACATGTTTTTACATTGTACTTATATTTTAAAAATACCAACATGTAATTACAGCTATAATTACTTTATGTAATTACATTTGTAATTACACAGTTGACCCTCCCCTCACACCTTAACCTACCCTTGAACCGACCCATACCACCACACCTGTCCCTAACCTTACCAATATCACACCTCAATAGCAGCAAAAGTGTTTTACAATACAACAGGAACACAATAATACATTGTACTTAACTAATACATAACTTTTGCATCAACCACACTTGTATGAAAGGCAGACTTCGTTTTGGATCCCTCGCAGCTACATGTTTGTGTTGCCGCAAGATGAAAGGTATTATTGTCTTAGGACTGACTGCATGGCTGCGTTTGTGCCTCTACGTATTTGAGAATTATCAATTAACTTTGAAACAGAGACAGACTGATACCAAAAAAAAAAACAAGCTGTGTCAAAGAGTCTTTGGGTAAAATACAGTTGAATCAAACCGAAAGAAAACAATGCAGTGAAAATCGCTTTCTCTGGAGAGAAAGAGAGAGTAGACATTTTTGGTCATTATGGTGCTGAGTGTTACTATTTGATCTACACAGTGTGTTTTCATACATATTTTGCAAAATGGGATGGCATTCTTTTCCATTTGTCCAAAAAGTCACAATTTTGCCAAATTATACCATTTGCATTAAAACAGCCAAAATGTACAGCCAAAGAAATTAAACTGCAAATGACCAAAAATGTCCCTAATGCAGCACAAGGGTTTCTTACAGATCCTTACCAGGGGTGCGTTTCCTGAAAGCATCGTTAGCCAAATATGGTCGCAAGTTCCGTTATCAGCATAGTTCAACGAGTCCGCGTTTCCCGAAACCATCGTTCCAAAGAACATACGCAAACAGCATCGCAAAGTTGTGTGATTTGAATGACAGCTCTCGACCTGTCGTTAGAGGCATCGTTTTTTATAATGCATATCATTTGGAGATAATAAATCCTTATCTTGAGCAAAATAAACAAGCTGACATTCAGTACAACCGGTGCTTTTTATTTAGAATAAATACAAATGTAATTTACGTCTTTTAGTTTGTCAAAAGATTTAAAGTACCGTGTTTGAGGAGTCCGCATGTGCGAACGTGCTCTACTATGTAAGAACGAGCCAAATATTGAGTCTGGTAATAAAGCAAAATAACTGAGAACAATTAGAAATAGTCCTCAGATGGCATGTCTGTGATTTATATCTAAAAAATTTAGCGTTAATTGGATCTCAAACAGTTTCATTAAAAGTAGTTATTACTCCACCACGTGCGAAACCAACGTGGTTGAACGATACTTTGCGACAATGGGTTTTGGGAAACAGTTGTGACTAGCTAGTTGATTTCTCCAACGATGCATCATGGTATTGAAGCAGCAACTATGTTGTTGTACGGGAAACGCACCCCAGGGCAGGCATTTATGAGTGAAAGACATGGTCCCTGATTGCATCCATTAAGCCTATTGGAAGCTACCTTCAGCCACAGCTTAATGACCCAGGTATAAGACGCCTTGGGGTAGTTAAAATCAATAGATATGGACAAGGGAAGATTCCTGACTTTCCCGACAACCCTAGAGCTTTCAGCTTGAAGGGAGTACTGAGTGCAGATACACAACTTTAAAACACATTAAAACTCTAAAACCTTTCTGACAGACAGTTTCTTATCCACAAAGATGCCTTGAAAGCAAAAGGGAGAGACAATAGCATCAAAACCTTGAGGAAATATCAGCATTCTCATCATCTTTTCTTGATACTTGATGAACTCTGCCATATGAATACACCACACTGATTTGTATCACTCTGCTTTTTTGTATTTGTTCATTCCAGACAGATTGTCAGTGCATCTGTGCAAGATCCTATGAAGTGGAAGTTGCGATAGTCTTTTCTTCCATATGACGTATATGAGTGAAACACTTCTTAAACAATAAAAAAAAAAAATGTTGGGCAGGACTTGATTTTGTCTATCAGGAATTGATTGGATGGTGGTTGACTCTATTGCTTTCATGTGATTGACAGGTTGACCCACCCTGACGCCTGTAAACATATCATCAGAAAAGAGATGTCCCTGTAAGAAGGTGAGGAAGTTATTCTGATTAAAGATTGTGAGGGCACATTAGTCATAGTCTTTTATTCATCTCTTCTAATGTCTGTGCAAAGTTCGTAAAACACGGAATTGATCGCGGACAACATAAAAGAAAGGTCCACTTAGGAAAGGTCTGTATAGTGCACACTTTAGAGCTCACAGTCTTTGAAACGCATGCATACTCAACTATGCGTGACAGAGCAGAACACTAGAAAAAGTATTAATCAATTTGGCTGTAAAAGCAGACTTTAACAATGAGACACTAAATTCTATTTATTTGAATTGAGTGAATTATTAAAGCTCCCTGGAATTTCCAAATATGGAGAGAAGGAACTTGGAGAGAGGCAATCCTCCGATGTCTGCAGTGTGTCTACACTTAGCCCCTGCCCACCGCAGAGCTGGAGACCGTGATGCCCACCACGGACCCTGAGCCAATGTCAATGCCCACAATGGAGCCTGTGCGTGAGGCCACATCTTCTATCCAAGAGCCTAAAGTAGCCGTCCAATTTGACCAGGTGTGTGTCCCGACTTCTACCTACGAGCCGATGGGAAATAGAGAAGACCTTGAAGAGGATGACAGTCTCCCTCTCCTGATTCCACAGAGTTCTAAGTTGCTGCTGGGCTTACCCAACTCAAAGACTGCTATGCCGTTGATAATACACCCACCAGGCCTCCATCTCCCACCTCCTCTGCCCAGGCCAGTCGTTCCCTCAGCCCCGTCTATTCTGGCGCCCTTCAGTCTCTCGGCGTCTCTACTGGATATAACCTGCTCTGATCTGCCAGGGACTTCTAGTTTGCCAGCTCAAGCCAAATCTGTAGATTTACTTTGTACCACCTCAGACCTCCAGGCCAATAGCTCCAACTTGGCCCATCGAGCAGTCAACTCTGCCTTGGCTCCACCCTCCCTCGGCTCTACCAGGGACTGTTGTCTCCTTGGCTCCACCATGCTTCCTCATCCCACCGGCTCCACCTTGGTCAGATATCTCCCTGCCTGCACCACAGACTTTCAAGCTTTCCTCTGCGCTTCGGCTCCACTTAGAACCTCCGACTTTGATAGCCTATCACTGCGACTCCGCACTGCACCCTAGAATCTCCATTGTCACCCGGTCCCTTCAGTCTCTCGGCTCTACTGGGTCTTCAGACCGCTCGGTTACACCGTCATTGGACCGCTAACTCTGCCTTGGCTCCTCCCACCATCGATTCCACCATGGGCCTTCGTACCACCTGTGCTCTGGGCATCCACCTTTTCCACCCTGCATCACCTCCTCCCTGGTTCCTTCCACTGTCAGACGCTCCATTGCTGTGTTCACCATCAGCTCCTCTAGGGGTACTTCGGATATCCCTCGGATGAAACAGAATCGTCATCACCTTTCGCCATGCTACCAACGACCCTGTACCCAAGTACCCGAGTTGGGCAAGCCATAAACTTTAAACATAGAGGAGGGAAGAACATCTTCTGTTGTGACTTGTATTCTTCAATAGTTTTTGTCCCCTTGTCTTGTCGTTAAAGTAATGCATATTTACATACAGTACATAAATAATAATTTGAAGCATATTGAATGTTTTAAACAGCAAAAATAGCCTGTATTTGACTTAAAATCTGTCAGCAAGCTGACTATCTATAGCTGACTATTGTTTATATGGATGTCAGTAATGGGACGCTAAATATAATTTTGCCATTAATAAGATTTTCCCAATATATAGTCAAGAATAAACCTGGTGTCTTTCATGATTCCATGATTCAGAACTGGAAAATAGGAAATTTCCGATAGCCTGTTAAGGCAGCATAAAACCTTTTGAGAGAGCCTTTTTATAGACCAGTATTTATGCATACTGTAAAATGACAAAAACAAACAAACAATGGAAGCTGCTTTTATTTTAACCATCCAATCAGTTTAGCACCATAAAGTATCATAGTACTGCGTGATTATTGGGGATTTTGCAATTACACTGTAGGATCAACTTTTCACAGTTGTTTAGGAGCGAAGTTCTACTAGGTCGCTTTGCGTATAAAATAATGGGTGCGTAAATCTGTTCTATTTATTTTGTGTCCTCTAAAATGAGGATGTTTTCCTGGTTTTAATAAAAACCCAAAGCTGCAAGAATGCCATGTACCTGAGGGTAATAAACACTCTTGACATTTACAAAGAAATGTTTTGAAGTTAAAACCATTACAAATGACCAATAATTACCGTTTCAAACTATAAAACGAATTTCAAGTTGAAAACAAAAATGTTTATCTTGAGTACAGCAATAAAATGCAAATGATAAAGAACATGTATTAATAATGTGTTTAATTCTCATGCTGAAATTAAGTTTTTAACATAATAGTCCCTGACATTTGCAGCCAGAGACAAGCCTGAAATGAACAATATTTTTCGGTTGAGTTGTATGTCCATGATGCCAATGGCGAGTTGTTCACTTGGACCAGTTACATTTATTCTGTGACATTTCTACTGAGTTTGCCAATCCCACTTTGTGCTTCAATTATTACTTGGGTAAAAAAGGAAAAATGCCAAATTATCATGTAGAAGTTTGAAATCATGCACACAATCTGGCGCCTGGAAGTCTGCCAGTGCAAAATCTTTAAACCATATGCCATAATTTTGTTTATTGTCATAATATAAAAAACAAAAGCACTGATTACACAACCGTAACAGCAAACCAAATGGTTTCAACCTACTAGTCTGGACGGTAAATAAGGAACGGATGCACTTTCCGCAAAAGGGGAGATGTGGGAGGGATACAGGAAGGCAGGGCATGAAGGGTAATTAGGTTTGAGCAGCTCTGCCTGGTCTACAAAGCGATTCCGACAGAAAAGCACCATTCACAATTAGATTAAATATAGGGCATGGGGCCTGGCTACAATTCTATACAGATCCATCCCAACACAGAAAAGCAGGAAAGCAATCTGTTCAATCTCAGCATGTATATTAATACATCATGCCTTGAATCATTTTGCCGGGAATCTGCATTTATTAACACAACAAAACACAGACCTAGTGCAGAGAGTGTGGACCATGTGTCCAGTTCGGCTGGTCCAGTACTATATTACTGAAAACACTGCTAAATAAATGTAATGCCAGTGCCACAGAGCCGGATGAAAAGTTATCCTCAGAGGTCTATCATGCTCTATCAGGGCAGCAGAAATACATTTTTCAATGTCTAAGAAAACCATAGGGTCTGTATAGCTAGACATTAATGTATTGGCTGAAAAAGAAAAAAAGTACTATATATATATATATATTGTTTTCACTGTAAAGAAAAATAATATATATGATTATAATTCTAAATCATTTAACATACATGTGGCGTTGAATTCCATATAAAATGGTTTAATTTGTATATTTATTTTACAATGGCATCATAATTATATATTATTTCTAAAGACTTTTCCTATTCTTCTACAGACTTTGCAAGCATGCCACCAAAAGAGAAAGCACATCTGTCTTTAAGTATCATTTACACACTTTGTCCACTGTAAAATACTGTATTGTCACTGAGTGTTTCTTAAACTTGAGCATGATTATAATGTTTCATTTGAGTTTCCATTTTCAAACATATAACTATTTTGCCCCTAATAAAAGCTTTTCTAAATTTAGTCTACTTGTTTACCAAAAAGACGTTTTAGAGACAAGCATGCTTGAAGATACAAATTAAAGATATGAAACAAACATTAGGGTAAATATCACTTGTGTGCATGACACACAATAAAAATATAATGCACACAAGAGATATTGGTAACGCTTCCTTTTACAGTCCAGTTTCCCATGTAAATACTATGTACTTATTTTAGTAACTACAATTACTGGGTAATAACTAGTACTAACCCTGAACCTACCCCTAAACCTACCCCTGTTCCATGTACTTACCTTATATTAGCAGTACTTTCTAGGTAAGTACACTGTAAGTACACTGTAAGTACTGTACTGTAAAAGGAAGCGTTAGCGAGATATTTACCTTTATGTGCTATAATTATGTCCGATTGTTTAAGAAAAAGTAAGATAATAATATTTGATTGTGTGTTTATTATACTTCGGATACACTGTGTACAATTTGCCTTAAGACAAGAGAGTCTCACAAAATGTGTTAAAATGTCATTTTTATCACAGAATGCCATGAAACCCATAATTTGAGATGTGCTGGAAGTAACACATGTGGGGATTTTCCTGTTCAGACCAAAAATGACAGAATTAATGAATATACACTGTAATCAATTGTATTCATCAATAATTCAATTAAAAGTGGTGGAGAAAGTGCAATGATCTCTTAGTAGAACTCGATTTTAGTAGGTTGAAATTTGTACAGTATTTTTACAGTACAGTAAGTTGCCATTTCTGTTTTATAGGTTTAGCAAAGCAAATAAAAATATTTAGTTGTACAACCAAAGTACAGCCAGGGTGGGAATCACAGTCTCGGAAGAAAATTCTGATATTTTACAGCAATGTATGAAGAGTCAACATTGACCCACTTAAGCCAGCATATTATTATTACACCTCCTGGTGCGTGAGAGCAGTTAAGGACACTTGATTTCAGGACGGGGGTCTGGAGCAACCCCCACTGAGCTCCTGCTATGTAAGTGTCAAAGCCTATCACTGTGTGCTGGGTTGGGCTCACACAAGAGGTCATGGGAACCCCCCTCTCCAATGGGGGCCAATTAGCTCTTGTCACATTAAAGTTAGCATGTCATATAGAGATTACTGTATTGCTGTTGACTGCACTGCTTAACACCTGATTCACACTTTCCATTTTGATGTATTCAAAACCAAGTCTGTGCTTTGGAAACAGATTGGCCTGACTGTAAAAAAATAAACCGTTGTGCTGAACGCACACAATATTTTCGTGTGTAATCTTGTGAAAATGCCAGAATAAATGTGTATACTTCATACTGTGAAACACTGACTGGACCACCTGTGCAAAGACATTAGAATTTATGCATTATGAAATATTGCTTTAAATGTCAGACAGATGGTTTTTCCGGATGTTCTTGGGCAGAATAATCTTCATTCGGGCCAAGAAATGTTTTCTTGATTTTTATAGTTTATAAAGTCTTTCATTATTTAATTATTATATCATTCTACACTATTAAATAAAAAAAAATATTTTCAAGATTTATCACAACATTTTTTTCTTTTGTCAAATCAACTTAAATAGTTTATTTAGTTCAGATAACTTATTATTTTGAGTTTCTGATGATTAAATCAATCCCCTTCATTTTTTTTCCAGTTCAATCAACCAGGTTACTTAATTTTTTAAGTTAAACCAACAATATTTTTTACAGTGTATATTCACTAAGGTATTGTGGTCAACTCAAGTTGACCAGTGTTGGTAATACAAAAGTAACGTAACACATTACTTTTCATAAAAAGTAACTATAGTAACACAATTAATGCCTTTTTCATTGAGTAACGCAATATTCTATTGCATTACTTTTAAAAGTATCACATAGCTGTTGACCCATAGGTAGTCCATTTCTCCTAAATCATGCCTCTTCCTTGAGTCTGAAGTGGTTGTATATGTGTCTGCCAAGTGGCTAACCATGCAGAGGGAGTTTAGAAATCTGGGGAAGAGAGATAAGCTTTCCGTTGAAATACTTGCTGCAAGCATTTCACCCAAAGAGCATTATTTTCAGACCATTTAGCCAGATTAAAAGTCTTTTCAATTATAATCAACCTCTCCAACATCTTTCCACAGCCTGACACGGTAACATACATATCTAGTTCACAAAATCGCCAAATCAGACCAGGTGCAGAGCAAGCTTTATTCTTTAAGGAAGCGTTAGATTTACGTCAGTGTTGTGCTGTGTTGTGTTTATCGCATGCAAAAACTAGTCGTGCTAATTAAGGGATTATCTGAAGGGAAAAAATATTTTTTTTTCCTTATAAATTATGTATTATAAAAGCAGTTTATCAATAATCACAAAAGAGACAAAAGCTTCTGGCAAACTGTCACTCCACACCTATTTGCCGTTGGGTTTTGTTTAGCAGCTGTTTAATCACAATTCTGAGAAATTTAGGGCATTTCAATGATGACAGCAGAACCGTATAGCCTGCCAAAAGGAATATGATCATAAAGCCTCACAATGCAATTTGATGGAGGTTGGACACAGCTATAAATAATTCAGCACTTGATTTCTCCCCTGCAGCTAGACCTCTCCTGACGACTCTCAGTACCAAACACACAGCAGAGGCTTCAAACCGGCACTCCACACCTGTCACAAACAACATCTCATTACACTCGTGCTGGTGGACAGATGTGTCCATATGACTGACTTAAACAGTCATGAATCAACTTTATGCCTGTCTGAATTTCTCCTTTATTGCTTTTAAAATACTTTCAAAACTGGCTACAGCAGGCAGACCAATTCTCTAACTCTTTTCTAACGATTAAGTGACGCTAGTGGCACAAAAATGAAACAAATTAGCTTGAAACGTTTAAATTCTTGTTCACATTTAAAAAAACCTGTTGCTTTTAATTCAGTAGGCTATAGACAAATTGAAAGCAAACTCTTTAGCATACAAAATCAGTAAAATAGGCTATAATTTAGAAATCACACATGAATGTGCATTAAAACAAACATTAAAAACAAGGTATGGAAAATTTTGCAGACAGTTTGAATGCTATAACGCCCAATAAAACATCAAGCAGCATAGGCAATCCAATTTCACAATTTTTCTGAAGCAGAAATAAAGTGATCTTATCTGTTCCTCTACTATACATCCATTTCATGCATCCTTTCTCTCTTTCGCTCCTTTTATCTCTTCTTTTCACTCTCACAGTGCATGAATAATGGTCAAGGGTTAGGCCTAATTCCCATTCTTGCCTGAGGCCAAAAATAAGAAATAGAAATGTGCATTTTCTATGTCCAATCAGGGCGAATTCTTTTGAAAACTAGAGTTACGCATATAAAAACAGTCATGGTGCATGCAAAAGCCATTTGAATATAGCCCATAACATAATCACTGTAACACTGAAGTATCAGGTTTTCAGAATTGTATCTTATGAGAATTGATAATAAACTAAATTTCATCTTGATAACGTGCTTAAAATATATATATATATATATATATATATATATATATTGCAATACTTTTGTTTGGGTTCTCAGCAACCCCCAGATTACATAAACATTACATAAACAAATGAATTTATGTGCACATTATAAAACAGCCTAAATTCTTGCCAATTTGAATCAGATTTGTATTGTACCCCACAAAAACACTACTACATTGGTTACGGTTAAAATTCATAAAAAATGCACGCCTAATTTAATATCTGTCTCGTGGTTCAAAGAAGCATATTAAAAGAATGTGTAGCTGAAAATAAGATTAATCACACAATTTCTATTATACACTTGCATTGTAGGGCTTTCACATAAAAACAGTTTGTCTCAACAAATGTAAGTCACTAAATACGCAGCTTGTTACTTTAGCTCTGAAAAACTCATGGTAACCATAATCAAATTATAAAGTCTTTCCTACATTTTCATTTAAGGACAGTAATATGTTTTAAGTGTTCATGTTTGAAAAATGAATAAACCAATGCAATGGACAGTAAATATGAAAGGAGCTGTCCTACTGTATGCTGTACTGTACTGGAGCTCAAGGCAATTGTAGCCACAGATACTGGTTTCTCATACACCCACTGTACATCGGAGAAGCTCAATCTCACTGTACTAGAAAAAACCAACAGTAGAATCATGTAGGGCAGGCCTATCTTATTCAGTTGTTTTCGGCCTTGCACTCCACCGGTATACAATGCAATCATGCAGTCCATCAGCTGGCAGATTCACCAATTGATGCACATGCGCATATTGTCTCTCACTCTCTCTCTCTGATCATGCACGTCGCGCGCGCTTCTGTCTCTACCGCTTACCTGAAAACACACAAGGCATCTCTCAAAGCACCTGACAACTCACATTTCACTTGCCCTTTTCTTACACACATGGAGCCTAAACTGGCAGATCACGCCTTACCCTGCGTGCCCAACCCTCTCCATCGCCGAGTGCGTTCAGCACCAGGAACATGCAGCATTCAATGGAAACCTCGCGCCGAGTCTGATCAAAAGGATGGAGAAAAGAGAGCATGCGATGAGCGAACATTTACAAACCTCCGCGATGAGAGAGAGAGAGCGAGGTGATCCTGACTGCTCTGAATTCAGCGTCTGATGTGATGTGTGTGTGTGTGTGTGTGTGCTGCTCCGTATCGTCTCTCTCTCTCTCTCTCTCTCTCTCTCTCTCTCTCTCTCTCTCTCTCTCTACGCTCCACCAACAACCGATCCTACAGCTTTATGAGGAGGTTTAAAACAACCCCTGCGTAAAAACAAAAGGTGCGGGACACATAGCCTACATTAAAAACAATTTTGCATAGGCTATATGTTTCAGCCGGGGTTTAATTACAAAAAACACCAAGGTTAGATTTGGAAGTTAGTAAGAAGTAGTCATAGCAACAAAACGCCGCTTCAGTTCCTGGGGTCGACAAACACTACGGCAATTACACTCACCGGCCACTTTATTAGGTACACCTGTCCAACTGCTCGTTAACACTTAATTTCTAAGCAGCCAATCACATGGCGGCGGCAACTCAGTGCATTTAGGCATGTAGACATGGTCAAGACAATCTCCTGCAGTTCAAACCGAGCATCAGTATGGGGAAGAAAGGTGATTTGAGTGACTTTGAACGTGGCATGATTGTTGGTGCCAGAAGGGCTGGTCTGAGTATTTCAGAAACTGCTAATCTACTGGGATTTTCACGCACAACCATCTCTAGAGTTTACAGAGAATGGTCCGAAAAAGAAAAAACATCCAGTGAGCGGCAGTTCTGTGGGCGGAAATGCCTTGTTGATGCCAGAGGTCAGAGGAGAATGGCCAGACTGGTTCGAGCTGATAGAAGGGCAACAGTGACTCAAATAACCACCCGTTACAACCAAGGTGGGCAGAAGAGCATCTCTGAACGCACAGTACGTCCTGCCTTGTATCAACGGTTCAGGCTGGTGGTGGTGGTGTCATGGTGTGGGGAATATTTTCTTGGCACTCTTTGGGCCCCTTGGTACCAATTGAGCATCGTTGCAACGCCACAGCCTACCTGAGTATTGTTGCTGACCATGTCCATCCCTTTATGACCACAATGTACCCAACTTCTGATGGCTACTTTCAGCAGGATAATGCGCCATGTCATAAAGCTGGAATCATCTCAGACTGGTTTCTTGAACATGACAATGAGTTCGCTGTACTCAAATGGCCTCCACACTCACCAGATCTCAATCCAATAGAGCATCTTTGGGATGTGGTGGAACGGGAGATTCGCATCATGGATGTGCAGCCAACAAATCTGCGGCAACTGTGTGATGCCATCATGTCAATATGGACCAAACTCCCTGAGGAATGCTTCCAGCACCTTGTTGAATCTATGCCACGAAGAATTGAGGCAGTTCTGAAGGCAAAAGGGGGTCCAACCCGTTACTAGCATGGGGTACCTAATAAAGTGGCCGGTGAGTGTATATTCTAATTATAGATGTAGGTATCAAAATCAAACTTTAGTGTTTTATTTAAAATTTTCTAATTACCAGTTCACTGCGCACAATTACAATGTGTTGTTCAAGATGAGTCTAGATTAAATAGTGATTCCATGGGAATGTTTCCTTAAAACATTATTTAAAAGTTAAATTTCAGCATTTTAAAAATCTGAGTGTAAATGCAAATGAAATTCCATTTTTTAGTGGTTTGTAAATTGTACACCGAATGATGACTTAAACGTACAGTATGTAAATTTTGGCCTCCAGGGGTCGCTAATCTCTTACAATAACACAGGCGTATAGTGACACAAAACATCAAGCGGAATTATGGATCTTGTTGTCAAGCTGATGGATGTGTTAGTACAGTGATGTTTTTAACACGACTGGTGTGAAGCAGGGCGCGATTGCTAATGAAAGATTGCAACACGGGTCCCGCGGGTCCCCCAAGCAAATGCTGAATTAAAGGTGTAATGTGTACAAATTTTGAGTATCTATTAACAGAAATGCAAGATTAAGATTTCCATTACACAAGAGTAGATGTTACAACTTCATTACAACTTACAACTCTGGCGTCCCACAGTCACTCCCCTCTGTCCCCCATTCAACTTAGCCCAGCTTACTGACCTTTAAATCCCTCCTGCTGCTGAGGTTGCTCCTTCCTCGAAGTTCACATGACTTAACCAGTATCTCACAATCTCTCCGCAACCCAACCATACGCGCCAACCCTTTTGACTAAGGCTGTCGAGCCCCACTGTCTTCTTTAAAATAGGTTCAGTGGCAATGGTTCTGTATGGCAGGGGTTCTCAACTCCAGTCCTCCCGACCCACTGCTCTGCATATTGTGTATGTCTCCCTTATTTAACACACCTGATTCAGATCCTCAGCTCGTTAGGATAGACATAGGGCCTATCCTAATGAGCTGAGAATCTGAATCAGGTGTGTTAAATAAGGGAGACATACACAATATGCAGAGCAGTGGGTCGGGAGGACTGGAGTTGAGAACCCCTGTTGTATGGCATATTACCTACCACAATATCTGCCCAAACACCACCACTCATTCACGCAATATACACAGGAACGTAATAACTGTAGTTACTATGCAAACTATACGAATAAACCAACAGACTCTTCGAATTTTTTCTGCATGTAAACAGCCAGCTTGAATCCTTATGTCTCAACCACAGCCAGTTGCTGCTCCTCTCTGCTTCTTCAGATAAGTTCTTTACTGTGTGACGCAACTCTTGGCCGCTGAATCCGACGTCTCTGAGGAACCAGGTTGTAGAATGTGCCACAAATTCTTGACAACCCACTGCCACTGGATAAACCTGGACTCTCTGTCCTCGCTGTTCTGCTTCAGTGGCCAGATGAGCATACCGCGGTTTCTTCTTCGGCTCGTCTATAGAATCCTCCCATGGCACTGTTAACTCTATCAGTTGAACAATGCGAGAAATCAGCATTTTCCAGTCCCTAGCTTCCAGCTTCCAGTTGTCCTGGGCGTGAATTGGTTGTAACACATTTTATTGGTGGTTGCTCGCCTGGGCAGAGGAATATTGTCTTCTGCATGTAATGTTTTGCTAGAACAGGCAGCAACTTATTGGTCATGCTACGCTTGCCTTCCAATTCTAAAGCTAAACATCGCAGTACTTGGTCATGACGCCATGTAAACAGACCTTGGCTAAGAGCTACCTTACATCCTGTCCAAAGGTGCCTTAATATGGCAGGTGATGAACACTAAGGACAAGAGGGATCCTCTCCCACCGAGAAGTTTAGGTTTTGCGATGACGGGAGAACATCCTATGTTGACCTGATAAGGAAACTGATCCTACTCTCTTCCAATGACCAAAGGTCTTGCCAGCCCATCTTGCGTTGTTGCACACTCTCCCATCTCATCCACTCTCCCTGCTTGGCCTGGGAAATGGCCTTTATACACCATACTCTCCTGCTTTCGCACCTCTTTGACTTCCAGCTTCCTCCTTTGAGCTGCGTCTGCCTTGTCCCATTTAGGAAGAGCTAAACTGAGCCCAAAACTCCCTCTTACATGCTGTACCTGTCCCACGATATCCCCAATTTGAAGGGCAGCCTTTGCCTCTACCACAGATTTCTTTGCTGACCACTTTCTACAAGTTTTTAACACAGGTGGTGCCTCCCTTACACATTTGTCATGTCACTCTACTAAGGTCATTTCCAGTCAGACCATTGCACACTTAAACTCATCAGTCATTTACTATAAAGTCCCACTCTGCTGAGGCAGCGTGGAACTCCCAACCATCTCCTGATGTATGAACTTATTAGTGCTTCCAACTTATCCACTGTTGCCAAAGAAACCTTGTACACAGTCAGTGGCCACAGCAACCTTGGCAGTAGACCAAACTGAAAGCACCAGAGTTTTAGCTTGCCTGGTAGAGCACCCTTCCACTGCTTGTCTTCTAACTTCTCCAACTCAAACTGTGTTCTTTAGATCCCCATTGTACCATCTCCCAAGACTCTTCACTGGCTTCTCAGAAACTGTTGGTATTACCTCACCATTGATGAAGAATGTTTTAGCAACTACATTTCCTTTAACTATCAAGAGCTCCTTGATTTAGTGGGCTTAAATTGGATTCATGCCCATTCAATATTATCTGTTAACTTCCCTAATAACTGATCAGTGCAGGCTACTGTTGTAGTCATGGTTATCATATCATCCATGTATTCTCTGATGGTAGTCGCATCCCAGAAGCGCAGCGCTCTCCTCCTACTACCCATCTGGATGCCCTAATGATTACTTCCATTGCCATGGTGAAAGCCAGTGGAGAAATGGTGCATCCTGCCAATATTCCAACCTCTAAGCATTGCCATGTAGAGCTGAATTTTGGAGTAGAGAAACTAAATTGCAAATCTCCAGGCTTTCACTAAATTTGTTATTGACATTGGTACTCTGAAAAATGCTGCCCAAAGAAGCTCTGCCCAATATGACATCCATAACTACGTTTTCAGTGGTGTATAAAGAACTCACTTAATAAACTGTAATGTTGTATTACCTTAGAATGAGACATTTATATCTACATAACCGCGGACACCCACTTCTATGAAGGTTGACATATTGTGAAGTCATGTTTCTACAGTAGTCGAACGTGAACAATGTCTGCCCAAACACCACCTCTCACACAATGTACACAGGAACTTAATAACTGTAATTACTATGCAAACTATACAAATAAACCAACAGACTCTTCGAATTTTTCAAGAATTTTACGAAACCATAGCGTGGCGGTCTGTACACAGCCAGCTAGAATCCTTCAGTCTTAACCACAGCCAGTTGCTGCTCTTCTCTGCTTCTTCAGATAAGCTCTTTACTGTGCAACGTTTTTACCATAAACACCGTGAGTAGTGACTTTTCCCTCGTCAGTGGTGTAAAATATGTATTTGGATTTTCTCATGTAACTTAGTTCTTCTCCCTCGCTGTGCTTTGCTATCTAGGGATAATGAGCTGGTTACGTTCGTGAGACAGCTGATTAGTACTTACTCTTGTCATTGACCGTAATGCAGTAACATTAGGAATTACCAATCCGTCGATCGCGGTCGACAAGTCGATCTTGGAAGCATTTTAAGTCGGTTGCAAAGAGTTTTCAAATTCAGAGAAAAAAAAAAACTATTGTGTGTAGTAAATGGTGTCTAATGGCGGTTTTCCACTACACAGTACCGGCTCGACTCGGCTCGCCTCGCATCGGCTCGCCTCAGCTCGCCTCGCCTCGGCTCGCTTTTGGCTCCGTTTTCCATTGCAGATAGTACCGCCACAGATAGTACCCGGTCGTCATAGCGACGCCGCAGTAAACTGCCGTGACGTAATCTAATACGCGACACATATCCGCGCTACCCACACACACAGGACAATGGAGGAAATCGAGTGTATGCTGTTTTTGATCCTCGGGATGCGGCTGTTTCTCACAGCAAGAAGACAAACGTTGTTTCATGAGAGGCTGAGGGCAGCAAAACGAAACACTGCTGAAAAAACGAGACGAATCCGGTTGGCGCGTGCAAGATGACGCAGTGAATAGTGACGATTCTCTCTGACCAATCGGCAGTCGGCATTGTTTTACGTCACATTTTAGTATCGCCTCAGCTCGCTTAGAACCTCGCCTGAGGTGGTACGAAAAAAAGTACCCGAAAGCAGGTACAGGTACAACTTTTTCACAGTGGAAAACCAAACAAAGGCGAGTCGAGTCGAGCCAAGCCGAGCCGAGGCGAGCTGGTTCTGTGTAGTGGAAAAGCGCCTTAAGGGACCTTTGGGTTCATGCGGACGCGTCGAATTTAAACAAGGCTTTACGCTTTAACCAGCTCAGCTACAGTAACAACTCATATTTAGCCTGCTAAACTTTTACTACCATGTTAGAAAAAATATATATAGTTGCATAGATTCATGTGGTTCTTCTTCCTCGCTGTATTATGGTCACCATGCTTAACAATGAGATTACAATATGAAACTGTGAAAATTTTTATAATTTTACCAACATTTTATAAATTAGAAGTCCTATTGAAAACAAACAACCTTAGCGAGAGACAGGCTAAAATCCTTAACCAGAGCATATAATATGTGACTTTAATTTTTTAAAATTATATTTTATTGGCTTTTACTTGGTATTATATTGATGGATATGATCTATGCTAAAACATACCAAAAATGTATTTCAAAGTGAACTATCCATTTAACAGTCTTTAAGACAAGCATTTGATGACTAACATTTACAGTAAGACTAGTCTATGGTTTTTTTTAAAAGGTGCAAACAAAGGTGCTGAAGTGGTGTTGAAAATAAACAATACAAATAATAAACAATAATGTTCAGTGACATTATCTGTCAGCAGTGTGGTATTATGTGCATTCAGCTATTTTAGACTTTTAGACTGTTTTTTTTTTTCCCTTTCTGAAGGTCAGCAGGATCTGGTTGTAAAAGCGCTGTGTACAGTTGATTACTGATCCCTCATTACCTCCTGTACATAGACCTGAACAAATATTACTGACAGGTGCTCGGGCTACTCTGAGTAACACAATCAGTTCAAACAAAGCAGAACAGTACCAGCCATATGGGGTCTGATTTTAGAGATCTGCTCCTTTTAAAACTGGCTTTATGACATCACGTCTGGAATAAAAGAACAATGACATTTAGGTATAGCTAATGGGAGCCACAATGAAATCATAATCCCTTTATGTCACTAAATAAGCCATGAGGGACCCTTTAAAGATAAAATCCATACTGAAGGTTTTGGGCAGATTGTCTGGTGTGCATTCGGCCGCCAACAAAACGTTCAATACATTGATGTGTTTTGAACTGTACAACATGATGATAGTAATTCCTGTAATAGATAGTAGCTTACTACGAATCATAGAAAATAATATTTTTATTACATGATGGTCTGATATCTCAAGCACACACATAATCTCTTTGTACAAAAGCTTGGAAAAAGAACAGGCATTGTGCAGCTGATTGTGATGAGCAGATCATCCATCATCGTTAGGCTTTCACACAGTCCGGAATTCAGTGACATGTGAAGTTGTAAATATTCATGCACGCAAATAAGTTAAGATGAACAACAAAAATAGATCAAATCTCTGCTGCATATGGAGCCCCCACATCTGAGTCATCATTTAATCCGAAGATATGAATATTTCAAAACAAGGGTTGCTGTCTGTCTAGAGTTTTTAATTGCAGGTGTTATCATTATTCAATCTGATTTTTTTATTATTATTATTTTCAGAATAGTAACATTTAAATATCATTTTGGTAGCACTTTACTTGAAGGGGTGTGCATAAGACTGATATGACACCTTCATAATCATGACATTACATATGAAAATGATGTCATTCGCACAGTTTTGACATTTTTAATGCAAATATGACATTGTTTGAGATGTCTTTGACATAAACCAATACATCATAACCTGTCAGTGTCTTTGTCATGACAACTTGACGTTACTAAGACAGCACAACCTGTCATAAACATGACATAGCTGATCAATTATCAAACTTAAGAAACCACCTAGCTTTATTGGTTAACATTACATTAAACTATCAGGTTGGTTTTGACATTGGCTGTCATGAAGCCATTCTAACTTTTTAATGACAAATTCAATTAGTACCAATGTAGATGAGGTCACGAAAAATATTCATTACACAGTTATAATGCCTCATAACAGTCAATGTCAAAGCCAACCACATGACGATTTAACTTAATTTTATGTCAAGTTGTCATAAGACACTGACAAGTTATGATGTATTGGTTTATGTCAAGATGTCATAAGAAAGACATCTTAAACAATGTCATATTTGCATTCATAATGACATTATTGAGCAAAAGACACTTAATGACAGTTGTCATAAACATGCATAAACCCAACTTTATATTCAAGACATGTCATGGATATGAAATCTTATGCACACCCCTTCAAGTAAAGTGTTACCATTACTTTTAACTTTAAACTTTACTTTACTGGTTCATTAAACTTTAATTTTCTTTTTTAGTGTCTACACAGCTAAAGCCGAACAATGAGCGTTAGATTGGATGGATTTAAAATAGCGACTTAATATACAATCAGAACGCCATTTGTGGTTTATTAGTGGAGAGTATAGCATATGATTTCTGAAGCACGTCTAAAAGGGTTTTTGGCAGTATAAGTATTTTGGCTAGGACTTGCTTGTAGCTTCTAGGGAAAATCAGTGTGGTGATGGAGTTTGGCAGAGGCCATTCAGCTGCAGGGAGGTTGACAGTGACACAGGAACGATGCCTGTGTCCTCAGCTGTTTTCACTTAAACCTCAGACTCAGATTGTGCTCAGAATGGCGGCTTGTAGTATGTTTTAAGAAAATCATTTTGTTTCTGACTAAGGTTTATAATTATTCAGACATACAGATGACCCCTCATCAATGCTTATTAGAAAAAGGTTGCTCTGGCAGGTTTGTTTTAGATACAATGTCACCATCTGGTGGATAGTGAGATTGTATATTTGCATGCAACTGCTGACTTGACATAATGAAACAGCGCCACCTATAGAGAATCAGAAATAACACCAAAAACATTCACGATTTATCAAAAGACACTCTTTATATTTTATATTTATATTACTTTTACATCTCTTTTCTTTACTTTATATTCCTCTTTCCATAACAATTAGATGATAAGAGGAAAGTGGAGGTTGTGTAAAAAAAGAATATGAAGCATTACAACTATTTTCAAGGACATGAACACCCATGACAATGTTTTCAAATGAGCATATTCCGACATATCACAAGCTGAAAGCAAACTTATTCTAAAAAAATAAAAATGCCTATTTACATCAATTAAAATACATTTGAAAGTGATTCATGCAAACAATAATTTGTTCTATATAATTTGTTCTCGTTTGCATATTATTGCATTAGCAGATAAACCTAAAGGCACTCCGCACAGAGCCCACTGACCTTATCTAAAAAGATAATCATATATTAAAATATCTCAGCAAAACAAATATGTTCAAAGTACTACATTATTTTTTCACTATTTTCTTAATATAAGAAACAGCTTCACTGACACTCTTCATTGTATTAACAATGAACTCACATTAATGCCGCATGTAAGTCTACATGCCATTAAAATCGTGAATCCTATGAAATCATTTCTGAGAGCATATATTGTGCGTTATTTTGTTTCAGTTTGAGTCTGTGTTAGGAACTGCGGAAAAACTGGAGGGAAAGCTCGTAACCAAGAAACATGGTTGCACACATTGGAAATCCTCTGATAGCATTCACGGTCGCCCCACGAAAGAAAACCTGCATTTGGACATTGACAATAAAATAAAAAAAACAAAAGCATCAGTATTATATTTCATATAGCCTCAGCAGGATCAAACATAAACAGCAATTAACTTAATTTGTGCCCATGACCCATTTTATCTGGTCTGACCTTTAAAATTACTTTAGTTAATGTAATATTTTGTATATAAATTACTGGTGTAATGTAGTGAATGACTCCCTCTTTTTAAAGTGTCCCTATTTTACTATTTTTAAAGGTTTCTAATTTTGTTTTGGAGGTCTTCTACAATAGGTTTACATGCATCCATTTTTTTTTCATAATATATACATTGCACATCACCTAATTTCTCAAAAAGTCAAAAATGAAAACCTTAATTTACTGTAGATCCCTCCTTTCTACTTCTGTGCCTCAACCGGACGAGAGTGGCGTGATGTGCAACAAAAGACAATAGAACCATTATAATCAGTGATGTTGTCTACTTTGGATGTGGTGCGACACGTGGTCGCTTTGTCATGTCCAGTGTGGACAGCTTCTAGCTTTTTCGGAGTGGTGTGATGTGGCACGTCAACGGTTACATCCATTGTAGGCACGGGCTGGATGCGAAATCGACCTCTATACCCTCAAATAGGGCTTTATTTGAGGGACCAACCATTTGTAGTGGTTTCCGAAACCATAGTGGACGTTATTGAGTGTACTCATTCAATCCCACATTGCACCGCAATAGCGAGTGTGTACAGACGATGTACACTCAACGACTGTCCGAATTTGCTCACTCGTATTCATTCACTCCTTCGGGTGAACAGTATTAGTGGACTAACGTAGGGAATAGTGAATGAGGGTTTAGGAGGCGATTTTGGATTCAGCCATGGTGTAAGTACTCTGCTCTGATTGGTCAGATGGTCCACTCTGTTGTGATCTACTCTGCTCTGATTGGTCAGATGCCCCAGTCTGTTGTGATTGGTTGCCCTGGGGGCCGCAAAAGATTTACCAGGGTTTGCTAAGCTCGTCGTTAAGGATTTTGAATATTTTTTTGAATGTCTCCAGGAAAAATGTTTGGGAACCACTGATCTAACGCTTACAGTGCATGTCAGCTTCAATATCAGCTCTGGAGACTCACATTCTAGGCCTACAACTACATAGTTTGTATGTAGTAAGACTGGAATTGCTGACGTCTCATTTCGGCAGTTCAGAATTCAATTCTTCTTTCTTTTATGAGACAATAACTCAATTTATCGTGCACTTTGATCTTTGCAGGCCTTTACATTCAGGTATATAATATTCAAAAAAGCATAATAGGGGCCTTTATAGATGACTGACTCAAATACAATAATCTTATTTGGATGTAAACACATAAAGCACATTTTTTAGGCTGACCAAACGTGTTTGAGTGTGTACTTGTTTACTTTTACTTTTGTAACTGTTTAGCAGCTATTATTAAAGGAGTAGTTCACTTTTGAAAAAAAACTTTTGCTGATAATTTTCTCACCCCCATGTCAAAATGAACGAGTCTTTTTCCGAGTCATTTGGTTCATTCAACGAACGAAATGAACGAATTGACTCAGAAAAAGATTTTTTCATTTTGATGAACGAGTTCGAACAGGAGAGTCACGAACGTGCATCGCAGTAGCATCACAGAGCAAGGCGAGCATTTGAGCTTATGAAACTAAAACTTTGTTATTTTTATTTTATTTTTTTTTTAAATGAGTGATCGTTTCACTTGATAAGACCCTTATTCATTGCCTGGAATCGTTTAAAGCCCTTTGAACAGTTTGCAGTTTGTACTGAAAGTGTCTTTTGGACCTTGAACCGTTTGGTTCCCACTGAAGTGCATTATATGGAGAAAAATGCTGGAATGTTTTTCATCAAAAACCTTCATTTCTTTTCGACTGAAGAAAGAATGACATGGACATCTTGGATGACATGGGGGTGAGTAAATTATCAGCAAAAGTTTTTTGAAAAGTGAACTACTCCTTTAACTAGTCATGCAGCTGCTATGTTGAAACTTTGTTTTCAACCCTACTTAAACAAATATTGTATAACATCCATTACAAACTTACATGTATTCCCTCTTTCTTGTAACTTTGCATGATGCAATCCATAATGCCCTTGTATTTCCTCTGCTGCATGGCATCGGCCTGCAACCTGCTTTTCACCACGTCCGTAGGTGTGGCGGTGACCCATGAGATGGATCCTGTGGAACAATAGCATAAACACAAGTGAAATAAAGTATGCTTAAAATGCTCGACTCCCACTAGAATCATATTTAGGTTAAACCAGGCTCTTCCAGTCAATTACTGAAATATTAAACGGGAAGTACAGTGAGAAATCTCAAAACAATCCACCCTCTGACTCACCTTAACCAACAGTACACTTGCTAATCTATGCATGACTGCTGAGAAGTAGTTTGGTGTCATACAGAGGTTCTGACTAAGCTTTTTAACTCAGTTGAACTTGAGAAAACATTTTTGAAAAACAGCTGTGTTTTTGGAAACAGACTTAATAAAGAAAGGTTCTAAAACCTTTCTAAAGGTTCTAAAAGTTAATAATAAAGGTTCTATTTTTTTCTCTCACACCAATGCCATTGAAGAACCATTCTGGGTTCCCAGAATAAACTTTAAGTGACCAGTTCTTAATATATATATATATATATATATATATATATATATATATATATATATATATATATATATATATATATATATATATATATATATTTACCATGGATTTTAAAGGATCTTCATGAAACCATTAATGACATAATACATAAAGAACCTTTATTTCTAATAGTGTAGGTAAGGATCACATTCAGGCAAGAAAAGAATAGCTCTCTTAAACTTATGAACTAATTCTGTAGAGGGCATTTTACGATATATTATAGTGCTTTCTGAGATAATATTTGACCGCATTTTAAGGACATGATTGTTTTTCTCCAAACCAGTTCAGCGCAATCTCCGCCTACAGCCGATTCTGAAGACTTCATTGGTCATGTCAATCACAGTGCCCATTGCATACCCAGAGCTACAACAATTTAAACCTTAACCCTACCCTACTGAACTGGTTTGGCAGCATTACATGTAGCTTTGGCAGAAAAGGCAATCCAAACAAAACAAAATTATCCAAACATTAAAATGATTATAGATATAATCCATTATATAATATAATTCATAAATCAAAACTGCAATATTTCAAGTGAACTATTATGGGACTTCCCAGCAAACACAAAACGTTCTCAAATGGTCCCGTGAGTTTATTTTTTTGGGTACCAATCAAGAACATTATCAGAACGTTCCATGTAGGTTATTTTTTGGTTCCATTTTCATAACGTAAGGAGAATGTTCCGGGAACTTTCCCTTAACCTTAAGGGAAAGTTCTAGGAATGTTCTGGGAAAGAGAAACTAATGTTCCCAGAAACTAAATTTGTTTGCTGGGTGTGGTTAGCAATATGTTAACATCAAATTCTATTGAAATCTACTGCGAGCATGTGAATTTGAGAGGGTTTCAAATCAGTCACTTATTAGGTTCCACCTTAGTTAGAAGCCATGTGCCTGTGTAGGCGGTATATAGAAGCTATTAGGTTTTGGAATAGGTCTTATATCTAATTTACCTGCTAAACCTCCTGCTAGCCATATGCTGCAGGGATGAGGGGTGCCTTTGCCATCAGGATTCAGCCAGTTACAGAATAATGTGTACGGTATGAAGTACAGGGTGTAACCTGGTATATCCCGCAATATCATGGCGCCCGCTCCTCGGTAGAGCCCTTGAATGCCCTCGTTCTGCAGGACAGTACCAATGCAGTGCAGCGGCCCTCTGTACATAGTCTGGGACTGAATTCCCATTGACCGAAGAGGGACACTCCCATTCCCAGCAATGTTAAAGTTCTCTGAAAACACACAAAATAGTACATGAGCAATATGGTGTCTTTTAATAGAGATTTTTTTTTTCACAATCGTTCGTTTCCTTGAAAATGATTAGCTTTCAGTAATCATTACATGGGATTGTTTTCTTTAAACCTTTCACACATAAAGGTCACTACAGTAGGCATCTGTAGCCATTTACAAAAGCTATGTATGCATGGGTTTTGATGGCATAGTTAAACATCAACCACTATAGTGCTACCAATTGGCAAGCCTTTATGTAGAATTTGTGCTTTCTCCAAACCAAGATTGCCAACAGCCAGTCAGAAATGCCAAGTTGCACTGGAATATCCATCCATTTGTAACATTTGTTACATCTAAGGACTCGTATCAATTTTCCAAGTATTGATTTTAGACTGGCAGGAATTTCTTATTAGTCATGTCCTCTAAATTAGACATCATCATGCATCACTAGCTATATCTCAGCTATTCTATTACTGTTGTCTTCATCTGTAGTAACAGATTTTAGTGTTAATAAAAGTATTCTGTTGTGGGGTTTATATCAGAACATCACATCCTCATGTTCTGATATCAAATACACGTGAATTGCAAACTCTAGAACAAACTCAAGTGCATTTGCAATAATTGATTCTATATTATATTTTTGTTGTATTTAATAGCTTTCACATGATTTTATATAATTTTATTCATAAAATTATGAAATGTTAAATTACGGTGCTATTACTGTATTGTTTGATACAGTATCTCTCAGTATTAAAAACATAAACGCGTGCTGTCCACTCATCTAAAAATATATAGTTCAAATCTTGTTTTTTATGCCCTAAGAGCAATACAATCACATATCCTGACTGTGGTTATCATAACTCAAGCATGAAACAATTAACATGAACATGTTAAGTTCTACTCCATCAAAGCTCCAGGGTGCTAAAATGTCAAGACTCCAGCTTACCTGCAAGAACAGGTTGGGCTTGCATCTGCAGTCTAATTTTGACAAGGTCAACAGGGGCACCCACCCCCACTGAAACCAGACCGGTTAACATGCTCGCTACAGTCAAGTCAAGCATGCTGCAAGGGTGCCTACTGTCACCATAACGATATCTGCTAATGAAGCGTTGTGTGTTGCTGAAGATTCCAAACACCACTGAGTTATAGAGGGTGATGCTAGCCAGAGGAAAGGACAGGCCTTTGAAAAACCCTGTCACCTGAGACAACACAAAAGAGAGAGATGTCTTTGTCATGAGGTGTCTAATTGTGCTTCCAAGTAAAGGAAAAGTCTGTTCATACCACAAATGGGGTGATTTTATATCCGGTACATACCGGGGACAACTGGGAACAAAGACCCAGGCCCTGTGATTGAGAGCTAGGCCTACTCATTAAGCTTGGGGGGTGAGGGGGCCCACTTACAGTACACACATTTTGTCCTATGCTCTTTGATTTTCATTGGTGAATTTGGTCAGTCCTATACATCTAAATATATTATACAGAATTTAGTAAAAATAGGGTGTTTTTTAAAATCATTTTACTAATTCTGTTTGAGATGTTGCCATTTAAATCCCAAGATGCTGCAACATTTTACATGAACAACAGGCAATTTATTAGGAAATATTTCAGATGTCTTTTTAACCAATTTTCTCTGGCATTATTGGTTATTTCATTGTTGTAATAATTGTTTTATTTTGTTTTTAGTAATCATCAAGGAAGTGACATTTTCTTCTTCTTCTTCTTCTTTTTTTTTTTTTTTTTAGAAATTACAGTAGTCAACATTTGAAGTGGGTCAAAAAAGTTAATCAAAGTCGTCCTAAGACAAGAACGGCTATTGTTAAACATCCATGTAGCCAAGAACTGGTATTGTTAAACATCCATAGCCTATAACTTTGATGAAAGGTTTTGATTTTGATCCACTTAAAATGTTGACAACAACTATAGCATGATTATTAACAACATTTGAGAACAGGATGAACAACTATAAATGACTAATATAAATTATCTAAAGTAAATAAATTCTAAATTAAATTAAATAAATCTAAATTACTGTAACTCCAAGTTAACTAAGAGTCAATCTCTGAACCGTGGCTAACTTTGCTGATACCATGCTGTAATAGCATTATTTTCATTCTGTAAATAAGTTTTTTTGTTTTAAATATTACAAATGTTATAAAGTTAAAGACCCTAAGGTTATAGCTCTAAATAGCAGTAAAAGCACCTACATTTTCCTTTTTGTAGATGGAAACAATACAGTGGAGAGTATTCTTGTATCCATTGCCAGCTTGTAAGCGAGTCTGTAAAAGAGCACAAATGAATGTTTCTCATTATTTCCTGGATTGACTTCATTCCTAACCAAAAAATGTAATGCCTGCCCAGTGGATAAAAACAGAAAAATAATGCCTTGTGAAGTCACTTGGTTTCATGGTGTGGGTTTGTCTTGTCATGTTTAGTGGTTCCCTGTCTGTCTATTAGTCATCCCAGGTGTTTCCTATTAACCATGCCACCTTGTTGTTATCCTGTCTAACTTGTTTACACTGTCTTGTCGAGTTCTTGATGTTGTAGCGATGATGTTGGTTGTTCCGTCTCTGAGTCCCGTTTCCATCTCTGAGTTTGAAGTTTAGTTAATAAAGTGTGCTGCATTTGGATCCTGCTTCCTCTTTTGCTTCAACCACTTCATTACTTCAACTTGGAGTGTAAAACCTTATAACTTTTAATAAATATATAATAAGTTGCCTACATAATCTTACACAAAACAAATCACAAACCTTACCTTTACTGTGTCAAGCGGATGTCCTACAATTACACTGGACGCTCCTGCAACATAAACATTGACAAACTTTCAAAGACAATTACTATAATGATAGATGTACTGCATAGCTTTGTGGGAGGCTCTCTTTTTGCATAACACAGTGTTCTTTTTCATGAATAAGTTACATTGTTTGGAACATTTCATGGTGGATGGGCAGGGCATGCACATTATTGAGGCTTTACAGAATAGCCTACACTCTTCCTTTGAATGGAGAAGCAAAACCCGTCTTTCCACCAAAAACCGTTCAAGGTTGAGAAATGTAGACCAATTTTGCCAAAACACGAAATCGGTCTTTGTTTAAAAGAGCGCGGAAAATAGTTTTATTTTGTCTGATGGAGCAAATATTTGTAACTGAAATGCTTTCGTAGCCTTCTAGTGAAGTGAAACAATTGTCGTTAAAAAAAAGACACGGATGTGTAGCCTACTAATGTAAAACAACAGAAACAACACATAGGCTAACTAATAAACATAAACACGACTCAACGACGCCCCTCACGCGGCTTCTTGCCATCTCTCCATCAAACTTGTTTTCTCTTTTACCTATTGACACTTTTTACGGTACTTAAAAAAAATTCTAAAAAAAGGCTGATAATATGCTTCTTTAACCACTAAAAGTGCTAATTTAATTGAAACTTACAAATCTCTTTGTACCTACTTTACTTCTATACTAAAAAAAAAAGTATAAACAGTAAGTTACAGGCATAGCCTACAAGCTGTGTTAAATCGCACAACAGCTATAACTCTCCGAAAATGCAGGGTTGGCGTTTGTTTACAATATTAAACACACGAAGCTTCTTACTAAATGCAAAACAAATAAAACTCACCTCCAATCCATCCTGCTAAAAAATCATCCAGATGAAAGACTGTCATTGTAGCAACAGACTGAATCTTCACTGGAGATTTCCACATAAGAGTCGGCGTTGATGCGGTTTAAATGATGACGCTAAACATACGTAAACTTAATCTAACAGTTCGTCAGATCGATAAAAGCAAAGGTAACTTAGTTCAGTCTCATCCACACATTTTAATCGGCAAGGAGGGTGTGTTTGGGGGCGTTGCAGGCAAACGAAAATAGATTTGTTCACCAACACCCATAACGAGCTGATTAAAATAAGTTCCTTCAAACATATTTCTCATTGTGAAATATAATGATTAGTACGCGAATCACGTGACTCTTTAACGAGCTTCAGAGTTTCTCTTGAGGAATGCCTGGAATGTGGTGCTGTCCATGGCTCACATAAAATAAAACAAAACCATATTTTTCACAAACCACAAACGTTCTCTTGAAAATAAAGTTTGATTTGTATCTAAATGATAATCTCTTGACAATCATTTACTCTCCCATGGCCAAGTCCTTGACATGAAACGTTGAGATGAAATGTTCTGTTGCCTAAATAATGCTTCAGCCCATGTGAAAAGTTACATGTCAGTGTCACTGGCATAATGGAAAGTAGTTATGTACTGACGTTTTGCGAACTTTTGTATGTGGACATATCTATGACTTATCAGAAGAGATAAAAAAAAATCAACCCACTAAAATTGAAAAAGTTTGCACCTTAAAATAAAATGATGCCAATGGTACAACCAGCAGTGAGTTCATTGCACTTTTTCAACCATTTTCAATTTAATTTATGATTATGATAACCAGCACCATATAGATGGAAATGAGCAACCTGGTGCAGTCTGAAATCTTTTCTTGTGTAAACTGAAATGACTTTCCCTTCATTGTGAAATATTGTTGACTCACGTGCTCTCCAAAAAAGTTTTGGCACAAACTATGAGTCTCACACAGAAAATGAACTCTATGTCATATAGGTTGGACTCTGTTGTAAATCCAACTACCAGGGAATGTTCTCAGAACTTCCCTAAAGTTTAGGCAAGGTTTTCTCAAAGACAAAACACATTCTTCCAAGCAACATTAATATAGCATTCGTTCAAATTTATTCGGTCTTTAATATTGTCAAAATGTTACCACTTTTTTTGCACAACAAACATAAAAAAGAGATTGCTTTGCAGGCTGGGAAATAAACTTGGCCAAGGCTCAATTGACTTAACCACAAGACACACAGACTATGGAATTTAAAGAATAATTTTGAAGGTGAACGAACATATACACAAACAAACAAAAAAAAAAGAAGCCCAGTTTTTGTTGGCCCAAAAACACTATCTATACATGGTTCATGGATTTTTTTATTATTATTTTTTTTATTTTGTTGTTGAAATGTTAAAGTTTAACATTTTTAATCTGTTTCAAAATGTTCAGAGAACTTAACTTCCATGTTCAGAGAACAAAACTTCCATGTTGTTTGCCTAATGGAATGTTCCACAACAAAGAACAAAGATTTATTTTTAACGTTTGGAGAACATTCAGAAATAATGTATTCATAACTTAATAGGGAGGTTCATAAAAACATGCTTAGAACATGTATCTAAAAGCGGTAACGTACTAATACCTGAATTAATAATTACTATGATCTAATCATGAGTTAAGACTAATGAGGAACTAACCTTAATTATGACATAAGTCATATGAATTCCTGCATGAATATACCATCTTAACACAATTTGTATAAACTGCATTATGATATAAAGACAGTAAACCAATCCATAAAATGACCACATAAATAACCATCATCTGTCCTAACACTGATATTAATTTTGAAAATTGCATCTGTTAATGAATATGTTAGTGTAGGTATTTCACTCTTGATGGCAGCAGTGGAATCACTTTAAACAGAATAAGATTAAATTGTTTTTAATGATGAATCCATGAATAATTTTACATTGTGCACTTTTAGTATATCTTTCTTCTGATCTAGAACATGTTTGATTTAATGTGTAGTTAAGATGGTATTTTCATGTAGGAATTCATATGACTTAAAGTAATTATTAATTCAGGTATTAGTACATGTGTACTATTATTGCATAAGTGTGACCCTTAGAGCTATACACAACAAAAACAGTATAGAAGTTGCCTTGGGGTTGGGAAAAACAATACTAAAAACTTGAGGACTGGCACATCCTAAGAACAACACTCCTGCCCGGAAATGTAATCATAACCATATCTCTACCCCCAAACCTAATAAGTTATCCTTAAAGTTAGAGTGAAATGATAGGTGAATAACACTGATGTAGAAGTAGTTGTAAACCTAAAGTTGACATAGACTATAAACTTGTCCATCAAATCTGATTGGTTGATTGAAATGTTGCACTTGGTGAAATCGGGTTTTGCCTGCAACTGCATGAAATAGTTATACAGAGAGCTAACACATGCAATATATATATATATATATATATATATATATATATATATATATATATATATATATATTAAAAAGATTTTTATTTATTTATTTTTTTGGCCTCATTCATGTTGCACACTTATGGTGCAGTCAAAATGGCAGAAAATCTGGTTTAATGTTTTGTTTGGCTATTTTGGCCCATTGTGACTTACAGTATCATTAACTCGCTCATAGTAATAAAGTCATTTGGGCCTTTTTATGTCACTTGACCTGGAATGGGTGAGGCCCATGAAATCCACTCATGCACTGCAGGAATCCATGTCCTGGCTGCTTTGAAATGCAAGTTTGTGGAATAAAAGGTTTTAAGGATTTTGAAAAGATCAATTCAGGATCCTCTGATTAGTGTCTCCGAGAACAGCTATTGTTGTGATAAGTGATCAACATTAAGCCACATAACACAGCCGTCTTATCACAGCAAACCAGATTGCATGTAAGGTACAGAAAGCCCAGTCTGTCTGTGCAAATAACTAGGCAGCTCAAATGTACTTGTACTCATTTTCATGCACTACAAGAGATCTCCTGTGCATCTGTTCGTAGACTTGACTACTAATGAGTATTTGTTTGGGTGTTAAGAAGAGCTTGGCTGCAAATTCTGTCAAACGTCAGCAGAATAAATTAAAAGCCAACATTGCATGGACAAAACAAAGTCTTTGTTTCTGACACAGAAATGAGTAGTGTATGCCTGGTAGATTGCAGCCCTTGGATGTTTTCTCTTAAACTTTCTATTTTGGCTAAAGGGGGGCTGTAAAAAGTTGTTTGTCTGAGGTGAGGGACGAGGAACAAACAACTAAAAAAGGCTGGGACATGCATTTGACAAAAAATAAAATAAAATAAAATAATAATAATAATAAAAAAAAAACAATCACATGAAGCTAAGGATATTTTTTTCCCATAAATAATAAGACAGGACCAAAGAAAAACTGTGCATGATACTTCTGGTTATAATTCATTTCAGAAGGCTGAGCATTCTTGTTGGTCAAGTTTCTTTGAGCCTGCTAGAATTAGAAGTTGGACAGGTCAAGGTCTCTGGTTTCAGTTCAAATGAAAGATAAAGTCTTTTTAACCAACTCATGTGCTCTTGGCCCACTGACATAGTTAAAGGGGTCATGAATTGAGAACAGCTTGTTTCAGATTTTTTTACTTAATAACTCACTGCGCAATGTGATGTCAGAGTAACATCTTTTCTATGTAATTTTTGGAAATCCAGGTGTTTTGTAACGTCAGGTGACGTATTTTTCTACATCTACCTCTACCACACGTCTAATGTTGACGTCCGTGGGACCTCCGTGTGAGGGGTATTTATAGTCCAAATGTGGTCGTTTGTGGACGTCTTTTCAACATCAAATTTAGACTTATTTTAGATGTCGTTTTCATACAACATCTATAATTGTAGTCCCATGTTTCAAAAGGGTGGAGGACATGTTTTCTGTACCATGTATTTTTATTTATGCATTTGGCAGACGCTTTAAACCAAAGTGGCTTACAACATTGCATTGCATATTTACATTCAGTTCTTGCTTTCCCTGGGAATCAAAGCCATGATCTTGACATTGCAAGAGCCAAGACTCTACTGTTGTCCAAAGACAATCAAATAGAGTTTTTGTAAAACGATCTTAAATAATTATAAATAATCTGTATTCATATGTATTAATCATGTTGATATTTGTAATAAAAAAAATGCGTACTAATCATGTACATTTCCTGTACCTGTCATAGACATGCAAATGAGGTCCAAAAAAATATTCAAAGTTTGAGGTCAAATGTCGAGCGTCAACATGATGTCCAATTTGGGTCATGGTTGGACGTCCAAACAGTGTACCTAGTTTGGACGTCGATTAAATGTATAGAATTTGGACCATGGACCAATGGACCCAATATAGACATGATCTGCACGTCTATCCAACGTCCAATGTTTGGTGGGAACATCATAGTGTGACGAAAGACCGCCTCTCAGAAGATCAAAGCATACTTCTTTGAAGCTGCAAATATTTTTTCCTTACACTTAAGGGTGATTTACACCTTTACAAATCTTCTCTTGCTCATGCAAATTTATTTTACACTTGCAAGCTTATGTAGGCCTACTCGTTCACAAATCTTACCCTGTGCATGCGATTGTTTATGACATAATTTTACCTTCATACAAAATGCATTTTTTTTAACATTGGAAGTTTTAAAAACAATTCCACACGTTTAATGGTGGGGACGTTGAAAATAATTTAATATTCAAAACTGTTACCCAATCATAGCATTGGGCATTTACTTTCAAATACTGAATGTGGCATGAATATCAAAACGGAGAGGGTAAAAAACATAGAGAATAACATATTACTTCTGAATTAGAATGTTTTTTATGTAAAACTCCTGACAATAGAGAACATTGTAACACAGCTTTTTTTGTTGTTCATGACCCCTATCAGAATTAGAGGAAAAACATGATTTAGATCGCAAAGAAATATATAGATCTGTTAGGTCAGTGACCTGAACATGTTTTTAACCTGTTTTGAACTGTGTTGACACAGTTTACAGTGATTCGCAACCTCATATCGGTAACCTTTGTTTTTGTTACTTTAGGAATTGACAGTAAACCCTATCTGGAATGAAAAAAAAAAAAGTCCAAATAGTGGAATATATTTAAATAGAACAAATATTGCACCAATGCACCCTACCCCTAACAAAAATTATATTATATTATGTTATGTTGTGTTATGTTATATTAATTATAGTATTATTACTTATAGTAATAATACAAATTATAGCAATTATAAATTACAACAACAACAATAATAGTTTAATAACAATCACACACATTGGTCATTTTATAGAATTCTACAATTATTCCTTTCTAGAAGTCCCCTCCACTTGAATTTGACCTCATTAAAATTTGACCCCAGAGTTGTGTAAATGTTAAATTCATGGAATTCAAATCAAATGAAACATGTTGAGTAATGTAGATCACTTTAGACGTCATTGTAAAACCTTGACAATCTGGGTGTGTTAAACTTATTGATTCCCATTGGCTCTCAGTGGCAGTGAGATAAAAGCCTCAAACCTTCAGGTTTAGTCCCGTCTAGTCTAGTCATTTTTGCAACTGCAGAATAGTGACACTTTTTGTACTGTTTTGACCACCTGGTACATTCCAACAGCATTATTGCAAGCATAAACTTTTTGGACAGCCCTGATTATAAAAAGTAACCAGCCTGATAAATCTAGTGTGTAAACCACAAAGAGAAGTGCAAATGATACTAAAGTCCAAAATGTACTAAAAATCTAAAATATAACTTTTAACTTAATTTTAACTTGCTATATTCTAATCTATACGGCATATTTTCATGTTGATATATTAACACACACACACACACACTTAAATGAGTAAGAATTCCCATGAATATAGCAGCAAGCAGCAATAATCAGAGCTGAGCGAGCTATCTGTGAAAATGTTATTTGAACATGTCATTGTGTAAAGTAAATTGAAATTGTCTGGGGATGATTACAATGGTACTTAACCAGTTTCATTTCAAGGCACCAAAGCATTGAATGGCAAAGATCCTGGATGGCATCTTACCATAAAAATATTTCTCAAGATGCAAAACTGTCACCATAAACTTTCAATGCAACTTAGACAGCCAATCAAACCAATGCTTTTGCTAGGCCCTTTTTAGGGGGGCTTCAGCTCCTCCCTGTCTTTTAGTCAGCGTTAGCCGCGTTCTTTCGTCTGCAGCGCCAGTGGAAGAAACAGAGGACAAGGTGTGTGTATTGATAGATTGTTACAGTATATCTGCATCTGAGCAGGTCTTTTATAATAAAAGGAGTTTACATGATGCGGGTGCAATCAGCCTACATTCACTGTAAAGTTTCGCCTGCATTCACACACCCTCAGTTGTTTCCTCCAGCGAAAATGGAATGTGACGACAGCATACATTGAGATCTCGGTAACGCTTCCTTTTACAGTACAGTACTTACAAGGTACTTACAGTGTACTTACCTAGAAAGTACTGCTAATATAAGGTAAGTACATGGAACAGGGGTAGGTTCAGGGTTAGTACTAGTTGTTACCCAGTAATTGTAGTTACTAAAATAAGTACAAAGTATTTACATGGGTAACTGGACTGTAAAAGGAAGCGTTACCGAGATCTCCACGTCGTCTCCAATGAAAGGTGTTATTGATGTGCAAATTGAAGAGCAATGGCCCCAGAATAGACCCCTGGGGTACCCATGAGGTACATGATCTGAACGGTGAAGTTTTGTCATTTCTTCTTATGCACTTGTAATGGCCTCTCTAGGTATGATTGAAGCCAACTAATAGTATTTGCATCAAGATTGAAATTCCACCGTTTTGTCAGCAGCACTGAGTGGTTAACGGTAGTCCCCATGAGTTCTTTGCTCTCGAGTTAGAGAGTGATGTAGTAACTTTGTTGACCTTGCCTTCGTTTACTCATTCAAAGTCCAGTACTTCCACCAGACTAGGTTGTGAACTTCCTGTGGGACCAACAGCCGTGACCCCAACAATGGCTGCAAATGGTGTTAAAGACAACTCTGTTTACTTAGTTTCAGAATTGAAGTGATGAAGTAGTCATTAAACATGCAGGCAACCATTAAGCTGTCCTTTGCAGTAGCTTGCATTCCAGGTGCGAGTGTTTCATTCTTATCTAAATGTTATTATATGTTTATATATGTTATTATATCTATTATATCTAAATGTTTCATTCTTAATTATTTTTAAGAAAAAAAGTAGCTTTCATTTGACTGTATTTATCAGTCTTTTGAAAATCAACTGGTGAATCCCCAACCTTGACTTGAGCTACTTTTTTGGAGCATCATCTCTATCTTTCATTAAAAGCCATATCCTCTCACTTTTTTAAAATTTTTTTTTTTTACTTTTAAATTTTTGCGGCTGACTTTTTGTGTATTTAAAGAGAATTTGAGTAATTATATTTTTATGAGTGCTACAGGCTCATAGTCTTGGCCACAAACTAAACTATTTTGGACAGTAGTTTTTATTACAATTTTATTTCAGCTCCATATCACATAGGGAAACTTGATATATAGGTCTTTTCTCTATTTTGATTTCTATAACAGGTCTTGAAAAGTTTCCTAGAGCTCTTAGTTCTTGAGCTAAAACATGGTACTATGCATTTCTCCCTTTGAGGATACTGTTTATTGTACGCTATCCTTGTTTCTCTAAATAAATTAAAAAAAAAAAAAAAAAAAAAGAGGGACCAGTGATAGATTGTGGTCCGATAGACCGGTAAATAGGTTTTATTGACACAAACTGACTTATTTGTAAGTATCAAATCTAGCAGTGTTGTAATGGAGCTAGTTATTCTTGGATTCTTTATCATTTGAGTTACATTAAACTGTTTTGCTGGAAAGGTGTCAGTGAGGCCAGCAGGGGGTGCTCACCCTGAGGTCTGTGTGGATCCTAACGAGAGCACCGTCCTTCAGATGAGACTTTAAACCGAGGTCTTGACTCTCTGTGGTCATTAAAAATCCCAGGATGTCTCTGAAAGAGAGTAGGGATGTAACCCCGGCATATAGCCATATTTGCATTCTACAATAACCAAGTATTTAAATGAACTAGGCATTCTAACAATGACAAAAAAAAAAAAAAAAAAAAAAAAAATCTGGGCTTTTAGTTACTTCAATGATGAGATATCCAGTCCAATGAAACAAGGAGGTGTGCTTCCAATAAAGTGTGCAGGTTGCATGAGTTCATGACCTTATGGCAAGACCTCTATACACATTTACTATCCAATGACATTGCATGACTAGATAATTGGACCCATTAATAATTATTATGCAAATATGGTCTTAAAAAAACCTAACTCGCAGATGTGTGTGTTTTTAAGAGCTATAAGTGATGTTGTAATTTTACAACCACAGGTCTTACAGGGTTAAAACCTCATAAGAAATCTGAAGTTTATCTTTTTGCCATTTCCGTTCTGCCCCCCTACACTCCCGTCTATGTAACCCAGTATTTTCATTTAACCATGGCAGGGTTTTTGTTTTATATCTCCTTAATTTGTATGGGGCAACATGGTCAAGAATATCAGAACAACAGATTTATCAATTCTTCTGGATCCACTGTAACAGATGGAGATTCAACAGTGGTTATTAATGAATGAGTTACAAATGCTGATGTTTCTCTTCTAGTGAACACAAGGGGGCAGAATAGTATAATCTATTATTTTGCCAACCTTATCCAAAATGTGTAGTTTCTCCATGGTTTTGTACTTAAATTACCTCTGACCTTTTCTCTCTTTCTATAGATTCTAATCACGGAGCACAAGGCTCCGGACCGATCCCTCCAGTTCAGAGGAAATGCGGAAAGGTGAAATTTCCTATAAATCTTTCCAGCGCACTCTCCTCTGCCCTTGCAGATGGATGGAACTGAATACTCATTGGTTCTGTTATAATGATATCCTTTCTCCCCCACTATTCAGTTGTCTTTCTCTCTTTCTTTCTCCTCTTTATATATATAAATGTATGTAGGCCTACATTAACAATTGAAACTATTTAAATTTTTTAGCGTTCATGCTTCATGGTTATTTCTTCTGAAGCTGATTATGCCATCATACCACTGGAATAAAACAGTTCTTTTTTTGTTTATAGCAGCAAAAATGTACACTCTAAAAATTGCTGGGTTGTTTTAACCCAACTTTGGATCAAATATGGACAAACCCAAATGCTGGGTTAACAATGTGATCAAACAGTTTAACCCAATGGCTGGGTTTTTCCATATCTGACGAAAAGTTGGGTTTAAACAACCCAGCATTTTTTTCTAGAATATTTTCTATGTAATTATACATAACAGTTTTGTATGTTTTTTATGTTTTTGTTTACTATTTAAACTGTTTTCCATTTAATATATAAATTTATCTAATTTATGAAGACTGAATGTTTTAGCATCATTACTCCAGTCTTCAGTGTCACATGATACTTCAGGAATCACAGGCTGATTTGCTGCTCAAGAAACATTTCTTATTATTATCAATAATAATTTCCAGATACTTTGATGAACAGAAAGTCTAAAAGAAGAGCATTTATTTGAAACAGAAATCTTAAAAAAATGTAAAAATGTAAAAATGAACAACTATTTTTTTTAACCTTTGATCAATTAAAGGAACAATTCACCCAAAAATTTAAATTATGTAATTTACTGACCGTTCATTTGTTCAAAACCATCATGTTTTTCTTTTTTTCTGAACACAGAAGAATATATTTTGAAGAATATGGGTAACCAAACAGTTGATGGAAGACAAATAGCCAATAACTTCCATATGGATAAAAAAAACAAAAAACACAACAGTTGTGCAGGCAAACTAAACTCAAAATTGACAAATATACGAAACTGCAGTGACAGTCGGAGGGTAAACAATCTATCAGATAATCAGCTGAATGTAAAACCATTACTACGGCTTACAGGGACAATGACATTGTGTGCTCATAGCATTACAGCTTAAATAGATTTAGTTTTCACTATAGTGTAAGCTGTAAAATATTTACCTTTGCTCTTCAATCTAATTACACAAGGAAATGACCACTGTATTGGCTAGGGAGTACAAAGCTCATTTGCATTCAACGAGAATCACAGTGAAGGGCAACGCAAAACGGCAGACAGTAAAATCTTCTACTGTCCTTGACATGCCGGGACAGTAGTAGTAGTAGCTAATTAAAATATTAAACTGATGTACAATTCATAAATCAAGAGCCCAACTCTTAGTCCAACACGATTGCGTGCAACAAAACAAGATCGACCGCTCTGGTGAATTTAGAGACCGTGGAAGGACACAGTCCTTGAAGGGAAAGGTTAGCGCTGTCCTTGAGTCACATGAACAGACTGTGTGAATCACACAAGGGTGGATGAAGCAGTCAAAGTTCTACAAGAACAAATTTCTTATGTAAAAGGATGACTGCATTTTACCCCACAGCGGCAGATTAAAAGAGAAGCGACTTAATGTGGAGTGACAGTCCTAACGGAACTGGCGGAGAGTGGCGTGGTATGGAAACGCAACGCTGACTGGCCACAGATCTACAACGACACCCAAGGAGGAGCTGAAAAACTGTCTAACAAACCAGGAGAGGTTTTCAAGCTGCAGAATAGAGACATCTTGGTTCTCCTTCTCAAGCAAAGATTCCTGACACCTAGTGTTGACGGCGCACTCTGGAGACCTGCATTCAGTCCTCCCTCTTTCCCGTCCACCACCTGTACAGAATAAACAAAAAAGATGCTCCTTAAGGGGGTGTTGTTGCACTGGCTGTCTCTCCATGACCTCCGTACAAACAGTAAAATCCTCACTAACAAAGAAGGAGCCACTTTAGGAAGAATGAGGCCAATCGGTGGATATTCTACATGTTATTTACATGCGCCGAGTGAGCAAATCCGAGGTGACAGAGCTCCAGCACGGGAGAGCTGGATGTATAGTCCTCCAGCAGCAGTTTAAAGCTGGCAGGCTGTTGTGCTTAGTCATCTCTGGATTTTCCTCCTTGCGCTGCCAGGCCTGGATGCTGCTCGGTCTAGACACTGGCTTCCATTGGTCATGTGCAGCTGGGAGCTGTCAAGTTTTTCATTCATTTTAAAACGTCTACGGGGTACCGAGGACCTCGATCTCATCTGATAATCTGCACTAGCAGCGAAGATTAAAAAGAGAAAAAAGAAAAGCCTCCAGTTGTGCTCATCTAGTTCATCTAAAAACATAAATAGGGTGTTTTATTAATCCGTTTTGGCATAAATCTATGCCCGGCTAACTAAAATGTAATGTAATCTGATGAACAAACTTTCATACTTTTTATAGCTATATTGTGAAAACTGGAAAAGTGAAATTCCTTGATTTATTTACATAATTTTGCAATTACTGACCTCTATGATTTTCCTAGATCAATATTTTTTTATGCTAGTAACACACACACACACACACACACATTATACGCAATATGACACAAGCAAGATAGCAAAATATTCAGGCCAGCATGCTGACCGTGCGAATTTAATGACTTCACACCACTTCAGTAAACAAAAAGCAAATATTAACTTGCATTTTATACCTTTTGTTGCCAGTTACTTTGTCCCCTTTTGCTCCGCCAACAAACATATTAATAAACAAAGCCGAAGCAGGAAGCAACATGCTTTTCTTGAATTAATCAGTGCTTTTAATTTGAACAAATTGGTAGAGTAAATTATTTAGTGACTCACTCAAAAATACGGCAACTTGTTTTGTTCCTGATTGAAGGGGATATATCATGCTAAATCCACTTTTTTAGCCCTTAAAGGGATACTCCAATTTTTTTTGGAAATAGGCTCCTTTACAACTCCCTTAGGGGTAAACAGTTGAGTTTTACCATTTTCGAAAACCTTTCAGCTGATTTTCTGATATTTAGAAGAATATCAGTAACCAGAGAGTTGGTCTCATTGACTTCCATAGGAAAAACACTATGGAAGTCAGTGAGAGATAAGAGAAATAATCGACTATCACTTTCTACACAATACAGTTACATACCATTGCACTACATCCATATGAAGACGTTGTTCTGCATGTTTGTCATCGTCTTTTTCAACTCGCTTGCTCTGGATCGCACATGTAACGCTTGAAGGACAAGTCTTCCGTTGTTGACATTTTGTTAAAGTGTGAATAAAAATGTTCTTTGACTCTATATAATCGTGTATCTCTAATCAAACTACAAAAATGGCCGAACGGGGTGGAGTTGAACCGAGTGTGAACTCAGCAACCTAGAGCGGGCGGGGTGTGACACATCTCCTTTTTATTTAAAGAGGCCGCTCCAAAACGAGTTGCCCACAGACCCACATCAGAAAAGGGGTAGAAAAGGGGCCTGTGGAGCTATAATAATGAGGAATTCAGACCCAAGCATTGCAGTTTCACTACCACAAATGTATGATATGTAAATCGCTTTATATAGACCATAAATGTTTGATATGTAAAAAACAATGATTTAAGAGCATGATATGTACCCTTTAAATCAGTGTTTTTAAATTAAATGGATGAATGGATGATTTAATGACTTACCCATAAAGACAGTCACTGGTAACCACCTACTGGTGTGACCAGTACCGCTAAACACATAAGCAATGAAAAATCACAGCTTGTAACTTGTATTTACATGATACAGTAATTGAGACATTAATTCAAGAAATTCATTTCAAACAGAAAGACTTATACAGAGAAATGCATTGTCGGAGTGAAATTTAAGTGAACGTTGTTTTACTTGTGAGTGTGAGCGGTACATGAGGGGAGCGTTCGCTTGTGCCCAACATTACACACGCCGGGTGCTTATAAATTGGAAGGCTGTGTCCTATAAAGCTTCATTTCTCTGCTGCCATGTCATCGAGCATTGAAGGTCATCTTAATTTGAAAAATCCTTGGAAGGCATCCTTCATTTGGCATATTTTGAAGGCTACATCAACTGTGAAACACTCACAATCCTTTGCACACATTCCAATACGCAAAAAAAGATTTGGCAGAAAATGGCTGCTTAGTTTCATTTTGAAATGAATAATAATAATAATAATGTTATTGGCATTGAAGACATGTTTTCTTTTGTTTTGTTGTAGATTCACATAATCCTAAACCTCCAATGATGTAAGTAGCCTAACTGGGAGACCACGGACAGATTACTGGTTGCCAAGTGCACTTTTTCTTTTTTGAATTTTCATTCTGAACCCACTACTCACTCTTAACTCTACAAAATTACATAGAATAGTGCACACTGTAAGTTTCTAGTTTGTTCAAAACACACAAAAGAAGGATTATCTATCTGACAGCATTTACTGCATTGTGAATAAACAATTTAGACATTTTTTAAATTAAATGTTCCTTGATATTTTGAAATGCGGGTGAAATATGATATCCTGGTTTGAAAAAAAAAAAGTAGAATAATACTCAAAATTCCTGATGGTTGTGGCAACTTAACTGACATTCTAAATGGATTTTAGGAGGAAAAAAGGGGGGAAAATACTATGACTGATCCTTTAAAGAGGATGTAATTGGAAGCTAGTCTTGAATGGCAGGTGTGTTAAAAACTGCAATTCTCTCGGTCTGCATATAGCGAGCGACAGAATGCGTTTGCCTGAATTGTCAGTTTCTTTGGTGCAATGACACATGTGCGTCCCCTCTTGTCGAAAGGATTGCCTGTTCACCAGTTTGGAACATGACACATCCTCGTGGGGGATGTTGGGAGCCTCATGCATCATGACCTTCATTCCTGTCTGTGGAAACTCTATAGTTTGAAGGGAAAGTTCTATTACTCTGTGCTTTACAGAACATCTACATTTTGAGGCAGCGGGATTTCTCTCGGGACCTCTGGGCTTGAATCTAGTTCTTTGTAGGCTCCTTTCTCAGTTTGGTTCAGATTTCTGATATCATTTTTTGAATTTGGATGGTCTGAGATTAAGTGATGAAACAAAAGAGAATAAAAGATTGTTTATAATCAGCTCATCCTTTTAGAGTCCCCTATCTTGTGCCAAGGCTATTGTTTGCTAAATCAACCATGAAAGGGGCTTGTTGTTCCATCTCATGCTCTCCTCTCTGGCCTTGAGGCTTTATTGTGTTCTGTCATTGCCTTAAGTAGGACTGAATGCTCATATTGGCTTTCAGCCATGGTTCCTGCATTCTTCCCCCTTGGCCTCCGTAGTTGACAGGGTCTTCACCATGGCTTTCTCTGTAAATAGCACAAAACTCCTACATTACTGTAAGAGCCTTCTTGCCTGTGGTGGACCGAGGCACATAACCTCACTCATTATGGCATTTTGGAGTCGTTTAGGGTCCGCAGTACCTTTTAGTGCTCGGGGTTGTTTTTATGGCCATGGTTTAATTACGTTAGTCAGTCAGTTTAGGAATAGTTAATTTCAGATGGAAAATTCTTGCATTTTTTTTGTGTGCCCCATTTCCAGATTTCCCTTGGAAAAAAAATATTTGTTTGATGTGATTCTTGTTTATTTGACACTTAAAATTTCCCTTACACTTAAAACTTTTTTTTATAGTTTTGAGGTGTGGTATGGTTCTTCTTATTATCTGCCTATACCTAAAGGGACAAAAGAAAAAAAATGCTTTCAATGCATTTGAGAAGTTTTGCGTTTCCACAAGAAAATTTGCATTCGCTCGAAAAACCTTTGTGAGGGAAATAATACGAGCTAGGAGGAACAAACTTTTGCAAACGAACGCAAAGTTTCTCAGTGGAAAGTAAAGTTTTTGTAAGCAAATGCAAAGTTTCTCAGGGGAACACATATAAATTAAATAGCTTTCCTCCTATTGATTTTTTCCCCATCACCATGTCCCTTTGTATCTCCAACTCTCACAAATTTAAGGACTAGATTTACTCATATCTGATTTATGATTTTACATTAATGTCTCCAAACACAGTTAAAAAATTAACTATTTAGTGGTGAATTATTGTTTATTTTTAGGCTACTTTAATATTTATGACTGCCATATACTTTTCTTCTGAAAAGTCTATGTAACTTTTTTTCAAAATGAACCAATAAATAATCAATCAATACATCATCAATCCTTCTTCCAAAATGTGTTTTGGTCTTACCCTGATTCACTATGGTTTATACAGACCAAAAAAGCTAATCAAAGTTGTCCTAAAAAAAGAACGGGTATTGGTCAAAATTCATGTACTTTGATTAAATGTTTTGATCCAACCCGATCAATTCTTGATCCAACAAGAATTCGTAAGAATTTTACGAGGTGGCTAATTCGTAACAATTCGTACAACCTCACTCGTACGAATTAGTACATTTTTGCAGCAACCCTGTATCACACGAAATACGTTCTGAGGAAACTATTTTGTAAATCGCAATTACGTTACATGCCAACATATAAGCAGTGCTATTACGTTGGTCCTCAACGTAATATGTCTCATTGTTAATACGTAGATAATACGTAATATGTAAAACGTACGTATTGTACGTTTGGATAGATGCAAAAACGCATAATATGGACGTATTTGTAACATTTAAACGTAACATTATTACGTTTTTACAGCTATAAAACGTTAACTATTTACGTCTATTTCATATCATAACGATATCTGTATACTTTCACTTTTAAAGATAAATGTAACAAGATCCCTTAATCCTACTCCCAAAACCTAAACATATTCATTTTATACAGAATATAAAAAGGATAAAACATAATGGACAGTTTTAGCATTACAATATATTTTGAGCCACTACTCCCAGACCTAAACATAACCATTCCTAAAACTGCGCAATTATACAGAAAAAAACATAACAGACAGAAGTATACGTTTTACAATGTCAATTTTTTCCCAAAAAAGTGGAGTATCCCTTTAAGCTTGAATGCTTTATGAGCTGTAGAATAACCATATTCATCTGCAGTCATGCAGAGTTGAAGCACAACCAAAACAATGTTCTTCCGCAAAATGCATGCAGTTTTTTTTAACCACTAGAGGGCTAACAGTTACATACTGTAGTGTACCTTTTAAAGAAAACATTTAAAGGTGATTTTCCCAACTTTGATTCTATATTCAATATACACGTTGCATTTTCAAGCCATTTGATTCAGTGTGACTTATTAAGGTCTATTAGAAAATAATTCATCTCTTGAGTAGTTGGGTAAAAACCCCTCAAAAAAGCTCTTTTCAGAAAGCTTAATCTTTTGATCCCCAGTCACATTCTCCTTTTGTATAGGAGGTATAGAAAAGGCAGGTGGTGTGCACAGATTTGCCGGGTGAAAGATGTTTATGTTGCAGGCAGACATCCACACGTTTTATAGGGGACAGATGGCAAATACACGATAAGAGCATCTTGGGTGCTGTCTTTATGGAATTTGTTGCTTGTTGTTCTCGATGCAGTGCAAGGCCGCTTCAGAGGAAAGTGAAACACTTCTGTAATCAGATCTATTAAAGTCATATGGTAGCCCTTTTGTTCTTTCATTTATCAAACATTTGAACTTGCATAACAAAGGATAATACTAATAAAGTTATGGAAAAAGTAGCTTCTGACAGTAGATATATTTGGCAGAGATTTACAGCACATATTGAAATAGTTATCTGTTTTCTGTTTCTTCCTTATAAACAAGAGACTTTTTTAGATGACATTTTCAGTGATTAATGTATTTTTGGCTGCAGTGTTCTACAGCAATTAAAATGTATGAAAACAGTCTCTTTGACAGTTCATTATATTGTACAGATAATTATTTTGACATACTAAGTCTTGAATCGCATTCACAGACTGAATTAATCACAATGGCTGTTATTTACTGTCACTGTACTAATTACAATGGCTGTTTATTTTATAATATTTTAGTAACACTTTATTTTAATAGTCTACTTTAGACATGAGTACATTTGCAGCTACATGTCATTAACTCTCATTTGAGTAATAGACTGTCTGCTTAATATCTGGTAACTCTTTATTGTGATGTTCCCCCAACATATACTCTACTGACTATAAGTAACTTTGCAACTACATGTTAACTTACAGTATTCTAACCCTAACCCTACCAGTCTACGAATACTTCTAATGAGTTGGCCTGTTAGTTGGAAAGTTGTTTATTGAGTATACCATTGAAAAGTATAAGTTTATCTGATATTAAAGCAAAACAGTATAGATACCCCCCCCCCCCACTCCCAATTACAAATAAATGTAAGTTTATTTGCCCCAGATTTCTTTTTCATTTTCTCTAACGAATTTGGGGTTTAACTTCAACAACGAATCCCCTTTTTTGTAGTGTGATTGTTCAGTATCCATTCAGACTGACCATGAGACAAAGAACTGAGGGTATGTTTACATGACAACGATATAATAAAAGCGTAAAAGTTTTTCCTTTGCGTTTTTCCAGCCCGTTCTCACCCTTTAGCGTCACATAGAACGCTATATGACAAAACGGCGCTATTCTACGTGCATGGCACCCTTTATCGTTAATATAACACGCAAACCCAAGACGTCATAAATCCTTTAGCGTGAATATGACACGCAGACCCTACCCCACACCTAAACTTAGCCCTCACAGCACGTGTTATATTAACGATAACGGGTGCCATATGCGTAATATAGCGCCGTTTTGTCATATAGCGTTCTATATGACGCTAAAGGATGAAAATGCGTTGGTTTTTCACCTATAGACGACAACATTGTCAAAATGATCCCCGTTCACACGGATCCGTGAAAACGACTAAAAATGCTGTATTATTCCAGGCCAGTAGTTGGCGGTTACTTTGTAATGAAACACTACACACCTATTGACAGAACACATGATGAACTGAACACGCATGTGCATGACGTCCCCATTTTCACAAATTACCATTTTTGCAGTTTAAACAAAAAGGTTTGCATTTTCAGGCCTTTGTCATGTAAGTAAACGGCCAAAATGCATTATGTATTTTTTTTTTCAGTTTCAGCGTCCTGTAAATGCCATAAGGGCTCAAAATACACAAGATCATTAGAGGGAAAGTTCACCCAAAAAAATTTCAAATTGTCCCAAACCTGCATATGTGTGTCTGGTTGCCAATGCCATGTTGGTAACCAAACAGTTGATGGACCCCATTGTCTTCAGTAGGAAAAAAACAAAACAAAAAAAAAAAACAGCAACGGTCTGGTTTTTCGAAAATATTCTTCAAAATATCTTCATTTGTGTTTAGCAGAAGAAAGAAACTCTTCCAGATTTGGGAAAAAAAATATAAGGGTGAGTAAATTATGACAGCATTTTCATTTTGGGTGATCTATCCCTTAGTTCACGAAAGGATTAATCAGAAACCATGCCAACTAATAATTAGCTAAAACACAGGCAAAACTTTGACAAATAAAACCATGATTAGAAATTAAACAATGCAATGAAACCAACATGACATGACTGTTACACTTTATAATATTTGTGAAAAATAAGAAATGACAGTAATAATGTTGTTATTCAGACAGAACGACAGACAGAATATTTATTATTCATTATTAATAATTAATTATTCAGTCTTCAGAAAGCAAAATGAAAAATTAAAAACGGTTGCTGAATATGACTGCAAAAAAAAAATCATTTCATTAAACACATTGCATATCTTAAGTATACACATCAACTTTGATATCCATAAAAAATAAGTTCTGTCAAATCTTTATATTTTTTTTGTGGACCACATATAGGAGGTACCCTTTTTCCTCTATGGCCCCTTGGGAATGACTTTTACCGTCAAAGGTCTATAGATATACAAGACTATTTAGTGAGGGTCTAGCGGTGGGACCCTCTCAGAGGTGTGTAAAGAAGCATGAAGGTTGAGTTCCCTCAGGAAGGACGAATAACCAGTGTTGGAACGCCAGCACTGTCAATGCTAATCTAAAACAATTGAAAGAAATAGCCTCACTTCTTTTCCACAGTTGGAGCAAGACTACGTTTGTTTTTGTCAAAAATGACTATAACGTTTATGATTTCTGATGATGTAGAGAAAGAGTCTCGTCTTAGCAGGTCAATGCCATTACACCCCTCACCTTCAGACCTCCTCTGTCTTTGCTTGAGCAAAAAAAACAAAAACCCTATTATATCAGGTACGATTCCTCAAACACACACCTGGTCTCAGCCATAAATCTCTGTCTCCATTATAGTTCTGCCAATAGCATGGCCATGCTGGCTGCACACACTCTTTATTGTGGGGTTTGATGCATATTTCACCGTGCTGGGGTGTGACAGAATTGGGTTGGAAAATGAGGGAGCAGCTTCATTATGGTACTAGTGGATTGTTCGCTGGAGCTGCCAAAAGTGGCATGAAATGGGGGGAAAGAAGCTGGAGAAATGGAGGAAAGGACGAGAGAGAAGTGACAGGAATGAGACAAACTGTACCAAACATCAGCATCTAATTTTTCTTCCCTTGTTTCTGAAGCAGCCGTCAAGTGGAGAAAACTGGACGGCGTTTAGCATGACTATTAAAACTTCCTGAGAATAGCTGCAGGTTTTTCACTTCACAAGCATGAATCTGATATCACAATGTGGTGTAAATGTCCAGCCCTGCTTATTTGTGACATAGATGTACTATGTTGATGCTGCAAAGATCCCAGCAAAAGAAATGAGCACTTTAGAGCATTTCAACACAGATTATTTTGTGGTTGTTATTGGAAAAAAAAAAGTTAAAAACTGTATTTGACGTGAAAAAAAATCCACAAAAGGTGCTTTTCTTAAAGGGGAGTAGGTAATTAATACAAAATAACTGTTTTGGCATACAAATATTTTAAGATGATCTCAGGGGAAAAATAAATGAAAAATAAAGCATTTACAACGGTGTTGTGTTCTGTATTCACTTGAGGTAATACTTAAGGCTCTTTCCCCAAACATATTGATGCTATATTTCTTCAAACTGTTTTTTAGCTGCAGGGTTTTGTGTGTCGATCCTTATTGACAGCTCCAGGCTTCTGTAGCAACAAAACAATGCTTCATGATTGCTGCTGTTATCTGAATCATTTATCTTTTTTCCTTCGAATTGCCTAGTGCGATGATCAGAAGCTGATGATTATATCTTTCCAAGTATAGCACTAAATTTGAGATTAATCTTAACTTCCAATAACAGTGCAGTGTGCAATGTTTTTATATCCGCTTTTTGAAAAAAAAAAAAAAACCCAAAACAAAAAAAAAACGATAAAATATTCTTGAAACAAATATAATCTACGCCAACAATAGCCAGCCAACTTAAGTAAAAACAAAGTGCACTCTTATAGATATAAAATAAATAATAAATTAATTTCTTTTAAGTCATCTCTTTGAGAACAAGTCAGTCAACTTAAAAAAAAAAAGAAAAAAAAAAAAGAAATTTCAAATTTTATGTTTGTCAGTAGGAGGCAGTCTTATAATGTCATCCCGGTTACCGTAATTTTGTATGGTGAACTGATAAACACTGTAAAAATGAATGCGCTTTATGTAATCAAAAAAAAAAAAAAAAAAAAAATTGTGGCAACAGATTACAAGAGATATAATTATTAATTAATTTTAAAAATAGAATTGAGTAATAATTAATCAAATTAATCCATTAAAAGTTAACCATTTAAAATGAGTAACATTTTTTTTTAAGTATGTTTAAGTCACCATTATGGTGATCAGTGTTTGTTTTAGGTTTGTTTTAAAATGACGGTTTTCTCCTTCGGTGATTCTGCTTGTTAACATCAGGTGTCTTCAATGTTGGCAATATAAAATAAAGATAATGTAAAATAATTCATCTTTAACGTATGTCTGTTATTCAGATATATTTGTTTATTTTTTGGTGTAAATTTTACTCATTTTAACTTTTAAGGAATATTTTGATTAATTATTTCTCAATTCTAATTTGTTCAATTTAATTAATAATATTGCTTGGAATCTGTCGCCACAATTTAATTGATTAGATAAAGCATATTAATTTTTACAGTGTAAAAAGCGGACATTTCTAGAAGACTCAGCACTTGATATCGCCATTTGTCTTTTAAGACACAGTTTCAACCCCGTTACCTTGAAGACGCAATTATATTTCAACTTATATTATAAATTATTAATTTAGCTTGGGATGGGCACTAAACTATTAATTAACACTTTAAATACAATATTTGTCAGATAGAATCATTAAAATCTAGCATAAAATGTACTTCTCAAATTGGAAAAGCCACAGTTTAATATTAAGACACTTTTATATTGCCATTCAGTGAAGGGGAAAAAAAAAACTATTTCCACTTCACCATCAAATCTCACTCCAAGTCATAAAGATAAAATGTTGGATGGAGGAGGGTCATCAGAATCAATGGGTTCTTAACTTTGATGCTATATGGCATACTTAATGAGAAAAATATAGTTTACTACCCCTTGGCATGAAATGCTAGACTAAGCTTTTTCCAAGGGCAGCATTCAGTCTGACCTATCAACATTCAGTCCAGCATCTGCTATAAATTGCAAGGCTGTGCGTTAGAAAGGACTTATATTGATTACTAAGAGTGAGTAGGACACTAGAGCTCCGCTCTATTTAGATTCTTATTAACCAGAACACACACACAGACTTGGCTTAAAACACTGCTTCTTCAAATACATCCAAGATGCTTGGAAAACACCAATATTTCAGGACGGTTTTGGGATTCTGTCATTATAGCTTACAAAGATGCGCCCAAAAATGTGACTGTTTCAATCAGAAAAACAAAACAAAAACAAATGCATTTTAATTTTATTTGTATAATGGATTCTGCAAACATGAGATGTACTCAAGTATTTTTTCTCTGATCTTCATTCCAAACAATAAAGTGTTTGATTTAATGAAGCAGAAACAAAATCGTCTAACTGAATGAGAACGAATGAGAAATACAGTTTGACGTGATTGTTATTACCCATATAAAAGGTTTTTATATATCTGTCTCATGTTCTCCAGAAAAAAAAATACTAAATCGGTGTTCTGAGTCTCTCTGGTTGTGGCATTGGTTATGATATATCCTATCTAATAACTTGTCATTTAGAGACAGTTGATTTAACACAAGAGGCTTTATATTGGTCAATGCTGGTGTGACTGGCAGCATAAATGGTAAAAATTTCTCGCATGATGCATTTATTGAACTGCAGACCCATTTTTGTACACACTTGGAATCAAGATGGATGCATTAAAACCTCACAGATCTAGAGAAACAAGATCCTTAGAGAGGAAAATGTTATATCAGGATGAGGGATTGTTCAAATGAACCTTTAACCTCCTCCGTCTCTCTTACATCTTATTTTCCCAAAGGTGAGAATGATGTTTTGTTGGTGCTTTTATGCAAGCATGCCATCTGCCGTTTAATAACTCTCCATATGGTGGTGATCCAAGCATAGTAAACAATTATTAACCTGTGATTTAGAGCCCAGGTCAGTATTTTTTCTGTTGTTTAAAGGGATAGTTTACCCAAGAATGATTTTTTAAGGGTCATGTGACACTGAAGCTTATATATATATATACTTCTAAGTCTTTACTTTGTACTTGTGAGAGAACACAGTGACCTAAAAGAGCTGCAAATGTCAGAGCAGGACAATGTGCAATAAAATGCCAAATAAAAGGATTTAGTGCCAGTGCTAAAGATGCTGTCATATGACGATTAGCAAGAGACAGAGAGTGCAAGCTTATGATTGCCATAAAGCTGAAATAAACGAGTTTGCTAATAGGCAGTGACACATGCAAGTAAGCCACATATGCAAGTGTTGACCAGTGAAGTCCTGCTCTTGCATCAGAGGCTGCAGACTGCAAGGAAGGGCTTTTGTAGTGTAAGCTTTGTGCCTGCATTGCAGAGGCTGTCGGAACACAGATTGATTTGTAGATATTGAGACAACAGTGATTCGTTGCAAAGACCACTTACATCAGCACTCAAATCAGTCTTTTGAGCTAAAGCTGGGGGGGGAGGAGGTGATGAGACACCCTGTGTGTTTGTTGTAACTTGATGCTTTAAAAATTTCTTGTCGAGAGATGCTTTAAAAACACACTGTTACCATTTGAAATTTCGTTGCATTTTAAGGTCTGGTAAATAATGGCCGCGTTTGTTATCAACTGACAACCATAAAGTGTATTTATTGCAATAGAAACTGGGCAGTGTTTAATTAATCAATCATGCTATTAAGGTTGATTAATCAAACACTCATATTATTAATAAAGTTATTATAACGTGAATTAATCAGTTATACATATGCAATGACAAAGTAAACATTATCAAAAATTTAAGTAAAAAAAAAATGATTCATCGTTGTCATATTACCATATTTAAAGCTACACTGTGTAACTCTTTTAGTTTATCCTCAGCTAAAAACACTTAGTTCTTTCAAAAAATATGTGCTCATTATTTAGTTCGATCAAGTAATAAAGTATTCTCGTGAGTGTATAATATGCCATTGAAAATAAATACGGGTAAGGGGTTCTAATGTCGGTCACCATGTTGCCCCTCCATCTTGAAAATACATTAGCCAAAGAGGGACATACCCGTTAATTCAAGCTTCGCCTTTCGCGTTTACGTTCGAGTTAACACTCATGGACAGGGTCGAACTGGAAGCCATGTTAATCTTGGACTACATTGGCCACCGTAGGAGTTAAAACGAAATCGGAATTGAGAGGAACAGAAACTAATATTCACTGGATGGTCATATACCTATTCACCGCTAGATGGGGGTAAAAATCACACAGTGTAGCTTTAAATAAAAATAAAAATGTGCATGGACAAATGATTTATATAGTCCATAAAATGATAACAGATTTGATGACTTATAAAAACGTTCCAATTTTAAGTTTAAGAAGTTGTACTGTTGGTTGCAGGTTTTTTTTTACCGTATTTCAATTCAATTTTTCTTTAGACATGAACTTTTTATAGTAGTTTGAGAAAATGCCAAGTTTGGCATCTGGCTTCATTCCACTTTTTCAGAAATGTACGAATCCAGCAGTTACACTGAATGAGTCATTCCTGTGCTATTAATCATGTGCTGAGCTCAGTTAAGACAGTTCTGTCTGTAGAGCACAGCATGCCATGTTAAGAGCAGTGCTTGTTTCTTCCTGCCTCTTTAGAAAACAGTTGCCTCTCCTTCTGTTTACAGTAACGAGGGTTTCTCCAGAAAACTCACCATCTTATCTGAGCTGTTATTGCATTACATGAATTCATGCCTGTATCGGGAAGCTCAGTAAAGAGCTATGTGTGTGTTGAAATCTGGAGAGAGTGATAGATTTAGACGAACTCCTATAAGTCCGAGACCAATATTTTGATCCCACTCTATCCATCGAGAGTTTAGACTGTGAGAAAAAGGTGGTGAGTTTCCCATTGAAGGCTTGGGTTTAGCTTACAGTATACACATTTGTGTTCTCTCAAGCTTGTGAGACAGTAATCGGTTTAGGCTGTGAAGACCTTTAGAAATTAATATTAAAGATATTAAAGTGAGGATAGATTTGCCCTAAACGTTTAAGTAATCAGATGATGATATTCTTAATCAGAATAATAAAAAAAACTTCTCAAAAATAATGTTTTATTGCCATTCAGAGTTTAAGCAACATCCCATGTTGATATAATGTGATATAATGTTGTGAAATAAAGTAGAATAAATAAACAATATGGAATTCATACTGAGATCAATAACATGCATTTCGAAAATTTATTTAGTTTTTGCATTTTGCAACAGTTCAATTAACAAGTTAATATTAAGTAATCTGCCATTTAGACACAGTTTTGCTGGTTGTTTTGTTTATTTGCTTTGTCAATGACAAAATTAGCAAAACAAAGCTGAATCTCAGAGTTATTTTTGAACAAATCAGTTGAGTGAAATATTCAATAACTCATTTCTTTCTTTCCTGAATGAATCAGCTGGTTTAAATGAATCAGTTGAGTAAAAGATTCAATGACTCACTCATTAGTTTCGTTCCTTAATGGATCAGCTCTTTTAAATAATTCAGTTAGTGAAAGATTCAATAACTCAATAATTAATTTCATTGTTAAAACAAATCCACTGAGTGAATGATTAAAATGAAGTCCTATCACATAAATTTGCCAATTTTGACTGTCACTTCTTGTCACCTACTGGTGTAACTATGTAACATGTAGAAAGATTCACTGAAAATTCCCACCACTGACAACCCAACCCGATCTCACGGGAATTCGTACGAATTTTACGAGGTGGCTAATTCGTAACAATTCGAACGACCTCACTCGTACGAATTAGTACGATTTTTGTGAAATCGTACATATTTTACGAATTGGCCAATTCGTATGAATTCATACGATTGACCTACCCCTAACCCCGCCCCTAAACATAACCGTCACGTGGGTTTAGGCAATTTGTACGAATTCGTACGAGTGAGGTCGTATGAATTAGTACGAATTAGCCACTTTTGAATCACTCGTACGAATTCGTACAAATTGGTCGTGAGATAGGGTAGGACAACCAGAGAGCTAAAATTATACTCAACCACTTAGTTCACAAATCACTAAATAAATAAATCATAATGAGTTCTGTCATCAGTTCTGTATCTCAATAACTGTAAGAATCAAAGTACAGTTACAGAAATGTGTGCTTTTATGTTGGTTTCAAACATCTAGTTTGGGTTTTGTGTGAGTTAGGATGCAGTAAAATCCCACCCGATCTCACGAGAATTCATACAAATTTTTACGAGGTGGCTAATTCGTAACAATTCGTATGACCTCACTCGTACGAATTAGTACGTTTTTGCTAAATCGTACATATTTTACGAATTGGCCAATTCGTATAAATTTGTACGAATGACTAAACCTAGGCCCCTAAACCTACCCATCACATGGGTTTGAACAAATCGTACGAATTCGCACGAGTGTGGTCATATGAATTAGTACGAATTAGCCACTTTTTAATCACTCGTACGAATTCGTACGAATTGGTCGTGAGATAGCCTAGGTAAAATCTCAAACGATTCGGTTGCTTTCTTGTTTTGTATGAAATATGTGCTTGTTGCCATTGCAAGCACATTCACCAGCACTACACTACTTTAACCTCAAAATGTTTATAAATCATTGGGGTGAAACGACTCAGCGCCCTTATGTGCACCAGGTGTTGCATGAAACAACTTGTCCTACCTTTGAAAGTCAAATGTTCTACACAGTGGCATTTCACATTAAGATCCTGAGAGTGCGACTGAAAACAAGATACTCTTAATTACATTACAGTGAACAGTCAAGGGTAATTAACCAATAGGCAAGGTGAAACATTTGTGTCAATTATGCATAGAATTTAAAGTTAAAATCTCCAGCTGGTCATGCATATTCCCTATATATGTGAAGAGGCGGCTGATATTTATTGAAACACAAAAAAGCAAGTGGGGTTTTTTGAAATATTCTTATCGAATAGCAGTGGCAAAAGGTTGCAAAGGATGAATCAACCCCCCTGAGCAACTACAAAGTCAACAACTTGCCATTATTAGAATGAATAATGAATCGAATTAAGATATTAATCTCATACGTGCTGTACTATGAATTCATAAAGTGAGAGTTGCTGCATTATTCATCCTGAGAGGAACATCATCTCTCACACCAGCAAGGGGTGATTCCTTCATGCAGAGAGATAATCGTCTTGGTGTTTCCTAAAGCGAGCAACAACACATTTCTATCAGATTCTATCTAGATCAGGATTAGGTATAGCTTTTTTTGCTCATTTGACTTGCGCCACAGGCAAACAGTCAGGAATATCATTGTGTTATTTTGCAGATAAATTGCTGTGTACACTTAGGAAATTAGAAAGTATCAGGTAAATATGATTATAATATTCACAAATAAATTGATATTCAAAGTTTTGTCAGGTTTTACTAAATGAGATCCAAAATCATGTCTCTCATTCTGTTAAAAAAAAGGGTTGGGTACAAGCATTGCATTTCTTTTTTTCCTTTGGTAAATTCGACACAGATTGCTATAACGCATGGTTTCAGACAGGGCCTGAGTTGAAGGTGACGCAGGAGGATGCATCCCCTCTAATGAACAACAATTACACAAAGCATCTACCTTGTAAATTAAACCTGCCCAATTCCCTTTGGACAATTTAATTAATAGCGATTATGTTATTCAGCCATATAATACAGATATTGTGATTGCGTCGCTATTTTATATTTGAATGCTGTTTTAGCTGTATGAGGAGGTCTTCCTGCAAAGTTTGCATATTACTGTTGAAACGAGAAAAGTCAAGGGATGTACAACAATTGCTACCTGTGATGGAAGCAACTTATCCCATCAACATAAGCTAGTTAGCAATTAGCCAAAATTATGAAAAAAACAAAACAAAACAAAAAACAATTAGAATAGCAAAATTCATGTTGTCATTTGGATAGCACTCACTGGGTTGACTGCTCCTGAGGGCAAATTGCAATAACACTACCAAAATACACAAAGTGATTGTAGCCTAAACAAGACACACGAAAGAAACAGGAAAAACCTGACATGAGATTTAATAACCGAAGAGACGTTATTACAAAAGATGATGATGTCAAGTAGAAGTTTACATGCATACTCTTTGTTGTTCATCTTTTCTGACTGACAGCAATATCCTTTACACGAATCTGTTTCCAAACATTATTAAGGGGATAGTAACCCTAAAATGAAATTTCTTTCTTCATTTAATCACCCTCATGTTGTTCCAAATTCAAGACTTTCGCTCATCTTGCTTGTGTCATGATCAGGGGTGCGTTTCCCGTACAATGACACAACTAGTTCACTACCATAGTACGATGCGTCGTTGGAAAAATCAACTAGCTAGTCACGACTGTTTCCCGAAACCCTGTCGCAAAGTATCGTTCAACCACGTTGGTTTCACACGTGGTGGAGTAATAATTACTTTTAATGAAACTATTTGAGATCAAATTAACACTAGATTTGTTTTATATAAATTACAGACATGTCATCTGAGGACTATTTCTAATTGTTCTCAGTTATTTTGTTTTATTACCAGACTCAATATTTGGCTCGTTCCTACATAGTAGAGCACGTTCGCACATGCGCACTCTTCAAACACGTTAGTTCAAATCTTTTGAAAAACTTAAAGACGTAAATTACATTTGTATATATTCTTAATAAAAGGCACCGGTTGTACTGAATGTCAGCTTGCTTATTTTGCTCAAGATAAGGATTTATTACGTCCAAATATGTTGCAATATAGAAACGATGCCTCTAACCACAGGTCGAGAGCTGTCGTTCAAACCACACAACTTTGCGATGCTGTTTGCGAATGTCCATTAGAACGATGTTTTCGGGAAACACCGACTCGTTAAACTATGCAGATAATGACGGGACTTGCGACCATAGTTGGCTAATGATGCTTTCGGGAAACGCACCCCAGGTTGTGCAAACACATGATGATGCAGATGTTAAAGGAGCATTTCACCCATTTCAACATTAATCTTTATTGAAAGTGGATCATATATGTAGTCGAAATGTAAAAGAATTTTTGAATTTGGTGCCCCCTTGACCGAGAAAAGACAGAAAATAACTGAAGGGCGTATTTGTATGTAAGACAACAACTCCCACAATGCACTGCATTGCACAGCTCCCCAAGCCAATCCCACTAATCCAGAACAGCGCAAACAGAGAAATCACTCTTCCGTCTACAAGGCTAAGGTTAGCTGTCACCAGAGTTTGAAATTCATTTCACACAAAATTTCTAGTTAGTTGGCTGTGGTGAGCAGGACGAGCGCGAGGGATGTGAGAGGACGCCGCGAGGCCGGTGGCGTGAGTGATAATGAAAGACACCTGTGAGACACACCGGTCTCGCATCTCTCACGGAGGAGCAGAGGCATAAAATGAGAAGCGACGACGGCAGATCGAGAGAGAACTACTGGGAAAGCCAATACCACACCTATTGCTGACATACAACAAAAAAAGGGACAAAGAAGAAAACCAACCATGTCTATGTTTAGACCAGATCAGATGGTCAAACAAAATACAAAATAACAAATAAAGAAAACAAAATGAGGCAGGCAGGAGCTAGAATTATATTACAATTTACAAGAGGCAAAGCAGCAGTGACATTCTTTCTCTAGGGGTACAACACTCAACATAAACGGAAATGGGGCTCCCTGGTTATCTCCCCCACCTGCAAACCTCAACTCGTATTCCAATAGACAATGACAGACCGTGCCAGCCAAGACCTTCGGTAGATCAACAATGCTACCCGGAAGTGTCACACCGTCAAACATCTTCATGGGTGACAGCAAAACAAACACTGTAAAGAGAACATATGAGCCGAGGGTAATTACGGTTTTATACGAAGTATAAAGGGCGCGGCTGAGGGGAAGAGGGATACGGTGAGGACAACCTTGCTACAACACTTAGTCTGCCGGTTACATAATATAATTAATTCCTCTCTATACCTCCCTGCTTGTCCATGCCAATCCCTTGCTTTTTGTGTCAGAACTCTTGTTTTAACGTCAGCCTTTCTGTTGTGTTTGTTTTGTGTCTTTGTTGTCAGATTCTCTCACTTTGCATTCACGGCTGAACCTCTTTCTAATCAGTGCTCATGCTCTCCCTATTCCTGATTCAGATTACGCGATTTTTTTGTCTGTTACGATAATCACTGTCAGATTACGCGATTTTGGCTCCTAAAATCTTGCTGTGTCGTGGACAAGACACATGTCAGACTACACGTTACTTCCTGACCGCGGGTGATGTCATCGAGAAGGCGAAACTCGTAGTGAGCGAGTTCCTGGATTGCTCGGCATTGCCTTTTCAGCGTGAGAAATACACGGTGTGGCGTGTGAGTGTGTGAACTGGTTGAATTGCGTGTGTCTCACGGCCATTGCGTGAGACTTGAGAACCCTGCTCGAAGAGGACAGTATGGGTTGTCAATCCTCCAAAGAGAACTTGTGGTAAAATATTGTTTTCTCATATATTTTTACTTCTAGTTTTAACGTTAGCACCATCGTCTCTCTTTCGTTTTGTCTTTTTTGAAAGTTGTATACGGAAAAGCTTGTGCTCCTATTGGTCAGCCTCACACATGTGACGGAACCGTCGTGGACGACCGTTAAAAAAATTAAACATGCTAGTCTTTTTGTTGTGATGTCGTGAAGCATCGTAGTCGCGACGTAGGTTGTCGCCCACTATGACACACTGTACGAGATGATATGATCAAATCTTGCGTCCCGACGCTCGTTGTCGTTTACAAATCCCCACGACACCCTACGTCAAACGGATCGTGCCAAAATCGGGCTAAAATCGTGTAATCTGAACCAGGCATTATACACACCTGTCTCCCATCTGTCTTCTTCATGGTGACTTGTTCTAGTCATCCCTACATACATGTTTATTCAGTCTTGTTTTTTTGTCCTTTGATTTGCATTTTTCCTGTAATCAATCCTGGTTTGGCTTGCTCACCCAGTTTTGACCTGCTCCTGTTTTGGACTATTGCCTTGGCTCTACCCTCTGTGCTGTGGATCTCCCTCTGGTTTTGACCCCTGCCTGCCCCTTGGGTTTCACCTCTGTCCTTCCCTTTGCTTGGTGGCTTGGCTGCCATTGTATATTTGCATTTTTTATTCTTTGCTGTTTGGACAATAAATTGAGTGATCTGCTCTTGGCTCACTTTTTATCCCAGCACCCGTAAGAAACTGTGACAGTTTGACAAACGAATGAGGTTCGTTTTTGCGTGTCACGCCACCACGGTCGATCTTCCCCAACAAGGGAGGTTTGTACTCACGTGTCGAGCAAGTACTGTTGAGTTTGTTTATATTTGCTGATCAATGTTTATATGAATTAAAACCTTAATTAAATCTGTTTATCAATTAAACACTTAGATTAAATGTTCAATTAAATTTCATGGATTTAAGATCTCGCTATGAACGTTTTGAAGCGTCAATTTTGGATGAATAGACTTTCAAGGGAGGGACCTACGCTATCTCACGACCAATTCGTACGAGTTCGATGCATGATTAAAAAGTGTCTAGTTCGTACTAATTCGTACGACCTTACTCGTACGAATTTGTACGATTTGTCTAAACCCACGTAATGGTTAGGTTTAGGGGCGGGGTAAGGGGTAGGTCATTCTTATGAATTCATACGAATTGGCCAATTCGTAAAATATGTACATTTAGTAAAATCGTACTAATTCGTAAGAGTGAGGTCGTACGAATTAGTACGAATTAGACACTTTTTAATCATGCGTCGAATTCATACGATTTGGTTGTGAGATCGGGTTGGAGGGATTGAAATCTCTCAGACCAAAGTTGGTTACACTTTATTTCGACAGTCACTTTAGACATTCTACTAACTATAAGTAACTTTTCAACTACATGTCAACTAAGTGTCATTAGAGTATTAGTAGGCTGTAGTGGACTGTCAGTAGACTGTTAGGTTAGGGTTAGGTGTTAGGCTTTGGGTTAGGAGAAGAAGTTGACTTGTAGTTTCTAAGTTACTTATAGTCAGTAGAATATCTGTTGGGGGACCAACAAAATAAAGTATTAGCAGATATTAAGCAGACTACTGATATTCAAATGATAGTTAGTTGGCATGTAGCGGCAAAGTTACTTATAGTTAGTTGAATGTCTAAAGTGGACTATCAAAAGAAAGTGTTACCCAAAAGTTTTATGGATTTGGAACGACATGAGTGTGCGTAAATGATGAGAGAATTTTCATTTAACTTCAGTTCCATTTGATTAAAGAACACAATTTACTTTTTAATTGAATGTTTCTGGTCTTATTGTAAATTATGGGCATTTTTTTACTTGCAGTCTCTTATCAAATATCCTGTTTAACTTTAAAATTACAACACATTACAGATGTAAACTGGGTTGCGAATGGAGTTTTACTTTTTAATTTGTCTAAACATACTTCCAAATGACCTTTTCTCAACAAGCATGGTTGTCCTTTGCTAAATGAAAAAAATATGCTCATAAAAATGAAATTGTATTATATACAAAACATCATTATGCAGCAATTTAATCAAAATATTTTTTTCCATCTAAAAGTTCCCAGTGGACCGTCATTAAGCATATTCCTCATTTCTGCCCATAGATAAAGCCCTGAGGAGGCATATTACAGCATAAACTGCAGACTCAGTCCTGGGAGCCCCATCACAGATAAATTACTCCACCCACATACATCAGCATCAGTCCACCGAATAGTCTGTCTTCGATAAGAGATGCAAAATAATACAAGCAACATATTTAACACCATCACCACTATACAGTAAATCTATCTGTTGCACTCACTGTAAAAAAAATATATATATATATTTTCAAGATTTGTTATCACAACATTTTTTCTTTTGTCAAATCAACTTAAATAATTTATTTAGTTGAGATAACTTATTGTTTTGAGTTTCTGATGATTAAATTAATCTCCTCCAATGTATTTACTCACTTTTTCCAGTTCAATCAACTTAAAATTTTAAGGAAACCAGGTTACTTACTTTTTTAAGTTAAACCAACAATATTTTTACAGTGTATAAGAATATGCAATTCACTATAAAATTACCAACGTTATCTCACGACCAACTCGTGGCTAATTCGGTTTGCACGATTTGTCTAAACCCACGTGATGGTTAGGTTTAAGGGCAGTGTCAGGGGTAGGTCATTTGTATGAATTCATTTGAACTGGGCAACTCGTGAAATATGTACGATTTAGCAAAAGTTTTACTGATTCGTAAGAGTGAAGTCATATGAATTCGTATGAATTAGCCACTTTGTAAAATTCGTACGGATTACTGTGAGACTGGGGTTGAAAATTACTAGTATAAAATTTCATAATAATACATAATGCCCTTCCTGTGAGCAAATGCTCATCCATCCGTGTGCAAGACTGGAGGCTGTCTGACTGTACAGTGAAAAACAATCACCCAATCAATGATGACAAGATTTCCCACCCCATCTGGATGTAAATGTTCAATAGATACACAATGACATTAAAGGGATTAAAGGAAATTCCAGAGGGATTGTAAATGACAAGGACAATAATCCCAAATGCCAGTTATAGAAGATCACCCAAACAGTAAAATATCCACAGTCGTTTTGGCTCTGCTGTTTCCTCAGTGGAGGCAGAGGCAACATAAATAACAGTTTGATAGGTTCATGTTCAGAGGTCACTGAGAAGGTTCTCACAAAAAAATTGAGTGCAAGGATACTTTATGACTTCACTGATTTCATCTCGAACGTGCCAGTCATGTCTCAAATGAGATTATTTGATTTACTCACAGTAAATAGAAACTATAGATGTATGTATTTATAACTGCATAGACTCTAATTAAATATTGATGATCTATATTTAGTGATTCAAGGCTTTAACAAGGACTTAGGGGAAGTTAGCTCGACTTAATAATTGATTACTCTTCTGGACTCATGCTTGCATATGAAATAGCTACATATTACATGTGAAACTCTATCGAATACTTTTACTACAGCTATGCGTTTTTACTATTACAGCTATCGAGATTAACGAAGCATGAGACGTTTTTAAAGTAGCTATTTAGATCTTCCCATCACAAAAAATGTTGCCGTGATGAGCATTGAGCAAGCAGATGACAGTGTTGATCGCGAAAATGAAGATCTTACCATTGCAACGCAGTTTCTGCACTCTCGCTAATACTTTCACCAATGCAAACACGATGTATACAGTAAGAACTTTGTTGTGCAGTGTAACGTGCGTCATTGATTTCATAACGAGTTGTCCAGATAAACTCGCGCTGTGTGGAAAGATTGTTCTTTGTTCACTTTCTGTATATAATTTGTACACAATTTAAATCAGATTATTTTCATCCTACTCAAAGAAACGATGTGAAGTTGATATTTTAGTCACTGGCTTACAGATGAATACACAGTATTGAACGATTTTGAGAGAAAGATTACTTGTCTGAACTTCAACAATTGTTGCTTCGTAGCTTGATCGATTTATTTTCAGGCGTTCATCGAGGCCAGCTCTGTATTGGCCCAAGTTGAGGAAACAGTCGTCAGTGAAATGTTGGACCATACAAAACTTAAGTTGTTAGTTGTGTCGGCACATTTCCAGAAAAAATAAAATTAACCCATTGTTTCTTCAGAGGCTGGGATGAAAGAACTAGAAAATACTTTTGTGGTCGTTTGTACATCAGAACAGTGATCAACTGCTATGCTTCGCTCATTTGCAAGCCATGATATCTCTCGAGGAAAAACTCAAATTGCACTCGCGCGTTCAGCTACTTCCTAGCTCAATTTCTCATGGGCGAGTCAATTCTCTGGGCAGGTAAAGCAGACAAAGGCCTCATACGGAGGAGATTCAAGATCAGACCGTCTGAGTTTTCATTTTCTCAAAGGCAGAGAAAGATAGCCAAAGCTCAGTTTACATCGATTGAAATTTCTAGCCTTTAAATGATAATGAGCTCTGAGGACACATCTGTGCAACCGTACCCATTTGAATAGCACCCGGAACAAAGAAGTTCAACAATTAAGGCCTGAACAGGACGTTTCTGAGTGGTTGGTTAACATAATGTCATTTTGATTTATTTTTTTTTGTTGTACTGGCAGGGTAACTTTGTGAGATGTAGGAACGCTGTGTTTACTTATACGTACTCAGTTTGTAATAACCATAATGCAATTTTCATAAACGTTGGCTTATGAATTATATTGAGAACCAGCTTTATACTGACCCTCATTTATAAAGCAGTCTGCTGAGAAAAGATGTGTGCAAACATGAAAGCATTGACGTTGCTTGTGGGGAATATTCCCTTCGAAAACAAAACTCAGCCACTGCGGTTCGGATTTAGGAACATCAGATTGACTGCGTGTTATTACACCCAAGAACAGAACACCACAATCACTTAGACGCCATTCTGCTCCAGCGTATCAACAATGACGGACTGTTATGACAGTTCGCTCAGGGCAGGTCTGTGTTGAAACGCTGCTGTCAATCAACAATCGTGGGAGGGGTGTCCGTTTTATTGACATCACAAAAACGAACGGCTCATTTTGAGGCAAAGGAAAATACATGTATATAAGGAGATTAAAACAAAAACACTGGATAGATTTTTATCGTTATATGATGGTAGTGTACAGGCACTGCTAACACATTTCACTACAATCAACTTGAAAAAGTGCATGTACCATGTATATGACCACTTTAAGATGTCTTTTGAACTGTTTTAATCATGTAAGTTTTGGAGTAAACGTTTCATTAAAAAATCTTCATTTTTGTTTCAATGATAAAGAAATGGTTTGGGTTTTGAACGCTGATAAATGATGAACGAATTTTCCTTTTTGATTGAACTATCCCTTAAACAAAAGAAGACAAAAGGGTTTTGCAACGTTTTCATGGTGTAAATACAATGACTTCAACATCACCATCACTTTGCTTCCAGCAACTTTTTTATTGTTTGTTTAAAAACATTTTCCCTGAACGTTTGAGTAATAGTTTCCAAGAGAATATTATGTAAACACAACCTGGGGTGCGTTTCCCGAAAGCATCGTTAGCCATATGGTCACAAGTTCCGTCATTATCTGCATAGTTTAACGAGTCGGTGTTTCCCGAAACAATCGTTCCAACGAACATTCGCAAACAGCATCGCAAAGTTGTGTGGTTTGAACGACAGCTCTCGGCCTGTGGTTAGAGACATCGTTCCTATATTGCATGACATTTGGAGGTAATAAATCCTTATCTTGAGCAAATAAGCAAGCTGACATTCAGTACAACCGGTGCCTTTTATTTAGAATACATACAGAATTTACGTCTTTTAGTTTTTCAAGAGATTTGAAGTAACGTGTTTGAAGAGTGCGCACGTGCTCTACTATGTAAGAACGAGCCAAATATTGAGTCTAGTAATAAAGCAAAATAACTGAGAACAGTTAGAAATAGTCCTCAGATGACATGTCTGTAATTTATATAAAACAAATCTAGCATTAATTGGATCTCAAACAATTTCATTATTATAGTTATTACTCCACCACGTGCGAAACCAACGTGGTTGAACGATACTTTGTGACAGTGGGTTTCGGGAAACAGTCGTGACTAGCTAGTTGATTTTTCCAACGATGCATCGTACTATGGTAGTGAAACAGTGAACAACATCGTTGTTCGGGAAACGCACCCCAGACAACTTGTTAGCAATCTCCTTTTACTGATGTGTTTTATATAAGAGAAAAAAAATTAAAATATGTTAACCTTATTTGAAGCATTTTAACCAAAAATGTGGGTTTTGGCCTTACAAATATGTCATCCCAGCATAGTGAAGCAACAGCTTAGTATTTCTTCCAAACTATTTAACACTCAGAGCTGCATATGACCACACAAACCTTATTTCATAGCACTTTTCCCATTTTTCTTTTATGATACATTCTTAGCAAACATCTTAACAAGTATAAGTGGCAATTAACTTAAAAAAGTTTGGCACTAAAACTGCAAGACTGCTGATGTATATAATACTGTATTATTTAAATCAAATCTATATTAAGCCTGAAATTACATAGCATTGATAAACAGTGCACTACAGACTATTATTGCAGCCAGGGAAAAAAATAGTGTTATGGATGCAGGACTGGTCAGGGGAGCGAGTTGTTGTTTTCTACGCTGTTTAATGATCTGCTTCGATTAAGCTCATCTAATATAATATAGCAGGCCACACTCTGAGAGGCTTGATTTGAGAGCATAGGTGATTTAATAGTTTATCTGTGCTCCCCGACAAAATCCTCTCCCCATACCGTAATCGGCTCACATGCCCTGAGCACCATCTGGGGAAAGAAAAGATATTGAGGTAGCTAGTGGAGGACGCCCGCAGAAAGCAACGTAATTGCTTGTGAGCAATGCCTGTCTCCATGCACACATTTTCCCCTTTAAACAAAACCTCACTAAAGTAGACATGGTGGCAGATTCCCCCCTCCACAGTTTTTAAAAAATGCTGGTGTAGCAGCTTTGTCATATTACACCAAGTCCTAACACTCATCTTCAAATCACAGGACCTGTAAAAGGCCTCAACCAGAAAAGAATCCATAGCGTTAGAACAGAAAGATGGATGTAATGCATTTTCATGTAAAGCGCAATCAAATGTAAAGTGCTGTACTTGTGATAAGGACAGGATGTAATGACTCTCGCAGCTGCAAAGCCATCCGGCAAGGCCACAGTTTGGGAGGAGATGATTAGGCAGTTGTGCGACTCCTCAGCATGTTCTGGGAACAGGATTCGGCTGAGTGAGGTGTAGCTTAATGTTCCGTGCGCCTCATTTTCACCCACAGCTGAAAGGAAGTTTCAAATGGCACAACTGTGAGACTGAACCTGTTAGCGGAGACAGTAAATTGAATCGGAGAAGCTCGACCATGCTTTTTCATTATGAGATGCAGCTCTCCAAACACTTGCAGTAAAACATTCAGTACTTGAAGTGTCTTGCCATTATCTCTTGACATCCAAAAACATCCATGTTTATTAGAGCGTATTGCTGCAATTGGTTTTCAAGTAATGGCAACAAAGCAAGGATAACATTTTCAATAATTTGAAGGTCACATCTCATGTGTCTTGTAAAGGTTTCTAGATATGTCTTTATGAAGGATGGACCTCAGATCAATACAAGTTTTTATTACTATCTAAGGTCTTATTGTGCAGTATCACTCTCTCGGTGGGTTTTCTGCATCTCCTCCAGAAAGATGAGGTGAATGACAAATGACCTTAACATACAAAAGCTTTACATTTGAACAACACCCCAGAGTCTGGAGTCTGAGTCTTGGCCCAGACTATCCCAAAAGCTCATAATTTGATGTTCTTCGGAGTCAAACTGATATGCAGTGAGGGGAAGAAATAGTAACACTTTACAATAAGATTGGTTTCTTTTGTTAACATCGGTTCACTATAATAGTTAAAGGTGCAGTGTGTATTTTTTAGCGACATCTAGTGGTTCGGTTGCAAGTTGCACTAAGGCTCAGCCTACTGCTCACCCCTCCCTTCCGAAAAACCTACGGTAGCTAAAACGGGACAAACATATCATTGTGTGAGACAGCAAAGAATAGCCAGAGTAAGCCAAGAGTGTGTATTGTCACTGTTTCTGCACCAGTCCATTATAAACCACATCAGGATAAAGTTTAGAAAGCCATAGGTGAGGATAAAGGGTCTAATATATAATATAATAATAGTAATCAGCTGATTGTCTCACAAACCTAGCCATCACATTTCTCCTCACATAGCAAACCCATAATACAGCGAGGGAGAAGAATCAAACTGTGCAACTATCTATTTTTTAACAGGTTAGTAAAAGTTTAGCTGGCTAAATATGACCTTTTACTGGGCTGTGCTGGTTAAAGTATAAAGCCTTGTTTAAACTCGATACGTCCACACGAGCCCAAAGGGGCGCAGGGTAAAAACTACATGATTGTAACAGCGCGCTGGCTTTTGCATCCCCTAAACACAATTTACTACACACAATAGACATTTTTTCTCTGATTTTGATTAACTGGATAATTATGTTTTATTTATTTGTATTGGTACATCCATGCTCCGAGATGCGATAAGTATTGGGGACAATGTCGACCCTGGCACAAAGTGATGGGGAAATTTGCAAATAATTATTATTATTAATAATAATAAAATGTTTGGGGGGGGGGGTTTGAATTATTTCCCAATGATATTGAGAGCTGTCGTCCCAATAAAAATATTTCCCAATGCCCCTCCAGTAGATCTGCTTTGGCACCGACCCTGTTAGGGGTGTAATAATGGTACACAGAAGTCAGGGTTTAGTCAGCCCATTCTCACCCCCAAGGCGTCACCTAACTGACGCTTTGGTAGCATTTTGACCATGCTTCAATATTTGACGCTTTAGGCGCCCTTTAGCGTCAGTAAGATGACGCCCTAGGATCGAGTGTAACCGTACCCCCACCCCACACCTAAACCTAACCGCGTCCTTCAACTGACGCTTTCCTTTAGCGTCAGTTAGATGACGCCGCGGGATCGCGTCATGTAAGTGACGCTAAAGGGCGCCTAAAACGTCAAATATTGAAGCATGGTCAAAGGTGACGCCTTGGGGTGAGAATGTGTTGGTTTAGTACATACTCTACCTCTGTTTTAAGGTCACGGTTCAACATAAGTTTGGTACAACAGGAAAAAGCAACAAATCCACAATGCTAGGTTTCTTTTCATTTACTTTGAACAGACAGTTGTGCAAATTACAGTTTACAGTTTGTTCCAAATAGTGACATTTAGTCCCCCCTGAGGTAGTTGGTGCACTACCTGTTGTGGTGGTCAACAAACAGTGTTGCATTACAGTGCGTGCACCCTTCTGGATTAGAGTGTGGATCGCTTGTGACTGACTGTTTTCGTTGTTTGACTGTATGCACTGAGCTGTGACATCCGTACCGTGTACCATTCGCGTTGGAGTGTTTTAATGGTGTTGATTATGACCAAGCCATAGAAATAACAACCCGATCTGACGAGAATTCGTACGAATTTTACGAGGTGGCTAATTCGTAACAATTCGTACGACCTCACTCGTACGAATTAGTACGTTTTTGCTAAATCGTACATATTTTACAAATTGGCCAATTCGTATGAATTCGTACGAATGACCTACCCCTGACCCCGCCCCTAAACCTACCCATCACGTGGGTTTGGACAAATCGTATGAGTGAGGTCGTACGAATTAGCCACTTTTTAATCACTTGTACGAATTCGTACAAATTGGTCGTGAGATAGCGTAGGAAGTAAAGGCTTTTTAACTTTTCTAAAGTGCCTTGGATGTTCCTGTTGATTTCTACCATTACACCCTGATTTGTTATGTATGGTAGTATCCCAAAGTGTATTATGTTTAAGGATTTGAATTACTTGTCAATATAATTAAGTTTTATGATAAGTTTATAATTATTATTTTTTATTTCATTAATGTGCTTATCTGTTTGAGTGTGCAAAATAAATCATGAATAATACATTTTAATACATCTTTTGCAATGATTCCAGAGCTAAACGATATATAAAATGAATTATTTCACTGAGCATAGGAGATGTTAATGGGAAAAAAGTGACTGTAATTTGTCATGTCCTTTGATCAAAGCTTTATGTGAGAACTACTGTAATTACTTAAGAAGGTCATTGCTTTTCATTTGGTCTGCCACATGCCATTTCTCCCTCAAGGTAACAGATTATAGAAAGATGACTGATGGCGCCACCACAATATTACATAATGACGAATAAGCAATCTTGTCACTAATCGTTCTTCTTTACATGTCACAGCTATGGTATTGAAATATCAAAAAAGCTTCTGAGCGCATGTATTTGCATAGCTAATTTGCCTGAAAATCTAAATATTACATATCACACAAAGTCAGGAGAGAGTTTTTGGAATAGTTGGCCTTCAGAATGGACTCGCATAAGCCGATGAATCCTCGAGTAAATGTCAGAAGATTGTGCTTTTGAGAAAAGAAATTAATCATTGTGTGAGTCCTGGAGCACCAGCAGAGGGAATAAAATAATAATAATAAAAAAAAACGAGTGCTCCAGGGTGCTGGTGAGAAGAGGAAAGTGCCTCCACTGTCACCTTTAAACAGCTCCTGGAAGCTATTTCCCAGATTTGATTTGCCTCACTTTCAGGGAAGTCTTGGCCCCACATTCACAAAGACATCACTTTATATCCTGTCAGTGCTGCAATTCATGGCAGCTCTCACTTACCCCGCTGCTGTTGTTATGAATCTTATTACCTCCATCCTACAAGAAAAAGATGCATGAAGCTTAAAAACAATGATTTAATGTTGCAACACTTGCATGCATTTGACCTGATTAAAGCTGTGTGTCATTTCTGTGCCACTCACATCAAATGGAATTGTGAAAATAATGATGTTCAAACATGTCCTTGATATTCCTGCTATCTGCCATAGTGCAACAGTTGGGTTCTGGAAGTAAAAACTTGTTAATCAGTGGTATATGCGTTTGTATAAGCCTTCCATGATTCCGTCTTGAAGCACATGTGAAATCAGGCTGGACTTCATACTGTAGCATATGACGTCAGGAAGCTACACAGCACACCTTGACCAAACAATGTCAGCTTCTGATTGGCCAAAGCAAGTCGATCACAGACATGTAGGAAGTATGTCAGGGAGACGTGTTTTTTTTTAGGGAACCAGGGTTACAAGTCGTAACAGAGACGTTGCCTTTCAAGAGATGTCCACACTGGGGAATGTTGACTTCAAATGTTGACGCTATGAGAACAATATACCCACTACACCATACTGAGTAGGGCCTGTCCTAGTGTGAATCATGGCGAGCACAAATCTAGTAAGTGAGGATAGGAGCAGGCTTCACTCAATGTAAAAAGAGCTGAGAGTAATACTACAAGAATAGTAGTCAAAAAATAGGAGAGAGGCCACACTATGCAAATGTAATTTGTATTTTAATTTGCAGAGATTAGCTTCTCCAGGTCTGCCATCTGAAAGAGAGGGCAAAAGGCCTGCAATATTATATGTTGTGCCACATTCGTGGGAACTTTTGGCACGTAACTTGATCTAAGTTGAAGAAAGGCACTATATCAGGAGCAAAATCTAAACACGAAGGGGAAACCAACAGAGCCTGAAGATCTTCGACTCTCTTAAGAAACTTAATAGCCAACTGGAATGAGTAACAAAAAACTTTCCTGCAAAAGACTCAGTGGGCCCTATTTTAACGATCTGAAACGCAAGTGTCAAAGCGCATGGCGCAAGTAACTTTGTGGGCGGGTCCCGGCGCTATTGCTATTTTCCCGGTGGGATAAATGCCTCTTGCGCCTGGCGCAAATCTAAAAGAGGTTGGTCTGAAGTAGCTTCATTATTCATAGGTGTGGTTTGGGCGTAACGTGAAATAAACCAATCCGAGCGCCATCCAACATACCCTTTAAGAACAGGTGCGCATGTTGCATGACGGATTGTTATTATAACGGCGGGTTTACCAGGCGCGCGCCAGGAGCGTTCACAGCCGATGAGACCGACGTTCTTGTCAGGACAGTGAAAGACAGAAGTGACGTTGTATAGGGATGGGAGAAACTCTTGCACATCAGCGTCGGTTAAACATTATAGCCTATACGTATGTTTCTTGCCACTATTGGGCAAACAGGTCTGATCCTTAGTACTACAATAGCCTTAAGAAATGGGTATTTCAGTTTTTTCATCTTCATGTAAACCAAAATGATTTCCCTCATGTGTTAATATTTTTCCTTGTTATAATGTATGATTTGCAAAAATAAAAACTACTGCATCTATGTTGATGAGAGAATCAGTATATGCGCGTTGTGTAGGCCTACCCGCTATATTATGGTCAAGCATGCGCGCTTAAAATAGCATTATGAACAACGCGCAACGCGCCACTGACTTTAGACCAGGTTTTTTATGGTCAGTGGCGCAATTGTGTTCTGGAAGTGTAAAATAGCACCAGGGAATGTTTGCGCCGAAACACGCCTCCTTTTTGCGCCGATCCGCCCAGGGAGCGCAAGTTCATTTCCTAGTTTACCGACGTGCGTCTGTGGAGGGGAAAATCCCGCTTTGCCCGCGTGCAAAATAGGAATGAGACATGCGTTTGTGTATAAAGTCATTTGCGCCGGGTGCAAGATAGGGCCCAGTAGGTTCAAATGGCACCATATATAGCCAGGCCTTCCAACATGATGGCCAAATCCCAAGCTGAAATCCTTGCATGGCTTACAGGCCTCAGCCTCAAAGCACCACGTAAGAAACAAGACACCAACAGCTTTCTCCTTAATGACTCACCACCCAAAGGTGAGAGGTATGCAGCTATTGCTTGCACCTTTAAGGTGGAAGGGGACAGCTCTACAGAAAATCTATCCTGGAAGAACACTTGTGTTGAACCAACCAGCAGTTAACAACTGGCGATTGTGAAATCTCCCCACTTCAAGGCATACAGTTTCCTAATGGAGTGAGCTCTAGAATAAAGGACTGTTTAAACAAGATCAGTTGAGAGACCGGACAGAGTTCAGGACTTGATCCCCCTCAGAGTAGGGATGAAAGATCATGCACCCGGCCTGTGACAGAAGGAGGAGAGAACCAAACACGGCCTGGCCAGAATGGGGCTACAAAGTGTAGACTGATGCCCTGGAAGTGATCTCTCGTGCGTGTACGTCACTCATTGTTTACACAGAGATTTCAGAAGTGTTACCCTTCACTGTGAAGATCTAAACATATTTAGGTATACAGGAAATTGCAATGGAAGATGATTTCGATATATCAACAGACAACGTTGATTTTTTTTTTTCCGCAACTGCTCAAGAGATCACTTCCGGCGCTTGTGCAGATAGAAGCGCCCATGCATTCAGATCACTTGGAGGTGGCTGTGGTTACAAGAGGTAAAAACAATATAAATATTGTTCGTTTTCTCACACAAACTGCTCGTTTCGTGTCTTAGGCCATCAGTGTGTACTTACATTTACGAGTCATTAAATCATGTTTAATTTGGACTTCTCTGTGCATGCTCTTTGAGGTGGACCCATGGTGGACCCCGTAAACCTCCATTATATGACTGACAGACAAGAACGGTTTTACCTAAAAATATAAAAATTGAAAAGAGCAGTAATATTTTATTTCAGACATAATGGAAACATATTTTTTTTTATTCGCGAGTAACATGGACACGCAAATGGGTTCAAAATGTTCAAGCTAGACGCGATAGATGCCTACGCTGGTCGCGTAAATTTGGTCCCCTCAAACGAGGCACACAAGCATGACACGTAAGCACTTTTAATAACTTAATAACTGCATTTTTAAGACTGTCTTTTTGTGATCACTATCTTCTAACATTGCACTCTGACAAACTGTATTTCTTGGCACACTCTTTTTATGCGTATTTGGCACCACCAATTGTTGCAGATGTATTATTATTAAGAAAAACAAACATTGTCTTATATTTGGAACAATACAGTATTCATTTACTCATGTACCACATACGCAGGCAATTGGTTTTTAAATATTTTTTAATTTATTCTATTTGTCAAATTGAACTCTGACATTTCTGAATAGAAATCATTATAGTTCATTATTGTTGGCATATCATAGGGACTCTTAAATGTGTGTGTGTGTTTTTTTTTAACAAGACAATTTAACTACCACAAAATTCCTGTAAAATTGCAATTTGTAGGACAATGTCGTAGATGTTTTGAATGGTCCAGACTGCTTTTATCTGCGGCAAAAATCATGCATAGATAACACAGTACAGCTGTAGATCTGTTAATGGGAAACACCAAGTTGTGAGTTGTGAGCTTAGCCCAACTTTTCTGACTTAAAGGCCAAGAAAGAGGAACAAAATAATAGAAGCATATATCACTGTCACCACTTCACAGCCTCGTGATTGATGACTCCAAGCACTGGAGATCCTAACTTACAGCTCACTAATGTCCTGATTATACCCTCTACACCATGTGACTGAACTCTGCTTCACTTTAGATTATTCAAATATCAACAAGCCTGCTCTCAACCCCCAAATAACCGATGAGTTATCCTTAAGATGGCGTTAATAAAAGACCGAATGAGATTTTACCCAAGCGGAGCCGGCTTTCATGCAATCCATATGCTGTCACCACAAGCAGGAAATAAGAGCTGTCAAATTCCTTCATGTACGAGTCAAAACTCTATCATTGCATATGGGTGCAATGCATTAATCCGGCAAGGTTTAGTTCTCTCCAGCCTTGGTGTGTGAGAAAAATGATTTAAGCAGAGCCTAACATCATCTGATGTCTTTGTAGGTCACTGAAAGGCAATGCCAATGAAATTTACTTAGCGGTTACACTCGTACTTAATGTGAATAAGATATAAGGGCTTGCTGTGACTTTCTTCTGGTGGGCAATTTATATTGTGGAATATTTCCTTGTCCCGTGCTGTTTTCCTTTTTGTCCTGTTTCACTTTAAAAGTGAACAGAAGCACAAGAGAAGCATAACAGATTATGAGTCTTATTAGTAATATGAAACACAAACTATGGAAACACAAGGGACATGATATGCAGCTTAGACACACAACAGGGAACACAAGGACTTGATGGGGTTATTTGACTGATTGGTTCTACTGTATCCTGCTTATATCCTCAGTACATGACTAATCGAATAAATTAATTGATTACATGGATATTAAGTGTATTAAATACATGGACGAGCAAGAAAACACACTACTAGGCTTAAGAGAGATATAACCAGTTTAGATGGAAAAGATCTCAATCTGACTAGCTGAAGACGTTACTGTAGCTTTAGTCATTAATAGACATGGCACTTTCTTGAAAATAGATTCCAGCACAACGCTACAAGCATAATGAAATGACCCTTCACAATAAATAATACATTACAATAAACTCTATTAAAGAGCTACATATGCAATTTATCTGTTCAATAAAATGCATTACTCATCTGTTTTGTAAAAAAAACCGCTATCTTGTAAGCATTGCTTTTACAACACCTCAAATCCCACAGTTCTCTTCTCGCCACCTCCAAAAAGCCAAGTCAATCTTGATTGTATCAATGTTCTACTGTGTTCTCTCTCATCCAGCTCTTTGTATCTGTCAATGGCCATTTTGTCATTTTTCCAAACAAAGTTGTTGTATACAAATGCAGTTTAGAGGTAAATTTACAAAAATATTTGACTACACACCACATCAAATAAAAAAAATAAATAAATAAAAAATAACCAGCACACATTTATAGCAGTATGAAAAGTTTCTGGTGCCATCTCAATTCTAACGACATTAAATTTGATAAGTATTCTGTATAACGCCATTCATCTCTTTATGTGTGTGGGAGGACTTACAATTATGATTAATGACTGCACACTGATATTACTGTGTAAATTATAGAGCTAGGGAGATATTGAGTGGGAGAGAGAGAGAGAGAGAGAGAGAGAGAGAGAGAGAGAGAGAGAGAGAGAGAGAGAGAGAGAGAGAGAGAGAGAGAGAGAGAGAGAGAGCATAAAATCTGACCTCAAAATGAAAGAGAAGTCAGCCCAGTGCTATAGACAGTTTGTTAGAATGCAGTCTGTGCTCCTCCATTGTTGTGTGTGTTATTGGTAGGCAGCCAAACAGTCTCAAACGCTTGGTAATATTTATGAAACATGTAAAACCCAGATACTGGAATTTATTCTAGTTCCAATCAAAAGCAGTGTGTGAAATTAAAAAGCCTCCTCTGAGTAACCTCTGAGTAATCTTCTATATTTGTGTAATAAAGAAAAAAAGCCTAGAATGATAAGGAAAATGAAGGGTTATTGAAGCATTTCCTGTTAAAACGAACAAGTGCTGGAGGTAAAAGTCATAGTTCATTTAACTGTACCCCACAGATAATGCATTTGCCTAATATAAGCTAATGGCATATTAATGATAATAGAAATGGAGACGATTATAGATAGGACCCACACAAAATTCAGTGTATAGAAAATCTGAAGCTATACAGCATTCAGTGCTGGAGCTGAACTCAAAGTCTTATTATCCAGGGTTAGACACAGATGTTTTTCTTGTTTTGTTTATTTACTAAAATGCTCAGTATTCAATTCACACTCTCCATTCCATTAGATGGCATAAACACTCATTAAATTCACTGAGCTGTAACTACAGTCAACTCACTTTTAAATTAATTCTCCCTCTGCATAAACATGTTTACCCTTGACTTATCAGTTGCTCTTGAAATGAATGAGAATGGGCAGCTATCTGATGTATGGAAATGGCAGGACGGAAGGATGGAAGGATTTTAATTTAGGCATGACCAATGGAGGAAAGTGTCCCAGAGGACTTCCGATGAATGCTATCAAAGAAATTGTGTTCAGAGCATGCCTGTGTTTCTCTCTGTGTGTAGATTGGCGGACTGAGGTCGATATTTATCTGTAATTGGCTGTATATGAAAGAGAAGGAGTCTGTCTGGATAAATGGGAACAGGCTATTTTGTTTTAATTTTCTTATTAAACTAACTCAAGTCACATACTCAAACAAAAGTAATTGAAATGACTGCCTCTCTATTGACAGCCATTCAAAATGTGCATGCATTCTGACCAAATATTGCAAACAAATTTGCAAGCAACATTAAAATGACTAATATCTCATTATATTAAAGTACATGTTTTATTTTGTTACAGTTATGGCAATAATAACTGTTAATAAACAATTGTTTCCAGTACTGAGTGCTATGAGCAAAAAAAATAAACAGCCAAATTTTTAAAATTGCCTTATGGGCAGTGTTTTTTTTTTTTTTCTTGCCAAAATATAATTCAAATATAGCCTATATATATATATATATATATATATATATATATATATATATATATATATATATATATATATATATATATATATATTAATCATATGATCATATGTATTTTGAAATAGATTTTAAAATATAAAATCTGAACATTTTTTCATCCACCTGCTGAGAAAGTGCCACTGAGAATAGTTAAGTTCAAAGACAGAGATTCTACTGGGAAGAAGAAGAAAAACATGTATTCATCCAAGGAAGATAAATGTACCTCTGTGTACCTCCAATGAAAATCGCTTTGGATAACTTCATGAATGTAAATGCAAAACTGGCTCTAGCATTATTTAAACATTCGTTATTATTTCAACGTTCATGTTCAGATCAATCGTTTTTGTTCTGCTTGATCAATAGTGGCTCAAAGCCAGAACCTCACAGATGGTTCATGGTCATCTCCTCTCACACCTTATGGTTTTCATGGATGGAGAGTGCATGGAGACATACTTTGGAAGTAAAGATGAATAATGTATTTTTTCTTCTAACCTAAATCTGTTTTAAAGCAGATCTTCCAACTTAGTTTCTAAAACCCTGCTGTAATCACAGCGAACTCCAGTGTAAATTACAGAAAAGTGCAATGTATATAAAATATAATAGATCTATATTAGTCCTTCACACATACCCATTCCAGTCCATTTTCCAGTGTTGCTCTACATACATAATTCAAAAGAAACTGTAGCGGTTTTTGGAAGGAGTGGAACGGTCAGATTGACAGCGTCATGAGAAGATATCATGTGCGGCGTAGTGATCAGTGATGTGGTGAGAGTTCACCAGGGCAAACAGCAGGGGATGGAGAGAGACTGTGCTGTGCATTGGCCTGTCACATGAATGAAAAATAGTCTGCTTTAAAGAATGGATGGAGTTGTACCGGGACCTCGACTCATCCTTCTCAAACAGCTCCCACTTTGAAAGCATATACGTTATGTGGGAGTTAGATGGTGGGAGAAAAACAAAACAGATATAAATAATTTCTCCTTGTGGTACCGCAGACAAGAAAAATGAAGAAGGGAGCACTACATTGGTCTATATGTCTTATCAGACAGCTTCTTATTGCATACGTTCCACCTGTAAATGACTGCATTTATAAATGGTTGCGCTGTGTTGTTTATCTTGTGGATACTTGAACTGATAGAAGAGACTCAAATTGAACCTTGTGAGTGAGCTGCCTTGCTGTCTACAGCAGCTGGGTGTTGACACTGAAAAGTGAGCAAAAGTCATTCAATTTCATAACATTTAATGCTTTCTGGTAACATGAGCAGCAGCGTTTGAACAGAGTGGAAAAATTTCACTTTTCCACAGTGGGTTTTAATTGTGTTACTTTGTGTTTACATCACTCACAAGTGTCCTTAGCCATGCAGCAACAAAGAAATTGATAGGCAGTAATCAAGTGGAAATATGTCTGTTTTCCATTTCTTGGAACCGTTCGCCCAACGGTGGAAAAGTGGCTTTGTTCTTTGGGGAACCCTTCTTTGGCATCGCTGTGAGATAAAAATAAATGAAGAGTTCAGATGCAAAAGCCTCTAAGTGCTATTTGAAATTTTCTTCTAAAATGATCATTTTTATCAAGCTTGTATATTTAAGTTCAGTAATTTCACTTAAATGGCAATGAAGATTACCTATTAATTGTCATTTAAGTGAAATTACTGAACTTAAATTTACAAGTTTGATAAAAATGGTCATTTTAGAAGAAAATTTCAAATGGCATTTAGAGGCTTTTGCATCTGAACTCTTCAAATGGTAACACTTTATTTGAAGGGTTGTGCATAAGGCTGACATGACACTGTCATAAACATGACATAACACCTGCCATGAACATGAAGGAGTCTTTATGAATGTTTATGACTTTTGCCATTAAGTGTCATTCGGTAAATTATGACACTTTTAATGCAAAGTTGACATTGTTTAAAATGTCTTTGTTATGACAACTTGACATTAACCAAGACAAAAATGTCTTAATTATGACAACTTGACATTAACAAAGACAGAAATGTCTTTGTTATGACAACTTGACATTAACCAAGAAATCATAACCTGTCAATCTGACATCTTTATAACTAGTCCAACGTGTTCCATATACTTGAGGTAAGGGGAAATATTAATTACACTGTTGTTTGACAGTGTAATAACCCTTAATGAGATCTTTATAACTAGTACAATGTGTTCCACTTTACTTGAGGACAAGTAAAATATTCATGACAGAGTTATAATGGTGTCATGACCAGCGCATTCTCATCCCAATTCGTCATATAACTGACGTTTTGGGACGTCTTTTGACCATTCGTCAATATACGACTTTTTAGGGCCCCCTTAAACGTCGGTAGATGACGTTATGGGATCCTAACTCTACCCCAGACCTAAACCTAACCCTAAACCCAACTCGTCACCTAACTGACGTTAAAGGTAAAGCGTCAGTTGTATGACGACCCGGGATCATCATCTAACGACGTTTAAGGGGGCCCTAAAAAGTCGTATATTGACGAATGGTCAAAAGACGTCCCAAAACGTCAGTTATATGACGAATTGGGATGAGAATGTGTTGTCATGACAGCCAAAGTCAAAACCAAACACATATGACAGGGTAATGTAATGTTAACGCAAAGCTAAATAACTTCTTTAAGTTTGATAATTAGACCTGTTATGACAAATTTGTGACATGATTTCTTGGTTAATGTCAAGTTGTCATAATCAAGACATTTTTGTCTTGGTTAATGACAAGTTGTCATAACAAAGACATTTTAAACAATGTCAACTTTGTATTAAAAGTGTCATAATTTACCGAATGACACTTAATGACAAAAGTCATAAACATTCATAAAGACTCCTTCATGTTCATGACAGGTGTTATGTTATGACAGTGTCAAGATGTAGGCCTAAAATAAAATATTATAAGATAATTGCATGTTCTTTCAATACACGTTAAACAAGTCTAAAGACTGTAGTATAAAGAAATGGTGTCGTTTCTGATATGAAATATTATGAATCTCTTTCATTACTTCTTTAAGTTATAGGCCTCTGTAATTGGCAAGTTATAGGCCTCTGTAATTGGCATTTACCTTTTTCTCTTTCAATTTCCACTCAGCTGCTTCTTGGACACGTTCCATACGCACCAAAGGTAGTGTGCATTCAGCGTGAAACAGTGCGAGAGATTCACACTTGAGTGAAGTGTTATCAGTGAATACAGTGAGGCAGAGCAGGGGTCTCATTAGTCTCTCGGACAGCGAGACTCTCTCTACTATATGTGAGCTATTATTAAGGTTATTACAGTATTTGAAAAGTTCACTAATTTTTGTCTGTTTCGTTTTATGTGTTTGTTTAGTTTGAATTAGGTCTATATGTGGTTTTATAACATTATTTTTGACAGAATACTAATTACTAACTCATCATCTATTTATTGACAAGAAGTAATAAATAGTAATAAATAAAATATATTTTTTTTTATTTTCTGCATTCGTAATAGTTTAAGCTAATATGTATGTTATGCAAAGACACATGACAGTAAAGACATTATGTAAAAAAAATACGTTTTCCATTCATTAAAAAAAATCACAAAAATTGTAAGTAGCACAGCTGTTTTCTACTTTGATAATGATAAAGATTATTTATTGAGCAGCAGATCAGCATATTAGAATGATTTCTGAAGGATCATGTGACTGAAGCCTGGAGCAATGATGCTGGAAATTAATTTTAAAGCAGCATTATGTAACATTTTCAGCCTTTATAATATTTTTCCAAAACCTTTGAGATGGTACATCGACTTACAATAGGTTGAATGTCAGGTCTGCCATAGCCTGACAGTGTCTGTATCGCTTTTACTGGCACTCTGTAACTTCGAGGTGCGGGTAGGAACCCGAACACAAAAACTACAAAATTCGGCTGCTTTACGACATACATCACTTCCCCCACTTCCTCAAATTCCGATGCGAGAGCCCAACGATTGGTATCGATTGGTTTACCTCTCTATGTTGTCATGGCTCCGGTCCGGTGCATCAATCTTCCCCCGCCTAGCAAATGTGAAGTGCGTCAGAAACAGAGTGCACGCGATCACTTCATTGTTGGTAATGTGTTGTGTCCGCATCCAATGTAAACTGCATTGCTTTCTTTTGAGGGTGCTAAACACGCTCAAGCATCCCCGTAGACCCGGGGTGGGCAGCTCGCGCCAGCTCGAGACATGACAACCCGATCTCACGACCAAGTCGTACGAATTCGACGAATGATTAAAAAGTAGCTAATTCGTAACAATTCATACAACCTCACTCGTACCAATTAGTATGATTTTGCTAAATCGTACATATTTTACGAATTGGCCAATTTGGATGAATTCGTACGAATGACCCACCCCTTACCCCGCCCCTAAACCTAACCATCACGTCGGTTTAGACAAATCGTACAAATTGGTACGAGTGAGGTCGTACGAATTAGACACTTTTTAATTATTCGTCGAATTCGTACGAATTGGGCGTGAGATAGTGTTGGACATGAAAGTATACTAATTACTGAGTTTGGTAGGGGTTACATTCTTGCAAGTAAATAATACGGTTAGGATAACTATGTCTGCAGGCTGATAGTCATGTTTGTTATTTATTTTTCTGGTGAAAGTGTCTTGCCTCAGGCTATAATGCAAATCGATTTTTCAAATTTGCACATTCATCTATGGTAGCTTGATATTATTACATTGACGATACGGCTATTATCTACCACACAAACATTGAATTGAATTAGCATATCCATTATGTAAAACAGTAGCCAATTGGCTAACGTTACTATAAAGACGCTGGCTTGTAAACGTGAGCTACGCGATCTTTTGACGTTTAAACAAAAATAAAGCCCATGAAACTATATTCATAAGACATGCTGAAATATATGGCAATGTACCTGGAATGAAGACATTTCATGTAACGCTGGCAGTCTGCCCAAGATGTGAGAACTCCTTCCTTCTGCTGAGTTTGGGGGTCAACAAATGCACGTGTATTCCCTAGACCATGGCAGATTTTTACGACAGTAGTAGAAGACAATACTGTTTCCCAACTGTAGGGAGTAAAATTCAAAGTCTCAAAATGCTGCTTTAAAATAAATGAAACTATATTTTAAATTGCAATAATTTATCAACTACATAATTATACAACTACATAATTATATTTTTTTATAGATAGATGTGTGTCTACAAAATGTGTGTATAGATCAACCCATCTAGAAAAACATTCAAATAGACTGTTTTGACAAAAGCTCTTCCTCTGTCTATATGCTTCAATGGCTCTCATGCCCTCTTTCCCAGCTACATGATTCACTGTGTTCAACACACTGTACATCAAGCTGCATGACTCAAATCACTGGTGATCACAATGTCAAAACATTACAGGCATGTACAGATATAACACAGCACAGCTTATGTTCCGGTGGCTGGTTTAGGGCTGTTTTTCAGCCATATGCCGCCTGCAGCAATACTATGGTGTCAAAGAGACTGCAATCTGCTCTCTACGCGGGAGCTGAGGCGCTGATACAGACTGCAAATGCACCTGTATCACATCACTCTCTCCAAATGGGCAGAGGCAGGTCAGGATTCATGGATTTAAAAGCACCATGTGGTGTGAGCAAAGCCATTGGATGCCTTTAGAAAACTGCACGTCTGCTGTTGAGATGGAACCCCGGGGTGGCTGTGCCACAGAGAGGATTGTGTACAAGGGCACTGAAGGTCAAGTTGGGGTATTCCATCTTCCCTTCCTCATGAATGAGTATACAGTCATTCAGTACATCTGCATGGCTGAAAGAGTGTAGCACACTCATTAAATGCTATGGCGCTAATTTGAAACAGCCTATTGAAAATTATACACAAGAAATGACAAATGTGCAAATGTGGTATTTAACATCACAACCCGACAATTTAAAGCTGTGGAAGGCGGCAAATGGAAAATACAATTAACACTTTCAATAGTTTGAAATATTGATCACTTCCACTAACATAATGAAATATTTGCGATATGCTGCTTGCAAAAACAATGATCTACAATATAATTGTATAATTTGTAGTAAAGTCTTATTAATTCTTATAATTCTTATAAATCAGGTGTTTATTGGTTTTTTAAATTAGCTTTTATTTTTATAATTTCAGAATTTTCCATTTTAATGTTTTGTAATGTGCCTATCAGTATATTTTTTTATTTGATTTTTTAAATTAATTTTATTATTTCATTTACATTATTTTAAGTTTTACTGACTGAATTTATTTTTACAGTAAAAATTTATATTTTATAAGCTGATAATGTTAATTTCCCAACTAGCTTAAGTAAAATCTGATGGGCAATTATATCACACTGCCAACCAAAAAAAAAAAAAAAAAAAAAAAAAAAAAAAACAACTTACATAGTGGCATGCAAACAGACACAAAACACAACCATGGTAACATACACGAAAAAAAAAAGACAAATAAATATTAATTTAATGATATAAAACATAAAACCCATATAATACTGATACAAAAGTTATTGTGCAGGGTCACATCGGGATTTATTTACAGGTTTTAACATTATTTTACAGTAAATATATGTCGGTTTTTATAGTAGTCAGCCTCAGCCATAATGAACTTTTTTTCAAAATAATTTTTGAGATAAAATTAGAAGTATTCAGCTTGCTATGTGATCATATGGTGTGCCCCATGAAGCGAGCATGTCAAAGAAAGCAGCTTTTAATGCTCGACTAGCATTCCTTTGAAAATGTATCAAAAGTTTTAATTTCTTTACATGTAAAACAATTTAATGAGTAAAAAAAAAACGGTTTTCAATAGTCACTTTCGACATTCTACTACCTATAACTAACTTTTCAACTACATGTCAACTAATTGTTATTAGAGTATTCGTAGGCTGTAGTAGACTGTCAGTAGACTGTTAGGTTAGGGTTAAGTGTTAGGGTTCGGGTTAGGAGAACAAGTTGACTTGTAGTTTCTAAGTTACTTATAGTCAGTAGAAAGTCTTTTGGAGGACCAACAAAATAAAGTGTTAGTAGATATTAAGCAGACAGTCTACTAATACTTTAATGACAGTTAATTTACATGCAGTTGCAAAGTTACTTATAGTTAGTTGAATGTCTAAAGTGGACTATCGAAATAAAGTGTTACCAAAAAGACACACACCAATGGCAACAGACTGTTTATCAGGTTTTATCGGATCAGTTTGTTACCCCTCTGCTTGTTTTTACAGACTGAACATGCTCAATCAGCATTTGACAGGTCGTAAAATGTCTGAGAAATGATTTACTGCAATCTGCTGATTATCGGCATTGGAAGGTTGCGACGTGAATTAGCCTTAAGAGACTAAGACTGGTGATTTCCAGCCTGGTGATTAAGATCAGTGCAGACAGGTCCAAATCACAGTCAGACCTCATTTATTCAACACTTGTTCCTTAAAAGATTACCAAATGATATCACGTTATGTTGTCAATGACGTTGAGAGTCTTTCATCCCACTTTTGGGTTCTATTTTAGGCTCTTTTTTTCAGTCAGCAGCTTATTTTCAAGAAAACAATGTGATTTCCGAACACAAAGAGCTGCAATCCATCAAAAACCAGAGAGAACCAAATATGTTCTGAGCTCTCACTGGCTTTCTTTCCTATAGAGCTGCCTCCTCATTCTGACTATGAAATATAAGCGTGATCTTTGCATTGGCCACTTCAAATCTAGAATGGTAAAATTGACGTTTGACAATTCATTGAGAACAAAAACCATCTTAAGAACAAAATAAATGAAGAATGTCCCTACACTTGGCAATTGCCTCATGCAAACATTTATACATTTGGCTTGTAACACACTGAGGCAAATTAACTAAACATTAAAAAAGCTATATTTGATATTAGTACTCTTTTGCCATTGTTTTATTCTCATTTGATGACACATTAAATAACTCCTTACATATACTATGACTCCAGAGCACACGAACAGAAAATGGAGGCCACTTTTCAGATTTCCTCTGTATTCCGCCCAGAGATGGCGAGATAGGGAGAGGGAAAGAAAGGAATATCGGGACCGCAGCCAAGTGTGACAGTGGCGTTCACATTTCTCCAGAAGCCTCTGCGGGCTGAAACTCTGAGCTGAATGCTGAACACCTCTGTGCCGCACTGCCGCTCCACCCCGCCAAGATAATAAAAAGCAACCTCCAAGCTGAGGACAACGCAATGGCCTCCGTCGTGCAGAATTAACGGCACCCCTTAAACTCAGTGGAAGATTATGGTGGAGCCACAGTCACGAGTTCTTCGGTGCTTCATGACGGTAATTGCACTCTTTACCAGTGCCTAGAAAAAAATGATTTGTAAACGATATGACCTTTTCGTAAATCCCATCCTTCACTTTGAGCGTGGGCTCAGTCTAATAACAGTCATGTAAAGAGGGGTTAATGAACCGTGATGATAAATACACTGAACTATAAATGACCAAAAGCCATTTTTGGTCACACTTTAGATTAGTGTCCAATTGCCACTTTTGACTCAGCAAACTTCTAATTACTTCTTATTAATTGTTAGTTAGGTAGTAGTTAAGTTTAGGGATGTAGAATATGGTCATGCAGAATAAGACATTAATGTGTGCTTTACAAGACTTATTTTCATACGGATTCATTTTACGTTCCTTTTATGAACTATTTGAAAAGTCAAAGTAGTTGTTTTCCTTTGTTAATCTTCAGAACACAAGATCTTTTTGATGGAATCTGAGAGATTTCTGTCCCTGCATTGACAGTTAAACAACTACTTTGACTTTTCAAATAGTTCATAAAGGGAACGTAAAATGAATCCGTATGAAAACAAATTTAACTCCCCTCGGTGACAAGGGTTGGAAAGCACTTGCTGAGTCATAGTCTCCGGGATATCCCATCTCTGAGATCCAGGCCGAGTGGTACGCTGCCAGCTTCGCAGTCCATCGGGTTGTAGGCCTTACCTAAATGCCCTACATGGCTGTAACCTTTGTTCCCTGAGAACAGGGAATGAGACACTGCGTCTCCTTGCCATGCCTTGGGGCCTGCCTATCGAACAGTCCGTTCAGACGAAAGGATTTTGTCATGTTTGCAAGGGGCCCTTTTATACAGTTGCATTTTAATCATTCACATTAAAGGTCCAAGTAGTGATCTGGTGGGAATTTTCAGCTCAAAATACCCAACAGATCATTTTTTACAGCATGTTTAAATTATCAGTTTTTGGGGCTCAGAAAAAAACGTGCTGTTTTAGTGTGTGCCCTTTAAATGCAAATAAGCTGCGGCTGCCAGCACAGGGGGCGGAGCTTCATGAGCTCGTGTTCAGTCTCTCAGGACAATTTCATCTCGAATTATAATAATATCAGAAACTCTCAGTGACGGTGTTCATTTCGAGTCGGACAATATTGCCTACAGAGCCAGAGTGCTGTATAGAGATGGAACAGGTATGGTTTTGTAGTTTAATTACGGTTATTATAAGGTATTTGTCATCTACTTGTAGGTATCCATTATTTATTAATAGCCTACAAGTCTGTCAAGTCACACAAAAGATGAAGCATCAGTTTTACTTCAGAAAATCACTGTAAGAGCTGAGTATACACAGTAAGTTATAAGAAGTGTGCAAGTTGCATTTCTGTCGGCGGACTTTAGTCAAAAAACTGTTCTACTGACGTCATTAAAGAAGGAAGTAGAGGGATGTAGTCCAAACGGGCTGTTCGATGTAGGCTACTTCTGTTAAATAAAATATCTTGTTTGGCATTGAACTTTGAGCTTTATAATTTTACAGATATTATTTATACTCTTACAACAACATTACACACTAACTAAAGTTTGAAACATGGGATCACGAAGAATGGGACCTTTAAATATTCATTGGCTGTCGCTGGTCCATGTGATTGACGTGATTTGATTGTGATTTCCAACACCTGTCATTCCTGAGGCATTCCCCAAAGCATCATTCATAAGCGGAGCATAAGCAGCAAATCTGAGACGATTTGAGCCCACCCAAAAAATAAAATAAACATATGCTGTAGCTCCACCCAAAAGTGATGATGTAATATGTAATATTTAACGCTTGTTATTTTGGACTTCTCTTAAATATTTTTGTCTGTATTTTTTTAATTATGTACTAAAATATTTTCTCTTCATCTTTCTAGAATTTGGGTCTTTATATAGGTAGCATTTTAATGCACCTCTTTGGAGCATTAAAACACACATATTTTTCATTTTGATGCAGCTTCTGCAGAGTAAAATCATTCTACTGTAGATAGGCTCATTTAACCATAACATAATTGGCTCATAGGGCTGTGAGGGGGCCATTGCTTATTGGCTGCGGGGGTGCCCTGTGTGTCTGTGCACATTCATAATGTGCACATAATGTATGTATCATACTGCATGGTGCATACGTTTGGATATTAGTTCACGGGGAGAAGTGTTATCTAATGCAGAGAGGAAAAGATTTGTTTTTCCCCAAGCCTCAGGTGTCAGACTATAGCTTCAGTCAAGTCTCACATGGTTTTCCCGGATTAGCAATGACTGAATAATTATCTTAACAATGTCATTGAGACGTTGTAGTGATGCATAACTGAATAGTATTTTCACAGGATTCACCTCACAAAACACACAGAAATCTTGTCTTTCTTCAACTTAAACTCTGAATATATAATTAATCCTTTTTCTCTGCTATTCTAAATAGTCAATGCAAATAATGACGTACGATCCAATGACGTTGGGTCCATCTGTGATGTGCGCCGTGCTTTATGATGTGTACCATTTTGCATATTTTATTAGATTCTTAGGCCATAACAGAATAGCTGGAGGCCGACTGCAACCCTGATACAGACCATTAAAATGCAAATCAGGCCCCATAATATAAAACTGAGATCTATATTGCCATAGACCCTTAGAGGTGAACATTCAACAAATCACCTCTAGGCTCATTTAGCTTGTGTTATTCAGTAATGTTATCCTATCTATTGCTTCACCCAGAAAACCTGTAGGCCAGTGCTATTATTACCCATGCGTTCAGCATTTTTCTACTTACGGCCAAGGCTGGACTGAGGTGTTTCACATCATCAGTGTACAGTAGTGTGCTTAGTTCAGCCAACAAAAAAAGTGCTAAGCTAATAAGATGTAGCCTGATTTTGCTAAAGCCCCGATTCTGTTCTTTTTCAGTTTATAAAGACTGCCAGCCTGAAGCAGATGGAAGAGATTGTAGTGTGCAGCAAATAGAGTATCTTACTAGGTGACGATTTAACAGAGGACCAAAGTGACATGCATGGGTTCTTGGTTCTCCTTCCAGTATGATACATTCCTCGATTCTACAAACACCCGGACATGCAGTGTGAGGTTCAGTTTTGACATAGACTGTGGATGTTAAAATGATTGGTATCAATACAAAAATAAAAATACTGACATGGTTTACTCACTCTCATGTTGTTCCTAACTCATACACATCTTTCTTCTGTAGAACAGAAAGGTGAACTTTTTAAAGAATGTGTTGGATTTTGAATGGGTAATCGAGGACTGGGGCTGTTTAAAAATGACAGAAATCACCATAAAAATAACATGTTCCCTACACTGTAAAAAAATAAAATAAATAAATCTTTTCAAACGGTCAATGACTGTCAACTATGGCTGCCAAACAAAAAAACATTAAAAGGTAAAATATCCTAATTTAAATTAAGTGCAAAAAATATTTTACAGAATTTTCCCTAAAATGTTTTACAGGGAAAAAAAAAACACTGTTATTTTACAGCTATTATCTGAATTATTACGATCAAACAAAATTACGATAAAAAAAAAAAAACGATCAAAAATTACGATTAAAAAAAGTGTATAGATGCTTTATTAAAAAAAAAAAAGATAAAATGAATGTAAAATATCCTAATTTGATGGAGTTTTTTGATTTGATGTTTTATTGAAAATAATAAAGTGTCACCATGGTGGAGATGGTGTGTTTCCAGTGTTTTCAGTGTTTAGTTTTAACATTACTTTTTCTCTGGCTGCTTTAACTGTGTGTCTCTGATACATATTTGTTATCCAAGAGAAACTTAAATCAGATGATGTTGGTAATTTTTTAGTGATAATAGTCATCATAGTTGCCAACTTTATTGATACTACATGAAGTAAGATCTGATTAAGTTGTTAAATATTAATTCTTAATTGTAAATGCTAATACTGCTATAGAAGTTCCTGCAGTGCTGTGATACTCAGATTTTATGAAGTCATTATACAGATTTTTTTTTTGACAGGATCATAAGGACATCAGAAATCAGTGTATAAATCATAAAAATGGTGACAATGAAAAAAAAAAACATTCTGAACTCAAGGGCGTAGGAACGTCTTTGACATTGGGGGGGACATATTGGCCACTATGAATCAACGTCTATCCCACCACCATAATAGTAACATACAGTTTGGTGATCTGGTACTTGCAGTGGTGGTCTGTTTTGGGGCCCCCTCCCACTATGCAAAGTCACTGTGCTTGACGATTATTGACACAAATGTCACGCAATAATGATACATTATAAATTAATGCTGTGTTAATAAAAAATAAATACTTAATAAAAAATGGATGCCTACTTAAAAAAAAGTTTTAACTTTTGCTTTACTCTTTTACTAACTCTTTGAAACTTCTTAAAACAAACCATCTAAAAAAATATATAAATATATTATTTGCTAAAATAATGAGAAAACTGAGAAATCAGAAACAAAATAAGAGCAGGGGTTCAATAATGACAATTATTGTTGAAAACTGTAAAAAATAGCCTATTATTATTTCTCAACTGTCTCAATACAGTGTAACTGTCCTCAAAATATTTTATTATTATTATTATTATTGTAACAGACTTTTTTGGATTGTAAATGACATAATCCAACAAAGTATGTTACTATAATACCGTTACAAAGTATGTTACTATAATAGTACTGATGTACTAGCGCTCATTGTGTATGCAAGTGTATTTTTCCCCTCGGGGCTTGCCGTAGATGGGTCCTGTCCTGCGCACTTAGTATGGTCGCGAGTTTTTGGAGTTAGTGATCTGATGTGTGAAATAATAAAGAGGAGAAGAGTTGAAACTGCTGTGTTTATTATTTATTCAAACTGCAAAAAAGGTATGTGATATTATAAGTAACATGATTAGATAAATCATGTAGGTTCCAGTTCAAAGCTGGTGCGTTAGTGTAATGTTAACTTCTCTCTACCATTCAGATGCTCCGGTGAGTGAAATAACGTTACATGAAGCGAATGGTGATTATTCAAACATGAAATGGGAAGGTTTAACCGGGTTTAAGGGTTTAACCAGAGAATGGTTTAACCTAACTATCACTCTGGGTTTGACTTGCTGGCAAAACCGAATCTCTTCTTTGTCGCGCATTAAAAATAAAAGTTCCAAATGTACAGTTTGTGTTCCTGCGGTAGGTTAGGTATGCAATTTTTTGGGTGGGACACATGCCGCATTTTTCAATATTGAGGGGGACACGTCCCCCCCGTCCCCCCCGGTTCCTACGCCAGTGTCTGAACTACTATAAAGTCACAATAAAGGCTTGGTTGATTGTCCCCATTGTTGAGATTCATATGTTGATTTGTGACGTCTCTATACTCCTAAAAAAATAAGCCAGCTTAAAACATTTTATTTATAATAAATATTTTTAAATTTTCAAATTGTTATAATACAGATGCCACAATAATTAAAGGGTCATTTGAAAAAAATATGACATTAAGTATAGATTTTGTATAAAACTAAAATCCATCTATATGTAATCTTAGCTCATATAATCAGAGATTTGACTTTCATGTCATTACATCAGCTCACCATATGATGACTACAACATCATCAATAAATGACCAACATAAATGGCAGACGGGAAACAAAGGAGCTGGCTGAAGTTCAGGAAGTAGTGCAGCAGTGCATAAAGCCAATTAGAATTTCGATTTTTTTTTTTTAGAATTTAGAAGTAGGAAATTACTAGTCATCCATTTTTTTATATCAGCTATGCATTCCGTTAATTTTGTGAAATGGTAAGTTTCGTTAGGTTTTGAAGAAATATACTGCTGAGTATCATCATCATAACAGTGAAAGCTAATTCCATGTTTCCTAAAGATAACTCGCAAGGGTAGCAAACCATATTCACTGCATTGGAAATTGTATGGAAAAGAGCACCTAGTACATTATTCCAAATGTCTCCTTTTATTTTAAAGGGAAGAAAGAAAGACGTGGAAAGACATGAGGGTAAGTAATGACAACACTTTGGTTGATTTATTCCTATTTGCTTGTGTATGAGAGTGCACTTCATACTTCTCTCAACTACAGAGCTCTTACATATAAGGCGGCAGTGGCTCAGTGGTTCATGTAGGTTGTCTACAAACCAGTAGGTTGGTGGTTCAACTGGTTCCACCTGACCAAGTGTTGAGGTGTCCATGAGCAAGATTTCTGGATGGCTGCTCCTGACGAGCTGGATGGCGCCTTGCGTGGCTAACACCGCCATTGGTGTATGAATGAATGAGTGAGTGAATGGGTGAATGTGAGGCAAATGTCAAGCGCTTTGGTGGCCATTGGGTCTGTGAAAGCGCTATATAAATGCAGTCCATTTACCATATCTTAAAATCATGACATAAAGTTTTCAATTAAGAATAATATTGAGTCACATGCTTTGGCCAGTTCAGACAGCTGGCCAGGCCGAGAATGGGTTTGTGAGGGAGTATATGGTCTGTCTGCGACCAATAATACGATTCATAAATTAGTGAGGAATTAACTGGACATCATGCGCAGGTTTGGTCGAGCTTCCAGACCTCTGTCTGTGGTTTATGAGGCCTTGGGTCATTATGGATTGTGGAATGGCTGACTCTTTCAGGGCAAATAAATAGAGGGCAGGACTGTGGAACTGGTGTTTGAAGCAAGATGTGCATTATGCAACATTATTGTGTTTTTTATGAGCTTGTGTTAATCTGTATAATTTTGTGGGGTAGATTCACACCCCTTTTGCAAATTACAATAAGCATGCATTTTAGGGGGCACTGTGAGAAAAGAGGTGATGCTGCAAAAATGTAAGTGTTTTTTGACCTTGGCTGCATGTAAAGCTATTGTAGGACACATCCAAACCAAAATCAGGAACCTTTAAAACAGCATAATAGCGTTTTTTTTAAAGACATCCACAAAAGACAAAAATTATGCTTGCAAATGTTTTAAGTGACAGTTGCCCAAAGCTTGTTTGTGCCAAATCCAGCTCAATTTGAGGGTCTTCATAATACATTTATGTCAAGAGTCAGTCACAGCATGATTAGAGCTCTCTTCTGATGCTTTGGGGTATAAATGGAACTGTCTCTGATATTTCTGCATGTGATAAGCTAATAGACTGAAGAAAGTCATAAAATAATATGAATTTCCCCAATGTCTCTTAAATTAAATTTTAATGATCTTTCATGACATTATTATATTTGACCGCCTGAAACTCAATAAGTATAGTTTTATTAACACAACTTCACTTTTCAAAGGCTCTTTTCCTGTGTATTAAATTACTTAAAAATGCAGCAACCAAACAAGGAAGCAACAACCTGATGTTTTAAACACCGAACAAAAATGTCCTTGGTTACGACTGTAACCCTTGCTCCCTGAGAGGGGAACGAGATACTGCAATCGAAGACGATGCCTGCCCTAGCTGTTGTAGAAATCACAATGACTTATTCATTCTAAGGTTCAGAAAGCTTTTAACCTATGGACTCATTTGTGTAAATCACGGGCCTAGTGCGGATGAGTCTGGATCAAATTGCCCCATTATCACTTTACTGGGATGGCAGAGGTTAAACAGAAACACCTCCAAACTCTTCCCTGAGCTTCAAAAAGATCTTAATCAACTCAACTCCCCTCCCATGACAGGACAGAAGGCCAGGTGGCATGGATGGACATTTGAGAATGAGAGAAGCACCAATATACATAAACAAACAGTTTTTCTATTTAACTCATAATACAAGACATTCCAAAAATGTATATGATACATTCCTGTGAGTATGTATGTTTCCCACGTCATATAGATATGACTTTCAAGTTGTGTTAGTTGAACTGTAAGTACTTATAATCAAGTGTCAGATTATATCTCTACTTTTGTATCTTCCAGCTAGATCTTTCTTGGTATCGAATTAAACCTCTCGGGTTGCCTGAGCTAAAAACATAGTTACGATAAAATGTATTATACTATGTTTGCCATCCTTTGAAGTAAAAATTACCAATTCCGACATCATCATAAAACATGCTAATTAGGCTGTCAGTAAGGACAAAGAAACACTCTCCCGCTAAAAGATTTCTCAGCACTATTGGTCAGTTCAAGTTCCCTTTCATCCTGGGAACTCCAACGTGTCGTCGGGAAGTTCCCTGACGAATTGGGATCATGTTAGGGAGCCAACTGCCTGCGAGAGAATTAAAAACGAGCCAATGAAATTGGCATGCAAAATGCTGCGCGGGTATAAAGGGCGGAAGTAAACATTGCATGGTGGTTTTTGCTTCAGAGCCTTGGAAAAGGGAATAGGCGAGGGAATAGGTTGTGGCGGCTTGCAACGCCACTCCAGATACGTGCGTCTTTTGGTCCGTTGGCACCCTACGTCGGTGAGCCTCGTGAGTTCCTCCACCACCCCTTTGGTGCCAGGCGTGGCGGACCGCCGGCACCAGGTCTGCTACCTCTAAAGGAGTTGTTTGTAAACTGGGTGTTTTGTCCAGTGGTCTCTTCGGTGACCCATAATGCCACGTGCAGTTCAGCCGTGTCTTCCCCTTGACAGACTCGTTCTGTCGTCCCTGTTGAGTATGCTCCCACTTCCCTTGGATTCTGACTACCTCAGGGACTGCCATATGTTTCACTATACCCCTGGGCTAGTACATATGTGTATTCCAGGCCTTCATCAGGTGGCTGGCTTCCGCAGCGTTCCCTTCCCTTTTACAGGTTAGGGCACGCAGTGTTATCCAATGTCCACCTTCAGGAACAACAGTGAGACTCCCTAGCTAGCTCCCACAATTTGTCAAGAAACTGATGCAGGGTATTCCTTACAGTGTCGTTTTTGACGCAGCGTGAGTTCCCTCGAAGGGAAACTGTGAATAATTTCTGACTTAACCATGTCTGATGAACTGAATTGTCTGCAGACTTTCTTAAATATTCAGAAAGTTCATTGCACATTTACTGAAAGAGTATCAGAACTGATCTACAGTATCGGGGCTATCACGTATACATGGCATTGATGTAAAATTCATGACAATTTAGCTAGCATTAGATGCTGCACAAATAATGTAGAGCAAACTTTGAGATATATAGAAATGAGCAGGGGACATACGCTGTCCTTTCAACAGGCATATATTATGCATGCATGCACACATCCATTATAGATAAAAATTAAGCCTGCTTAAAGGGATTCAAAATGTAGTGTCAAAACTGATTGAATCAAAAATTTTTTAGTAAAATCCACCACCCTTGGGCAAAATCAGGCAAAATTTACTGTGGCAGGGAGTGTGGATTAGATGTGACTGTAAATAATAAGGCATTGTTCTGCCCCTGTGGTTATGGCAACTAAAAAGGCTGACGGTGATGAGGTGGGCTCTAGGGTGAGCTGCAGGATGTTCCCTAGTGAGTCAATGCCAAAACATTCACAATGTCATGCATTAACTCTGACACATAGTTGCACGCCATTGGCGGCAATGGCCTTGTAATACTGTACATTTCATAAACAAGTCAAAAACTCTATAGAGTTGATCCGGGATTCTGTGGTTGTGCCATTTACCGTATTATAAAAGTGACATTGTTTGTTGTGTGTGTGTGGAAAACAATGATCACTGGCTGTCTGTGTATCAACTGAATAACAGGTCTGTGTCTTAAACTATATACAAACATACAAAAATACAAACTGACTGAGAGGAGTGCACCTGTCCGCACTGTGTATGAAACCAAAGACAGCTGCCTTGCTGTCTAGTTATCAGTGGCGGCTGGTGAAAAATATCTTAGGTGGGGCTGTATCATATTTGGTATTTTCAATAGTCTAGTAACCATGGGACTCAGGCATACTCTACCTCAAGACATCTGTCAAGCATCCACCCTTCTCTCCATCAAAAACCTCTTAAAAAACACTTTAAAAAATTCTGAATATTACTCTTCAGCTCACATTCTTTAAAGGTTCCATGACATGCTTATTTTTGTACGCTTTGATGTAGGCCTCTTCCTTGTTATGGATATTAAGAGATTATTGTAAGTAACCTCTGAATGTTACTTTCTGCCATCTTTGATGTTGAGGTTTATTTTTTTATTATTTCTTAACCTATATTGTAAAGCGACCAAGGGTGTTGGAAAGACTATATAATTAACAATTCTTATTATAATTAATAACCACCCAAATACAATTTAAGGATACCAGTGCTCACTGAAAAAGTAATTATTTAATGCCAATATTGAGGCATTGTTGCCCCAAACCAAACATATTGCATAAACTTTCCATTTGAAATTGAACTCAAACAATATACTTAGTGATTACTTAATTAGCTGATTAAATTAAAAAAAGTATTACCCACAACAATTTTGAGTGATTTTTCAAGCAAATATTCCACATGTACATAAATAAGACTTGTCCTGACTGGGCGTGGGCAAGGCCGCGTGCTTGCTTGGGGCACTACAAGAATGGCCCATAGCTGACTAGAGCCGCTTTCCGACCGGAGGGACTTTTGCAGTTCCTAGAACCTAACGTTCCTATAACCATTTTTTTTCTCGTGTTCCGACCGGACTAAATTGGGGATTTTTTAGTTCCTCAGACCGTAGTTCCTATAACTCTTTTAGTACCTAGTCTAGAGCAAGGACTTTTTTAGTTCCCTTTCCCTAGGTCTATGTTGATTGGTTAAACTTATAAGTCATGCCCACTGTCAACACGGAACTTGTAGCGCGCTGTCTGCCATACGCCGTGTGTTTTTGCAAAACATTACAACGAGGATTAAGACAAACGCATTCAACCAGCTAACTGCTAATGCTAGATAAACTTACCCGTTGTTTTATTTGCCTCCTGCGCTCTGCTCTTTTATCTTCTTCCATCATATTACTTAATATCATATTACGCTGGAGCCTTCATCTTCTGTGTTTCTCTCTACAGAACTCAAGCATAATCTTTAAACGCCTCCATTCGTTCTCCGTTGAGGTCCCGGCAAGGCAGAACAGGAACATTGCAATCGGTCTTTTTTTCTTTTCTTTTTTTCTTTTTTTTATAAGAACAATCTTGTACATGTCTTAGTACAGACATTTATGTATACAGCAAAATTAACATAATTACAAAGTCTTTCATACTAGGGGGGTATTGTAAACTTATATAAAGATATTAAAACATTTGCATATTTTAAATGTTTTAAACGCTTTTTGCTAAATGGAAAATCGAAGTGAATCAATATAAACCTCAATTTCTTTCCTAAATAAAATAAAATTAGGCTTTTTACAGGAGAATTTGCATTTATGAACATAAAATTTTGCCATTAAAAGAATGAAATTAATTAAATAATTCTGATTGTGCTTAAATGCTGGTTTGTTGTTGTTGTATGTGGCCGCGCTACGTCTAGTAATGACTCTTTAAAGACCGTCACTGCTTGTGTTACCCCTCCTACCAGTTCCTATGGCCACTTGCCCAGTGCGAACGCAAGCAGCAAAACCGAGTTTGGGGGAGAGTAGTTCTTAGAACTGTTTAGAAGTGGACAGTTCCTATAACTAAGTTCCTACTTGGTCGGAAAGCGGCTTAGATTTGAGCTCGATGATTGGCTACAGTTTATGTCAAACATTTATATCTTAAATCAGCGATTGGCTGAGCTGCTCCAGAGACCCGCCGTCCTGGGGGCGATTTCTCCAGCGCCAGAGCTGCACTATAAGAAGGGGACGTGTAGAAAAAACAGACTTTTTGAATTTCTGTGTTATTTTTCACATATACTGGATGGATTTAACATCTCAAACACACTAATATTGATAATTTGTATACATGATTTATGTATTTATGTATCCCCATTCACTATTCCCTACATTAGTCCACTAATAGCCTACTGTTCACTTGAAGAAGTGAATGAAAACAAGTCAGTGAATTTGAACAGCTCTATGTACAACAGCTGTAGATTCGTTATTGCGGTGCAATGTGAGATTGAATGAGTGCACTCAATAAAGTCCACTATTAGTTCGGACACCACCATAAATGGCTGTCCCCACAAATAGTGCCCTATTTGAGGGTAAAGGGGGTGATTTCAGATTTAGCCTCTCTCTGCAGGACAGTGGCCCTTCAGGAGTGGAATTTGATAAATGTTCTTTAGTGTTATTAGAGACTCAGGAGAGAAGAAACATCCCATACTTCTCAGCAGTTGAGCATATACCTCACACCGCTCCATGTTTAGATTCTCTCAAGTAGTTTCTGGCTTCCACCCATCAAGATTACCACAATAATCTCATCAGAAAGAGCGTTGAATGCACTGTGGAGATTCACAGCAAAGACTTCCACTTCGTAATCGAGTTGTTTTACCCTACAGCAAGCCATTGCTATCAAAAAAAGAGACTCTAGTCTTTTTCTGCAGTCTTGGAGATGTAATAATGTTGTGCTTGTATGACCATTGGCCACTGAATAGTGTAAGATTATGAAAGCAACCCAGGGGGGAAAAAAAAATGTTGGTTCCTTGCCTTACAGGATATTCACTTCAGATTAGACAGGCAAGGGAAAAGATGATAGGTTGTCTCAAATGAATCCCACTACTCACTGCTGGGTGTTTTCTACCAGCATTTAACTTCACAATATGTGTTTCCTTTGTATAAAGCTGACGATACAACTAAAAAAAATGCTTTGCATTTGAGATGTGTTACGAGTTTTGCCCCTCAAATGGCCTTTAATTTACATAATGTTCTTTTTCTGGTAAAGCTTGACCATGAGTTCAACAAAAGGATTTCTATCTGCTCCATTACTCGAGCAGGTGCAAATCCTAAATTCATAGCACATTCAGGGTGGTGATCACTAGCCGGAGTCAAAGCGACAGAGGTCAGCAAATATCCCAGCTGGTTACACACTTCACATTTAATTACTGGACATTTAAACAACTCCTGCCCAATTACTGTACATCTGTTTTGGCTCAGGAACTTAGAAGAAGTGACCACTGGTCCCGCAATGTTAAAGCAGTCAAAAGGATATGTGCTTTGCAGCATACAAAATGAAGCTCTGACTGTTTTGTGTTTTATTCTGTCAGCTTGATGTTGTTGCTGTTGCCTTTCAGACATTATAATGTTGGGTTTAATTTAAACTTAAAAAACAAGAACAGCCACGGTCATTGTTCTCAAGTCAACATTTTCAAATCTATTGCTTGTCTTTTTAATACAATTAATACTTTGAACATAACTGAGATCTCCTAGCCTGACTTCGTCATACTCATATTCAAGAAAGAATATGAGTCTGAAACTCCTCAATTGGGCTTTGATTATGAGGCGTGTCGTAACCAAACCAAGACAAAAAACCCCCTCTGCACTCAATTGGATAGTCGGTAGACCTACCAACCAATCAGAGAAACGCATAAGTCAACTCCTTTGCATAGCGCAGTTTTCAAATATAGAACGTAGCCTACTTTATTTATTTTAGAAGTTAAATAACGAGTGTTACTTCTTTTACTTACTTCTCCATGAGTGCCACCAAAGGAGAAACCACAACGACCACAGGCTTTTCATTACGTCCCATCTTCTTAGCGACCGTCAGAGCCAGCTGATAAGTTACACTTTTCCCGAATCATGTAGGAAGGAAGCCAAAAATATCTTTCCGATCGACAAATGCCTTGATTGCAGTTCTCTGTTTGTCTGTTAAAATGAAAGCAGTGTCAATTTTTTTTTACAAAAGACGCGACAGCGGAATCTATACATCTCAATTCTCCAGCTGCACTCATCTTTGACAAGCGCACTTTGATGACGTGAGGATTACGTTACTGAAGACCACTTGTCCATCATCGTATAAAGCCCGCCCTGGCAATTTGATTGGCCCAATGGTTTCTGAACCGATCATACTCCTCAATGGATCGAGTCCAGACTGAACTTCCCGTCCAAAATATGTTGTGGGCGGAGATCGGGCTGGCATCCAGGCTTGAGATCTCCATTCAGTCTGCTATGAAAGTGCTATGAAAGATTATGATTATAATATCCCTCTGATTGTCTTTGTGCTGAGTATATTGAGTAAGTCTAAAATAGTCAGAGACGCGTGCAAGTATTTACTAATTCTCAATATCAATGTTTTTTTTTTCAAAATAATTGACAAAAAAGTAAACTTCAGTTGTAATGATGTATGCTTCAGATTCTGATCATATTCAGCATTTTTGAGCAATGATAATATGCAGAGAGTGAAATGCTTTGATCTAGGTTTGCTTAAGCCTCCATAATGGGTTATGAGAGCATTCTGACCTAGTGTACAGGATTTACATTGCATTTAAATGTGTGCCTAGTATACTTGTGTTCAGAGGGAGTGTGGAGGGGAAACACATCTTAGCTTTAAATAAATCAAATTGTATTTCTCCCTTTCATTTGTCTACTAAGTGTCGTGGCTTTTTTAAGCCACTGCCTCCCTCTCCTGATCTAATGAGGAGTTAGTTCCTGAGTGAAATGCAACACTTTGGAAGGACTGAATCATCCATACAATTAGCCTTAAGTGAAATTCTGTCAATTAGTGACTGTCTGTCATATGCTTACTCGAAGGGTGTTCACAGTTTCGGGCTTCAGTCTTTTTCGAGGTCAAATGGAAAAATATTGGAAGATAATAATTAAAAAAGATATTGAAGGATATTGAACCTTTTATTTGATACTTTTATAAAGGATTTGTATCTTTATTTTCTTCGATCACTTCTGTCGACCCTGAGAAATGTCAAGACTGTGAGGATGCAGTGAGAGAAGTCGCCTATAGAGAATAAGATCATCAGCTGACATTCTGCTAATGGAACGTACAAGCCTTTTAGAACAAAACAACTGGATTCACATCAGCTTTAGACACTTCACTCAAGCCTACTGATTATGCAGTATGAAAAGTAGTAAGTTATTAGTATTCATGCCAGTCACCTTATAGCCATCTGTAGAGCCCAGAGCAGATAAGAACATTCCCAGGCACAATAGAGATAAAGTGTCCTCATCCTTGCTTATCAATAAAACTACATTGTATGTTCTGTGACTGTGAGCAAATTAGATTTTTAAGAGAGTGTCATTTTTCAATTCTGCAGATACTATTGTATTACAAGACAGTCATCCTCCGAACTATTAATTCAGTTTCTTAAAGAACTTGTGACCTTAAAGTCAACATAAAATTCAAATTAATTTTACTTTTTCTTGCTGCATGAGACAGGTCTTATGTACAATTCATAAGTTCATGTCATTCCGAAAAGAAAGAAAAACGTTTGTTTTATGAATATGCAAATAAGCCCCACCCACACGTACACCGGCTCAGAGATCCACTCGTTGACGATCACATGTTGATGTGATTGGTTCAATGTTTCAAGGTTTGTGCCATTTTAAAACTCTCTTTGGTTCACTGCAGTTTTAAAGAGAGAGAGAGAAAAAAAAAACGCTCAAATAATGGTGTTGACTTATAGATTCGCATATGTTTTTTTTAAGCATATTACAGTAAAACACCACATGGACATATAAACAACATTGATTTTCACTACAGGGGGACATTAATCATTTCTAAATCAAGAAATGTATGAAATTATAATATAGCTTGTTCTGTGTTCTTGTTCTATCTACATATCCAATTCCCACCCCATTTATTTTTCCTCATTCAATATGCGGTTTCACTCAGAAATATGTTAAATTAATAAAGCAGCAAAGTTGTTTTATGTTGAATTGAAATGTGTACGTGGGGAACATTCCACATCAGTTTTCATTCGTACAAAGAGAAAATACTGTATCTTGGGCAACTGTTTCAATAGTGGGTGTCAGGCATCAAAACAAGAATCCATTTTAGACTCATAGTCATATGATTATTGACTCAAGAAGTTAGAATAATGCCAACAAGGCACTGTTATAAGAAAACATGTCTCCAAATAATTTGTGCATCTAGTTGACTCAAGATCAACCAAATGTGTTTTTGTGATTCATTAATGATCTCTTAAGACATTAAACTAAATCAATACCTAAGAACCTTGATTTTAGCATGTGTGGCTGATGCAACAGTTTAATGCCTTCACCTACTGGGACCTTTGTTATATTACAAAGAGATTGATTTTATTAATGCATTCTGCTTGTGCATCTCATTAACTTTCCATTAGAGTTAATTTATGTGGCAGTAAAAAACACTTTGCAATCTAACTTTTGCAAGGTTCTGTCTTCACCTTATTCTTCAGGTGCATTATGCTGCATTTTTGTTCTACCTGATTGCATCTTTATTCTTTTTAAGCTTGCATAAAGTGTGTCATTTTTCAGAATTGGAACACCTTCTCTTCAGCTTAATGTGCTGGGAAAACTATAAACGTCTAATTTGTAGGCTAATTTTGCCGTAGTCTGTAACACTGTTGCTGCCTTTGAGTGATACACAGTAACGTTGGCTGAATCATTGAGTTTGGGGCGGGACTATCTGTTTGACAGACCAATAGATGGACAAAGTGAGCAGTGATACCTGTTTGAAAGCATCAATCGTGTTTGTTGCCGCACAGCACACCTCTCTTTTAAACATGTAGGAGAACCAAATGACAGGAACTTAAGGTTATCTGTTTAAAATGATCTGATTAGCATGAGATGCACTGATAGACCTTACCAGGTTTTTTACAGTAAAATACTGGCAACACTGTTGCCAGTAATTTACTGTAAAAATGCACTAAAACTCAAGTTAACTAAAAAATACAACTTATTAGTTTTAGTGCATTTTTACAGTAAATTACTGGCAACAGTGTTGCCAGTATTTTACTGTAAAAAACCTGGTAAGGTCTAACAGTGTGCAACAAAAGCAATAAGACTCCTGACCCAACCCGATCACACTAAATGCGTCTTTATAGCACGCATGTGTATTGTCGTGTAATATATACGCTAAAGTGAGTTTTTACGTGCATATAATACGCATTGGTTGGTTAGGTTAAGTTTAGGTGTGGGGTAGGGTGCGTGTGTATTATACGTTTGGCTACAATTAGTGGTGTGGGGTGCGTGTGTATTATACGCAAATGAACTGCGTATCAATTGCACGCGAAAAACTGCGTCTCATATGCACGTAAAAACTCATTTTCGCGTATAAATTACACGATAATACACGATGCGTGTTATGGAGACGCATTTACGTGAGAACAGGCTGCCTGACCAGTCAAATAATTGTATCTCCATATAACCCCCCATTGTATACTGTAGGACACACACTGGGCTATATATTTCTAAACATTCATGTGTTTACCGAGTCCGCTGCTTTGTGTCCAAGACGACTGCAATCGGTGGAGCATTAACAAATCCATATGCATTCTAGAGGATAAATCCATTTGGCTGTTTCCGTAACATCTTGATTGGATTCAGTCAAATCCTCCCCACAATCGAGTTCTGATAGAATTACTTCCAGTTAGTTTTTGAGGACAAGACAGCACTGGTAACTTTCAGGAAGTGCTGCAATTACGATTTGTGAAAAAAAGGTCAATCTTTGTGAACAGATTCATTGAGCAGAATCGATCAATATAATGATTCATTCACAATGCATCACTATTCTTAACAATTAAATAACTTGAAACTACACGTTTTCGTAGCTAGATAAGAAAAAGTATGCTGTTATTGTAGTGAATGTTCCCTGAAATGAAAAACCCTCTGATAGAAAATAATAGAAAAAAATATTCAATAGCATACACTGTCATTTGTATTTATCAGCAGGGCCGTAACCACTATAGATATTAAAGGAATACTTCACCTTTGGAAAGATGATTGTGTATTGTTAAATGGGTCATTTATGTAGAAGAAATGTCAAATTATTTTTGAATTTGGAGCTTTCTAGACTCCAAGACTTCTAGACTTGGAGCTACTAGTGAATCTCCGTGATGAGTTTGCCCGAAAATGTGTTTTGAGATCGCCCAAAATGTCCAGGATTCGGCTTTTGTTTTCTGCAGTCGCCATTCATTATGTTTACTGGGGTGGTGGTGGTGTGATTACCGATGAGCGACATCTGTGAGACACATCGAATCTCTCACGGAGGAGCGGGAATTTTCTTGGCAGTGTTAAAATGCAGATCACAAATCAGCCAAGCTTGTTTAGCGTTCATGCAAACACTAAATTCAGATTCGCCAATCATGAATGAATTCAGTTAGATTGAAACAAAAGCTGTGCATGTAAAAAATGAATGGCAACTGCAGAAAGCAAAAGCTGAATCCCGAACATTGACGGCCAGACATGTCTGGAAAAAGGGGATGGTAACCCCCTCAGCTTTTTCCACTGAATAAGAGCCTGCTAGCTTAGCTTCCAAAAAAGATGGCTGACACTGCGTGTAATCCCAATCCTCCATAATGCATCCGTCTGCGTTTTCAGTACCTTCGTCCTTATTTTCAAAAGTTTCTGCCGGTGAAAGCAAACGATCACTGGCGCTGATCTGTGATAGGTCTGTTAGCACATTAGGTCCAACCCCCTATGGGCGGGTTGAAAGGGTTGGGACTAGTGCTTGTAGTCTTTATAGAAATACCCCCTCTGACACTTCTTTCTACAATGACGTAAAATGACAATTTTTGCATCATTGTGGGAGGATGTGAAAAAGGTAGATGGCGGATTTCTCTCGTCTCAGGGGAAAATGAGAGAGTGTTGTACAACCATTCATTGGTATGACTGGGTTTCTAACAATCGAAAGCTTAATGCAAAAGAGAGTGTCCCTTTACGGACATTACTAGAGAGTTTTCATGTTTTTCCCTTTACAATTCTGATCCAAGTAATGTCCTTCTAAAGAATTTGATACTTGAGTCATTAGTGGGTTACCAGGATCTTCACTTTTAGAATTAATTATACATTATTCATGTTAATTATGAACATGCAGTAGTTCTCAGTCTTCTGGGAGGTATGAAAAATAGTTATAATGAACTACCACATTCGACTAAGCACTATTAATGACTAATTCGTTAATCAGAGTTTCTTGTTAGTTATAGTTATAGATATTTAATAATACATTACCTATTAATTCCTGTATAATTAGTGACAGAACAGTACTCTACAGTGTTACCAAGTAAAAATGATTGAAACTTTGGTGCTGTTTGGCACGGTTTTGGGGTCAAGAGGAGTCCTGTGCCCTGATAGTGATAAAAGGTTGTACATCAGAGCTTAATTTGCGTATTTGAAGTGAGCTTTGTTCTTAACTCTCTCTCTCTCTCTCTCTCTTTGAGGTGAGGTATTTCTGCACAGAAATATTGAGGGGAGGCACAGTCATTTTAACTGACAGTAAAATGCCACCTCACGGGCAATGCACCTGAGAACTGGTGATTTATTGCTCCATTCTGCTAAAGCCTGCACTGCCTTTAATTAGAAAATACTGAGGAGGCAGTCGAGTGTTTATGCATCGCTTAGATCTCCACCGCCGTCGATGTGCACTGCAGCATCTTCTCTAATATGTGAAAATAAAGATGTAACGTCAGCCTCCAGCATAAATGTCCATGTGTTAATCAGTCACGCTTCTGGTGAGTGAATAGTGCCTCTCATTCATGAAGGAGCGATCACGTGACGGTGTCATAATTAATGAGCCGTGCTGTTTGCAGGTTTTATCTTCTGCCACTTCATTAGCAATTTGTGCCTCTGAACTACAAATATCCTCAAAGCAATATAGAAACCATTTTACAATGAAAGCAGAGTGGGTTACAAACAATGTTTTGTTGCCAAGTGAGCTAAGGCATATGAATATATGTATACAGTATGTGTATGCGTGTGTGTGGCTTCAGGCCATCGTAAACAAAGTGAAAATAAAATATTGGAAAGGGAGAAATAAAAAATGTCCATGTGAACCAAACCAACAATTGAAAGGTAAAGCTAAAAAAAGCCGTCAAGTTCTTCATAATGAGTTATTTGAGTTCTGATTTAGAGACTGCTTTCCTCTGTTGTTTGTTGTGTGGCATAGTATCATTCTAATTAAGTGTGATCCATTATAATATAATGAAAAAACAAAACAGCATTGCTAGTAATTGTTCAATGAGATTGTATAGTATTGCATTCTCACCGAGATAAATTAGTTTCTACAGAGCCATTGTAATCTCATTTTCCCAGTTTAAATAAATACATTTGTAATCCCATTTATACAAAATGTAGCTTGATAGGGGAACATTATCTTAATATTTAGGGTCTGTGTTTACATATATGAGTGTGTATATTATAATATGCTTGCAGATTATCCAAATAAATCCATAAATAAATAATTCAGAGGTGTCAAATGAAATGTCTTCGGTGCAGAGCATAGAATATCAAAACATGTAATTTACATGATGTGCAGTAATATGCATAATTACAAGTGAATAGCCCTGAATCACATTCTAAGTATTTGAGTAAGTACAATTTAATTAGGTCACCTTAAAAGAAAGTGTAACCAAAATACCAACATTATTCTCCAATGGGTGGATACTCTGGACCTGCTTACATTGTGTACGTATGTGATGTAAAATGTGCATGAAAGTCTTTGTTGGCTACAGGGTAAATGTTTCAATTCTCTAATATATCTAGACAGCTTTAGTGCGAATGTTTTATTTTGCCTTCTTGCGATTTGAAGTCCTCTGAAAGAAATGGTCCGAGGTCACATGTATTTGCACTTTCTCATAAAACTGACTCACTTTGCCCAATAAACGTATTTTGTGATTCAAGTTTAATATCCAGGAAGAAGAAAAAGTTTCAGTGCAGAGGACTTTGAAAGACTTGTTTCTTTTCTTGATTGAATGGGGAATTGAGTTAGGGAATTGAACACAGGGCTGAAATTGTTCTTTGAGCAAACAGGAATATTATCCACTGGACTGGGTGTACCATACAAATTTGATTGGTAAAAACATAATTACTTAAATAATAGGCCTTTGCTGGATAGCCCAGCAAATAACTAATTGTCTTTCTCTTAACCAAATTCTTTACAAATGTTTCTGCAAAATTAAGGTGGTAGCAGATTTGTATTATTCCAACCCGATCACTGTCCATCTTAAGAAAGTGTTTTTACATGCTCTCACCCAAGGGCATTGGTTTAAATTTTTACATTGGTAAGGGACATTTTAAAGTCAAAGTATACAAATGCAAATAATACACCAGACTGGAGTTTGGTTGTTTTATTCAAAACCCTTCTTTAAATTTTAAAACACAATTTGATTTAATATATATATATATATATATATATATATATATATATATATATATATATATATATTATTTAAAAGCTATGAAAGTCAATATCTTGAAGCTTTAAAACATAAACAGTGGACAAACCCAAACGTTGAGTTAAAAATGTCATTAAAAAATTTAACCCAATGGCTGGGTTTGTCCATATTTGACCCAAAGTTGGGTTAAAGGGGTGGTTTAGTCCTCTTTTTCTTTGCATGATTGTGTTTATGGGGTGCAATATAACATGTATTCGTGGTTTTTCTTTTTTAAAAAGTCTTATTTTTCATAAACCTCACCTTTATCGTCAGCCGCGCTCTCCCCTGTCCCCTGAACGAGTGGTTTACTTCCTGATTCTATGAAAACACTCCCTCAGAAACACGGGCTCAGATTGGTTCGTTTGGGCGGGTGTGTTGTGATTGGCTAAACTGTCGCTCACGTTGTCCAGAAGGTTAACGCCTATTACCTTACGGGAAAACGCCAGCTCCGGTCCAGATGTAAATAATGGTGTCGAACTGCAGTATCAGTGAGGCAGAATCAGACCGACAAAACCACGATGAAGCGAGTCAAACAGACCCACACCACACACGGCTCTTACTAAACGTTTCTGAATGATAAGTTGACATATTTTTTAACCATATACACGTTTGTTTTACACAATAGCATCTGACTGGCAACGATAGCAACTGACTGGCTACTAATGTTAAGCACAAACAGCGGTGGCAAGTTTACGTTGATCAAATCGAAAATAACGTCATAAAGCATATATACATGAAAAATACGTTTAAAACATTAGTACTTATACAAAATTCAGGTCCATAATGTTTGTACGCGTTTGTCATAGACACAAAATACTAGCATAACTAGTAGCCTAGTGGCTAGAAAGCCATCGCTGGCATTTTGAAAAAATAAAACATAAATAAAACACAGGCTAACGTTACGTTTGGAATTATACATGCAAATACATTTAAAACGATTAAGTCTTAGCCTACTTACAGGTTGTGGTCCAACAACTGCTGCCTCTGGTTTTAAAGTTGGATCAGCTTCATTGTTTATTAAAAGTTTCTTGCTGCATTGATCTCGTGGAGATTCTAGAAGCTGTCTTCCGTAAAATGCGCCGCACAGAGAGCTAGATTACGATCGTCACTTTCAGGAACATAATCAAACATAAATTGTATCCATTGTTGATGAAGTAGCATTCCGTGGGAAGCTTGAAACACAGAAGACCTGACAGCTGCGTGAACACAGCTCACTCGACGTGCTGCAGAAATATGCACATGCCATTTCCTGCATATTCCGAAGGGAGTGTTTGATGCAAATGTGCTTGTTAGTGACGTACCATAACCCGTTGTAGTCCCAATCGAGTCGTTTTTGTAGGCGTTTACACTTCCTGGTTTTTAAAAGACGATATCTCTGCTTACATTGAACTTTCAGCGCTGCAACTTTGCAGATACTGTTACCATCAGCAACATTACACACTATTTAAAATCAAAAAAGTGAACCTGGAATCTACCACCCCTTTAAAACAATCAAAGCATTTTTTAGAGTGTAGTTTACAGTAGTCTCTTAACATAGATAGGGACATTCTGAGGTCACTTCTCTTTTGTTTCATTTGGAGAATCACAGAAATTCTCATCCCATTCCACTGCCTCCTAAATTATAGTAGCTATGATGATCTTTTCACCCACCAAAGTGAATCAAGTAGCCTGTTAAAACACATAAAAGCTTTTAATTGAATTACAGTTGACAGTCAAAGAAAATTTCACAGACCACCGTCAGAGGTCAGATTTTTTGTAGTGCTGGTTGCTTTGGTTCCAGTTTTTTTAGTGGGGTTTTTTTTTCACTTCTGAAGCAGAATGCAAAACAACTCTTTAGCAGATTTAAGACTTAGACATCATTACGCATACACAAAGAACACCAGCCACCTTTACAATTGGCTTTGCAGAAAGAGCAGAGATTCCCTCCAAAATAAACACCCATTAAATGTCAGTTAGGTTTATTCCTATTAGTAGTTGGCCAACACAGACTCTGTAGATGTTTGTGCCCATGTGAGTTTATATTTGAGGTCTGCATTGGAGATTTTTCTTTTAGATCTCCATTCGATTCATCTCTATTAAAACTGTGATGTGCTCTAAGAAATAGTACAGTCACAATGATCTTAGCTGAGTTTCTAAATGACCATTCAGAGAATCAATTCGAATTACAGCTCAGTGGCATTGGCACAAATGTGTGATGCCACGTTGAAAGAGAGGCCTAGAGACCAGGACTTTGATTGAGTGGCGTGACACTAAAGGCATCATTAGCTCTGAGTGAACCAAATGAGCAAGCGTGTGTTGAGCAAATGCAGCTCTACACTAATGATGATGAGCTTGTTTTTTCAAGGGCAAAATGTGAGTCGCCTACAAGTGGAATTAAATGTTGAGAAACAACAGACTGGGCAGCCGTGGAGACATGTTTAATGGAAATAAAAATAAAAAACATTTCACAAGAAGTCTTTTCTATTGCATAGTTGTTGTGTTTGTAATATAGTTGTTGAACTTGAAACTAGTAAGTCAGTAAGCTGTAGTAAGCCTTACAAGTGCCCCTATTATGCTATCTAAAAAATTCCTATTTTGTTTTGGAGGTCTCCTACAATAGGTTTTATAGGCACTCATGGTCAAAAACACTTTACTTTTCTTATAATGTAGATTGCAGAATCACCTCATTTCTCAGTCTCTGAAACGGTTCGATAAAGGATTTAGTCTCTCTAAACCTTTCCTTTCAAGGAGCCTATTCTGCTCTGGGGTGCGTTTCCTAAAAACAAAGTCAGCCAACTATGGTCAAAAGTTCAATCTATTGGTAACGACGGAACCGGCAACCATAGTTGCTTTTGGGTAACGCTTCCCTGATTCGTCAGATGGCCCAATCTGTTGTGATTGGTCTACCAATTACAGTGCATCAGAAACTAAATGCCCATTACCATGTCTGAATTGCAGCTCTGGAGGCTTCCTAGGCATTGATATAAACAGTAACGATGACGTTGGTTTTATCAATTTTGAGCCTGAATCCTCTTCAATGCAAAGTTTGTTTGCTTTCACAGTGCATAAAACAACATCTTTTTGATATATGGAACACCTCAGCTACAACTACAGTGTTTGAGAGTCAAAGTAGACATTTTTCGTGGACAGCCAAAGAAGACCATAGGCTTGCATTATGCAAATTTGTTACAAACCTATGTATGTTTGTGCAGGAAGTAAGATTGGAATTACTGACGACTCTAGGCAGTTCAGAATCAGTTGTTTTGGGAGACAAAAGCCCTTTTCACACAGCAATACCGCTACAGTGCCAAAACGACTTTTCCGGTAAATTAAAAAATGTGTTTTTCTCACAAGCAATAACGTTCCGGTAACAGACCATCCTCACATCAGTTCCAAAACTGTATGTGATACACTGACAGTATTTCTAACTGTTGTTGACAAATCTATTCATCCGCCCGGATGAGGAAAAGTAATTTTGTTTCGGTATCACTCCAATTTGAAGACATTAGTAAACAGTGCTGAGTAAACACTTCACCTCTGTCATAATTTTATGGCTCAGAGCCATTGCTCTTTCAACGGCTTCTGATTGGCCCAAATCACTGCTTAGATCAGTGCGTTCTGAACTTGAACATGCAAAATACGGGTAATCTTCATCCCCCGTTCACACAGCGCATGTACCCGTAATTTACTGGCAATGTTACAACTTGTTAAATTGCCGATACCAATTTACCGGCAAAAATGAAAATCTCCTCACATGATAGTTTATCTGTAATTTACCAGTAAAGCACCCAATTTATTTTCGCTGACTGCAAGATTTTAACTTTTGATTAATAAAATGTTCTGCTATAAAAGTTTATATTCTAGTTAAAGCTATTCTATTTAAAATGTAGGCTACTTTTACATAATTACGTTTTGCTTTCGCTAAATGTCCCTTTGCGCTACCTGGTGGTCATTTCGCGGCCGACTTTGAAATACGGCTGGTTTATTTTTGCCGCGGTAAATTTATGGTGGCGGTAAAAGACATTCTGGTTGTTCACCTACTGTATGTAAAATGGGCAAATAACTACACGTATCTACATTTTTATCAATTAAATTTTGCAGACTTTTTACATTCACAAACAGCTACAATATATTACATACGAAAGACAATATCTGAAAAAGCATAGGGACACTTTAATTGCGAAGATTTTGGGGTAAATTAAAGGTGCATTGTGTAGCTTTTTGGCGGCATCTAGTGGTGAGACTCGCGAATTGCAAACAGTAAGTCACTCGCGGCCTCTCCCTCCAATTGCAAACTCTATTTTGAAGCTACGGTGGCCAACGTAGGATAATGTCAAAGCGAATAAACTTTGTCGTCGTCTGAATCTGCAGAGAGTAGCAAGACAAGCAATGAGGTTTTTTAATCTTGTATTTATTAAATTATATTTACTTAATTATTCAGTAATTCAACATGTTATTGCGATTGTTATTTGATCATTATTGTGTTAGTGTTTTAATTCACTGATTTTACCATAGCTTGTTTCTATGCTAAGATAAGAGCTAAGAATAAGAGCATCAAATCAGCTGCGTAAGGGGAAATAGTTAACGTTATGATTTCAGAGGCATCACTCGGACAGCATTGTTTATTCACGTTTTCAGAGTCAGAAACAACCTAAATACGCAGAGTTAACTAAGAGGGAGAGGTAGGGAGAGGACGGAGAGGCAGAGGTGTTGTAGGTGCAGTCAGGGAAGGGAGAGGCAGAGGAGGACCTACCCGCCGGATCGATGGCTCAGGGGATGAAGAAAGAGTGTTAGCCCTCCAAAGGAACCGGAGAGCTGTTACCGAGGTTTGTATTTATGAAGTTATTGTAACGTTATTATATACGGACCGGTCTGCACTTTATCCAAGCACACAGTGATAACGTTATTTACATAGTAGCTCTGTGCACTTATACCCCTGTTACTGTAACGTTAGTTAGTAGTTGAATGTTTTCATATTTTAACCTGTCATTTACTGGGCAACAACGATTATATGAAGCCATATTACACAAGTTTAGCAAATATTGACATTCTGCCTTATTTTTCTAGCTTCATCATACTTTCTCTTATTTGAAGCAGATTTACCCGTTTTCGGATACCTGAACAATAAGTTTGGTCCATCTTTCTTCCGGAAATTCTGCCGCGTCTTTTTCTACTGCTTTCTATTCCGGTTATATACGAAACGCGCTCTGTTGTCCACTGTCGGCTACGGTAGAAATATGACGTCACAACATGGCTACCTTCATAGAAGGGGATTCCCGCGCCTATGGAGAAATAAATGACTAATTCTAACGTAATATAAACTTTACGGTTCATTAAGTAAGGTCTTTATACACCACAAAACACATAGTTATGGATTTTATATTGCATTTTTGTCAATAGATCCACAGATATATCACACATTGCACCTTTAAATCACAAGGCATGTAGAATGTAACTCTCTCTTTATTTTGTACTTTCTCAGAACTCAACTAACATGACTAATCTCACCAGCCTACATTCTTGTTCACTCACTCTTACTCTTCCCACACTAACTCTAGTCCTCATGAGCAACACTTACTAATCTTACTCTTAGTTAATCTTACTCTAAAATTTATGTTTATTGTTAACATGCTATTGTTAGCATTCAAATAAATGTATCATGCCCTCTTTCTGTTGTGAAGGTCATTATCTAAATGCATTATTTTATACAGAACAACAGGTAATAAAGAGCTAAGTGAGAGTTGGTCTCGTATGGAAAAGGAAGGAAAGAAAAAATGGGAATCGGAGAAATAAAATAGCAGTGGATCGGGTTTGGCACTAGTTCTTTTCCCAATTGTGATATTTTATCATTGCGAGCAGAGGAGGATTTCTCAGCCAATGGAATCTGCGGCTGCATGGTTCAGCCACCCCATGGTGCTGTATACAAAGATTAAAAATAACAGCAGACCCTCTGCATTTCACACATGACATGTACGCAGTGGCAAACTGGTGTAATGTGGAACTTCACAGTGGTCACAGCTGTTTTGAGTCTCAGTACCCCGTTGAAAAGAGCCAGCTTGTTTTTGTTTGTTTAGAAAACCGGCATGATTTTTTTGAAGTAATATTCCAGGTTAAGTACAATTGTAAGAATCTGAAGCATGGTGTTCATTAAAAAACAAAAAGTTTAAGTTAGTATTTGTGTTAAAGTAACATTCTGTTATATTAAATTAATCTATATGATTATATTTAATATTCAATAAAAAACTGAAAGTATTCACTACTAATCATTGAATTAAAAACATGCTATTTTACCCACATTTGTGTGCTCTATGTATATTTATGCTTGAAGAATTGCGTTATTCCTCTTTGGTAGCCTGGGTCAGGTCTCATGTATGGTTTATGTGCTAAGCGTTGTTTGTTTGACACATCGTCTTGCCTTTGTACATCAGATCAGTCACTTACTGTATGGGGTTCCATTTCCGTCTGAATGCTGCCATAGAAGGCAGCTGTATATGTCGACAGTAAACAGCGGGAACTCACTAAACTCCAACTTTAGACATGTGTTTTTTGTTTTGTTTTGTTTTTATCAAAAGGATTCATTTAGAGGTTTCAGCTTCGCATGGGTCACGTTGACTGCACCCAAACACCAATAATAAATAGAAATAGAATAGTTCCTGAATACAGTTTTTAAAATGATAAAAAGCGACATCTATCTTCTAGCATTCCAATCCATTTCCCTTTCCTCCTAACACTCTGTGGCTGTTGAAGCATCCAAAGAGCACAATGGCAATGGCAATATCTACAGGCACAATTGTGCAAACAGCTGAATCATGCAGAATGTCATCCTTTGAATGTACAGTGTGCTGAGGGCTTCCAGTTGCTTTGCCACGAGGTGCAAAGCTAGTAATTTACTGGAGTCATCTCCGCTGCGTACAGACCTCTTTCCCACTGCTGTGATGACACTGAATTGACTCTTTTTTACCTTAGGACAGTCCTAGTTCTCCATGGGGCAGTTCAAGATTTCCATGGTTGTGCAAGACTGCAACTGGTCATATGGGTAGCCATCTGACAGATGCATTACTGTGAGATGGCACAAATTACCCAGTCTGCTATCATGGCAGGCGACATATAAGACAATCTGTGGCCTGTTTATTAGTGGAGTAATTAGCCGGGCTCCACCCTGGCACATGCACAGCAGCAGCTGTATGCACTGCCCCCCTCCACTCTCATTTGTTTATCCTTAGATGAATCCTGGAATCGACAAGCAATGCTACTTGCTAGTCCAAGGCCCTGTCCCAAATGACACACTTGATGTGCACATGTGGACTTACAATGGCTGCCGCGTCCTTGTGTCCTTAAGTTGACTTAAAGGAGTAGTTCACTTTTAAAAACACTTTTGCTGGTAATTTACTCACCCCCCATGTCATCCAAGATGTCCACATTGATAAATCCACAATGTCCACACCCTCAGTAATTATTCACCTGAGGGTCAATACTCATTTGTATTTATTTCTGTATGGTGAATTACTGGATAATACCTGGATGTTCTGTCAGGCGAAACTATCACAACACAAACGTCCGTGTGCTCGTCTGATTCAGGAGATTTCCTCCAGAAGAAATTGACATTGTTGAAATTCTCTGCAGCAGACGGACTCTGTGTCGGTAGGCCGTAGCACGCAGCGATAGCACAGGCAAGAGCAGTCCGTCCAGCTCGACCCAGTCCGGGGTCCTCGACCGACAGGCAGCCGCCTCCTGCTCCTCCTTCAGCCTTAGCTGCTCTTCACTATACTGCGGCTTCTAAAGATGGCCATGGACATCGGATTCGAGCAGCAGAATTTCAAAATCCTCTTCTTCCATATCATGTTTAGTTTCTTCCGTCAATGTCATAACTTACTATCTCCACAGCGCTTGTTAGCTTAGCGTCCAAACAAGATGGCGGATATTGATTTCAGTTTGTGCAAGTGAAGTCCCACCCACTGTAATAGGCTTGTAGGGTGAGTGGGTCCCACACCCTGGAATGATGAGGAGCTAAAGTTTGTTGTCTCTACACTTTTTAATGAAATGTTACTTCCTGCTTATTATGACGCAAAATGAAGATTTTTATGTCATGATAAGCAGGAAGTAAAACACTTAAATCCTTATTTCTCCCATCTCTGGGGGAAATAAGGGAATAAACCATGACCATTAAAAAATATGCCTGGGTTTCTAAAGATACAAAGCTTAATGCAAATGGGTGAAGTGACCCTTTAAAGGTGCAGTCTGTAGCTTTTTGGCGGCATCTAGTGGTGAGACTCGCGAATTGCAAACAGCAAGTCACTCGCGGCCTCTCCCTCCAATTGCAAACTCTATTTTGAAGCTACGGTGGCCAACGTAGGATAATGTCAAAGCGAATAAACTTTGTCGTCGTCTGAATCTGCAGAGAGTAGCAAGACAAGCAATGAGGTTTTTTATGGCTCGATCGATGGCTCAGGGGATGAAGAAAGAGTGTTAGCCCTCCAAAGGAACCGGAGAGCTGTTACCGAGGTTTGTATTTATGAAGTTATTGTAACGTTATTATATACGGACCGGTCTGCACTTTATAACATCCAAGCACGAAGTGATAACGTTATTTACATAGTAGCTCTGTGCACTTATACCCCTGTTACTGTAACGTTAGTTAGTAGTTGAATGTTTTCTTATTTTAACCTGTCATTTACTGGGCAACAACGATTATATGAAGCCATATTACAGAAGTTTAGCAAATATTGACATTCTGCCTTATTTTTCTAGCTTCATCATACTTTCTCTTCTTTGAAGCAGATTTACCAGTTTTCAGATACCTGAACAATAAGTTTGGTCCATCTTTCTTCCGGAAATTCTGCCGCGTTTCTACTGCTTTCTATTCTGGTTATATACGAAACGCGCTCTGTTGTCCACTGTCGGCTACGGTAGAAATATGACGTCACAACATGGCTACCTTCATAGAAGGGGATTCCCGCGCCTATGGAGAAATAAATGACTAATTCTAACGTAATGTAAACTTTACGGTTCATTAAGTAAGGTCTTTATACACCACAAAACACATAGTTATGGATTTTATATTGCATTTTTGTCAATAGATCCACAGATATATCACACATTGCACCTTTAAACATATTCTTCAATTTTTTAAATAGTGTTGTTTTTATTTTCTTTGAACAACACTGAAAATCATTAAGAATACCTTTGTCTCAAAATATAAACAATAGTTTTATCGATTCTCATTTGCTATATAAATCTACAATTTTAAAACATCAAAAATTATATCGTATTAGTGCAGCTCAGAATCTACTTTGCATTGCTGTCTGTGATCGCGTCAAGTATCAGCCAATTTTCCTTACGCATGATCAAAAGCGGGGTGTTAAGAAAAGTGCTAAGCTGAATTTTTGTTCCATAAAGAGAATGGTCAAATACTCCTTTCACTTTTAGCCCCTGCTGTAACCTAATTTTGTCCAGATGTCAAAGTGTAAACATGTATTATTAAATTTAACTGCATTTTGAAAAAAAAATACTTGTTACCATACCAATTTTACCACATAGCACAAAATGCTTTTGATAAGATTAAATTAAGTATCATGCATTTTAGCTTAGCAGGCTAAATGATTAGCATGCTAACCTTGGGGATTGAATAACTGGTGTATAGTTGGTGTATTGTATAGTATATATATTTGACCATTGTTTCAGTATCAATATCATGTCTCATACTGTTTATGATTTAAACTAACTTAATTGATGTCATACATTACATTAATCATCAAGGGATTTTGGCAGCTTTCTGATCAGGCACCATTACAATGCCCAAATTTTGTTCTTTCAGCCAATGGGGTCATTTTGGGGTCCTTCAGGGGGCCTGAATCTTACACGACAACAAAAGAGGGGTGAATTTTTCTGTGTTTGGCTCCGGCGAGGAAAAGTGGAGCAATGCTGGAGGCAATAAATCATTTCCCATCTCTGAGTTTGTGCTTTCTTGTGCTTTTCCCTCTCAGCAGGGCCAATGATAAATAACTGTCCTCAGAGAGAGAAGCATATAAAAACAAGAAAATGAAAGTGATAAAATAAAACAATCCTGGCGTTCCGGCACAACAAGAGGTTTGGCCAAATGCTGGCAGGACGAGATATCGGTTTTCAGCATCGTAGAACAAAGCCAATGGGAAATTCAGCTGGCCTGCAAGTTTATGAGCCATTAAGTGTTTTCATGCAGCTAAAGTAGTGCTGACTCAACCCATATTGGGGGGACCTGAGCCATCTCATTCATTCATCACTCACCCTCAGGGCTTTCCAGGGCACATTCCAATTAAAAGACCTTGGCTTAATGCTGGGAATAGCTGTATCGCTCGATCCCCTCTCTATGTTGCACACTCCTCTCTCTCTCTCTCTTTATCTCCGTGTGTCTAAGAGTGGAAGCGTGAGCATGCTGTCACACTGTACCAAGCTCGCCTCCAGGAGAGTTTCAGCAAGAGTAATGCATTCATGTGCTGTCGCCGACAGATTCAGAGTAAAAATCGCCAATGTTAACGACTGGGTTGTTGCTTCTAAATGTATAGGCCTACCCAGTCACTCTGAAACAAATGAATCAGGGATATCAGTGCCCTGGCCAGATGGTGCATCGTATTTGCGTCCGTATTTGTTTTTTCATTCTTTGCTTGAAGCTTTTTTTCCATGGCCTGGCACCAGAGATTGCACACATGACATGCCGGATAAACATTTGCCTTTTGGTAGACTGCACTTCATAACACACAATCTCCATTGGATGCGTAAAGCCTGGAAACGGGACAGTGTCTAAATGGGGTTATGACTAGGGACTAGAAGAAAAAAAATATATATATTGCAATGTTAAGAAATACAGGAACATTTACCAGATGACTTGAAAATATTCAGAAAGAATGAATTATTCTATAATGAGCAGGATGATTTTGTATTATTTGCATGTTCAGTCTTAGGTTTACTCTGTACAAGAAATGCAGACCTCTTTCAGTAACCATAAAGTCAACAGACTTTTAAAAAAAGATACTCGGTTACTAACGTAACCTCAGTTCCCTCTAGAAGAGGGAACAAGTGCGTAATATCTTACGCTACGGGAAAACCTCTTTTCCACGAGATATTGAAACCAAAAATGATCCTTAATTTTGAATTGATGTAAAATGCATTGCGGCAGCATGCAGACATAGGCAAGATGGCTCGCGTGCCATGGGGCAGTGTTTGTCAATGCATCAGAACTGGGAACCAAGCCTGGTTTTTCCAAAGCCACAAGTAGCAATGAGCATCCGTTTCCCCTGATTCATTCTAATACCTGAGGCAGGAGCAAGATGGGGGAAAAGCATAGGATGGGCAGCAGGGCTATAACAACATCCGCTCATGCGTATAACAAACGCTCATGCGTTTTCTTGGGACGCAAACAGCTCTACCTGCGCTCTGCCGAATATTTCCCACAGCAGTGGGACCGTCTGCGGGTGCAGAAACCACTCTCCTGCTGGAACATTGTTTCTGGACAGTCTGTCTGGTCCCAAATTCAGGTGAGCAGGCACATGTGCTGCTCTCAATGAGCGCAGATTGTGCTGAGCACAGACCAGGAGGTATTCCATCAGCCTGTAAAGGTTTCGGGACGTGACGCCACTCTCCCGATAGGCCACCACTGACATGTTGTCCGAGCGGACCAAGACATGGTGATTTTTTTTCTGGGGACAAAAACGGCTCAGCGTGTTGTCGACTGCCATCATTTCCAGACAGTTTATATGTAAAAGCTTCTCCTGTTCTGACCACTGGCCAAAGAACGGTCTGCCCTCGAGCAGCGCTCCCCATCCCGAGGTGGAGGCATCCGTGGACACCACCTTCACACTCGAGGAAGTCCCCAGGTTTGCGCCTGACTGATATCAGTCGATTGCTCTCCAAGGTTTTGCAGTACGGCCATCGAGTGCAATGCCGATACAACCTGCCCAGCAGCGGTATAAGCCCAACTGTGCATAGCGGAAGTAGTGTGGCAAGCTTTACAAGGTAGCTCTGTCTTAGCTCGCCGTCCAACAGAGGGAGAGAGTGGTATCCTCTGTCTTTAGCACTGTCCACCACGGACAATGCTGCTGAGACAGAGGTACACACTCTGGATGAGAAGGGGGGGTTCCAAGACTTTGTGACTTCTTCATGAAGCTCAGGAAGAAAAGGCACAGACCTAGAAGACAGTGTAGTGCGATCCCTTTTGCAACATCCATCCAGCTGATTGTGTGCGGGCGCCCAAACTCAAGGCCGAGGCTTGCCACGGCCTGTGAGAGCAGACACATTAGCTCAGAATCAATACTGGCCCATTTCCCTCACGACTCGAGGGGGGGAGGTCCACAGAGCTTGCCCAATCCTCACTGTCCAACGCCAGGATAGAGCAGCTGGCCTCCTCCACAGATGCAGATTCCTCGTTGTCATCAATGGCAGAAGCGGCGGTGGGCGACTTGAGTGAAGCTGGTGAAGTTGGCGGGCAAACCGACGAGGTTTCGCAGGCAGGAGAAGGCTCAAGTACGGCGCTTTTTATGGTACGGCACTGTAACGGGCGGAAGTGCACACTCTGAGAAAAATGCCAGGCGAGTCCTTAGAGTCACCATGGGCAATAGCTCGCAATATTAGCAGCCACCGTCAGTGAGTGTGAGAACTGCATGATCCTTACCCAGGGAGGAAACGCAGATGACATGGCGGTACCCGTCACTGAGTGCAGCTCGGCACGAACCTCAGGAACAAGGCATCTTTAAAAAGACGCTGCTTTTTTAGATAGAGAGAGTGTGAGTCGCGGCGGCGATCACACACTCGGCAGAGTAAAAGGATTTTTATGCCGTAAAGTGTAGCAAGTATGGCGCCTGGAGGCGGCGAGATGAAGGCCAGCGACTTCAGATGCAAAGGCTCGTCCCATAGAGGCCTTTTTTTCAGACAGGTCGGCTTCTTCACTCCGGATCCAGCGACGCGTGAGCTTCCCTGAAGAGATGAAAAATTAGATGAATCTAAACTGCAACGCATTTAGATTAATTCAAAATTAAGGTTAATTTTTGCCTTCAATATCTCAAGGAAAAGAGGTTTTCCCGTAGTGTAAGATATTGCTCAGTACGAGAGATACAGATCTCTACATTTTAGAGGGCACAATCTTGACCAATTTAGTAATAATACATATAATTGTAATAATTGTTTTATGAAATAATATTTTTTTTAAAATAAATATTGCAATACAGTAAATATTGTACAGTGAAATAAGAAACAAAGTATTTAAATAATCAATAATAATTTATGACTGTTTTAAAAAATTACTGTAACCAAATTACTTAATTTCTTCATGATTTCTAAATTATTTGTCCATGTACATCATTACTATTTTTTTAAATTCATTTTAATATATATATTTTTTTAATTTTAAACTGTAAAAAAAGAAAAATACCTTTCCATTCTTCTTGCAGTGATATTTATTCTCTTCTCTGATGACATGTTTACTGACACGTTATCAGTTTACCTACCCCTTGTCTGGACTTCTCCTTCCATTGTTCCCTTTCGAAGTCTTGTTTTGCCACGCAGACATTTCCATACGTTTTCCAGGAGTCACTCTATGCAATGAGTTTCCCTGGACCTTTGATCTTTGCCTGTACTCTGAATTCTGATTATGAACCTTCGCCGCCTGGCTCGACCCCTGCCTGTGTATCACTTCTGTTCCTGGATCGTCCCTTCATTGTATGCCTGTCTGATTTTGATGTATAATTTTTCCTGTTTCATTACCTGTGTTAATAAATTACTGCAGATGGATCCGACTGCTTCTGCCTCTTCATCACATTAAGCCTGCATGACAGTCCGGTCAGAATTATATTGCACAAAGTCACATCCATTGGTCGTATATATGGTGGTCTTTTCCGGTTTTACCTGGCCTTTGCGATTAGCATAACGTCACAATGTGAGTAATCACTGGCACCGGCCTGTTTGTTTTATGGCAAGTGATGCAGCTCTGTCGCAAGAGCTTCTGCAGCTGAAACATTCCCATCCTATAATGAAGCCATTAAAAATGCTTGGCTGCTGCCAGATGGTTTGTCATTGAGCAGGACAGGAAGGGAAGCCTGCCGCAGTTGAGACCACGGTGATGTGGTGGTTTGGAGGTTGTTGTTTTGCTTCTATTGAAGCAATGCTAGGGAGATTAGCATAAACGTATCAGAACAACCTGATCTGGAAGCTCCTCTTTACTCCATTTTCCTCATTAGCTCATTCATATGGGAGAGCACAGCAATCTGCTTCGGGGCCAGCACATGGGAAAACCCAGACACACTCCCAAACACACCAGACAGGCTTTTGTCAACTTTACTTTTCTTATTTCTTATTTTATTATTATTGTAGATATGTGTCTGAAAACAGTGTTTTTATTGATCTTCTGGGATACAAAAGGTTCACGAACCACACACAGAAAGCTCTCGGACAACATGCGATCATGAATAAAGGTCTTTTTCGCAATTTATTGCAATTGAACGGTCAGATAGACACAAAATTATGTCGAAAATGCTGTTTAATGGAAACTGTTAAAATGTAATTTAAAGGGATAATTCACTTTGAAATGAATTTTTGATTTGTTAAGATATGTAGGTGTCTTTGTTTCCACAGTATTTTCAATTTTGATGTTTTTCGGTCAAACCGTTGTCGTCTATCAGTCATACACTGGATTCATATTTAGATATATCGAAATCGTCTTCCATTGCGATTTTCTGTATATCAAACAAAAGTGTAAAAATCGTCCCCTCTTAACATTAAATACCAAACTCAGGCCTACATTCATTCTTACATTAAGTCAAGAAGACAAGCAGAACCGTTGGTTAGGACATGTGTGGTGTATCTCCAGAGATGGCGGGAAATTCGCCCTAATAAATGTCAGTTAAATGTCAACCGTTTGACCAGACTTCACTAGCTATAATAAAGTGAGACCTACTTTGTACCAAATCACTGCACAGCCATTAGCGGCACCATTAGCAATGCTTGAACGGTTCACTGTAAACTGTAGATAATGGAGTGCTGTAACCTGTTAGTAAAAAATTCTATTTCATATTTAATTTGAAACCTCAAATCAAGGCTGGTTAGTAAAGTCAGATGAGAGACAGAAAGATTTAAAGTAGACCAATAACTGTGTAAATGGCATCTAAACTATAACACTTTTATATATCCCGCATTTCAGATTTGAATATACAAATGAATGGAAGCACAGATCAAGCTGTAATCCTTCTCACAGCACTGAATTTACCTGTGATGGTTCTCCTCCTTATCTAGTGTGCTGAGTTCGCTATGCTGCCTCTTTTTGGACTGAATGAGACTTTTCCTTTTCTTTATTTATCTCCATTTGAGGCCTAAATCTCCCATTCAGCATTGTATTCCCACATGTTTATATATGTAAAGCAAGGTTTAAATCCCATAAATCCAAAGGTCTGTGAACTTCAAATCTCAAGCAATTCCCATTCTGGCACAGAGCAGAAAAAAATCAGCACTTTAGTACAACTCTGATAGAGGGATATATCCCGCTATCACATTCCGATATGCGTTATCCTGGCCTGAGCTTGAGTTCATCTGGATTAGAGGTACTACATTTAGCACCTTGTACTGAGCTTGTTTGATTGTAGCACCCAGAGACTAAAGCTGTGCTCTGTTCCCGTTGTTTCTCACCAGAATGCCAGTATGCAAGGTTAAACAAGGCTGCTTATTCCAGTAAATGGAGCTGCACTAAGGTGTCTACAGCAGAGATCTTCTCTTTATGTCAGATCTGCACTGACCTTTTGACTTGTGAGCGTTCCAATGAAGCGTACCGATTGGATGATGACTGCAGGAAAGAAAATGAGTCCAGGATAAGACGAGCAGTGCTACAGTGGATGGAAACATAAAGCAATGGAAACTAGAGCAAATGGTTCTGGGATTCGTTTCCCAATAGCTTTGTTCATGGTTCTACATTTTACTTAGGCTCACAAAGCTTTTGGGAAATGCAACACAGGTATTCTGGGAATACTTAACCTTCACTTACAGTAATTTTATCGTAGCTGTGCAAAAGCAGTTTTTCCACTTTCACGAATAGCTGTTTGTCACTGCAGTGCATTGCATTTGTCCATTTGGGTCATTGCCTTCAAAATAGAATATCAAATTTTTGGGTCATTTGATTAAATATTTAATCATTTTTAAAATGTTGCGTCATCTAAAACTTGTGATTTTCTTCTTTGTTAAAAGTATTTCAATCAAAATTTTCTGTAACAGCTAAGGGATTTTTTTTCTTTTTAGGTAAAAGCATCACAGTGATTATATACAGTATATATATATATATATATATATATATATATATATATATATATTCTATTCAAATATATTTTAAAATGTAACAGTAACACTTTACAATACGGGTGCACTAATATGCATTAATTCATGCTTAACTAATGCACAGATAATCATGAGTTAATGTATAACTCATGAAGAACTAAACCATTAATTAATGATTACTGGATCAGGAACTAATAAAGAGTCTATATGATTAATAGATTAAGTAATACATGAATTGCTATTAATTCATTGTGTCATTGTGCATTAATTCCTTAATAACATATTTTATTAACTAATAGTGTAAATTAATGTGTTAATTACCATAATTAGTCAAATCTATGCACTTCAACTCCCAGTTTTCTGCTTTAATTAATCATTAGCTAATGATTTGCAAAGGTATCATTATGTTATGACTTTACTTGTTGGGGCACATCATTATTAACTAGTCATTTAGTAATTGTAGTAATTTGCACATGAATTTGCACTAACAATGAAGTAATTAATCATGTATTAATGCATATTAGTGTACCTGTCATATTATCTGGAAGTTGAAATACAAAGCTTTGGCTCATTCTTGTAATTAACATATTAATTAACACTATTAGTTAAAAAAATAGTTATTATGGAATTAATCCACAATTACGTACTTAATTAATAACAGTTCATGAATGAACTAATACATTAACCCTACAGACTCTTTATTAGTTCCTAATGCAGTAATCATCAATGAATAGCTTAGATAATCATTAGTTACACATTAATTCACTATTATCTGTTCATTAGTTAAGCATGAATTAATGCTTATTAGTGCACCCGTATTGTAAATGGATATATGTACTTTGATCGATTTACCACACATTGTGTTGCTCACTGTTATCAATAAAATATATACATATGTTTAATCCTCATACACTCTGGGACCAGAAATAGGCACATTTTACAATCAGGGGTGCCAAATAATTTGATTTATAATAATGTGTACTAATTAAAACTGCCAATACAAGATCAATCTATTCTAAGAGAAAAAAAAAAAAAAGTTGTCATATAATTCTCAAATTCTTATGTGAGAAAAAATGTGTTGGAAGTCTTAAGAATACTGCATAAGTGTGTATCTGGCAAATGCTCTTAAAAATGTGTAAAACAGGTTAAAAAAAAAAGATTTCTTTCAATTTCAAGAGTTTTCAGTTAAATGCACACTGAGGAATCGCCTCAGTAGCCCAGAGTCATAATGAGAGACATTCTTCAAGTCAAATACGACCTGCAAAGTGACAACACCGTGGTCTAGATGTCCTATAGACTGGAATGACAGCTACCGAATGAAGCTGCCACTGAAATCTCACACTTATGTCAGGACAAATTAAAAATGTGTGCCGGGTCTTTTCCTAGAGCCTATACACAAGCATTACGCATTGTGCAGCTGAAGATTTCATAACCTAAAGTGTGTGTGTATACATATACACACACACATAATGACGAATAGAGAGGGGAAGAAAAAGAGATGGGACAGTGAGGGAGGGAGAGAGATGGGGCAGCACAGCGACTGAATTAGCAACTTACTCCAGGCGCATTGTCAAAACTGCTGCATGAGGACATGACCTCCATCGCTCCCAGAATCTGTGGCTGCCACGCTGGGTGGAGAGGGTAATTCCTCATGCACTGCCAGAGTATGGAGCACATATATGACACATGAAATCCAAAGCCTTTTCCCCTTGAGACGTCTCTGAATGTATATAATTACACCCAGCGCTGAGCTCTGGCCAGTATCTATTGTGCGTGGCCAGTGCTGTGCTGTGTTCTGAGCCAGCAATCCCTGCTGTAGATATGCCTTTAAAATGCACATGCAGTGAATAACAAGCCTGCCTTTTGACAGAATGATTAATTACCTGCAAAGGTGCTGCAAAATCTTGCCATCGATAGAATGATTAATAAGCAGTTGCGTTCTGAATCTGGCGGAAATATATGAATTTAGAGGCTCAAACCTGAAGCTAATTCTGCATCTTCCTGTTTTGAGTGTAGCTGTGTTTGGGGCTTTTAATGGTGTGTGGTGTGTTTATGTGAGTGATGGACGGAGGGAGAGAGCAAAGGTGCGTGTACAGGGAGCAGAGCATGATTGTGTTGTGGAGGATTGTGGTGAGAAGAGAGTGCTAAATGAGACCACAGAGAGACCTGGTGTAAAAGCTCTTCTTACATGGAACACCACTATGCAGACTTTAAAGCAGGATCAACATGCAGTATTAATGGGTTTTTTGTTGTTGTTGTTTTGTTTGATTTTTTTTTTCTTTTACCTGTGTGTTTTTATGGGCAAATCCCACATGTTTTATTTCTGTGAATTGAATTTGAAGGGCCACGCTACTCTTTGGGTTGAGCGAACAAAAATGAGCTGAATTGCTTTATGAAGTTATTTATTGGCTGTAATTTAGGCCTAATGAAGATATTACCTTCGATTATATTTCTTTTGCCATTTTATGTCTTTGTTGTGAAACAAAAAGCAGTGGAATGGGATCGGGATTGGGAAAGAACAACGATTTTTATTATAAAAAATGTAAAAAATGATTTGCTCTCTTGCACTCAAGGAATATCAATTGATTCTTTAAGCCCGAAGTACACTTCAGTTTTGACTCAAACGCTTAGTATATGCATACAGGGTTCAGACAACTAACTTCTCAAAGTATACTCCATTTGATAGCATTCACAAACACAGACGCTTTGCACATGCACTCTAGAAAGTTTTGTCATTGTTATGAGTTATGAGTGATAAAAACGTCTCTTTACTCATGCAAAGTTGCAGGAATCTCTTAAACCCCCTCACATCAACATTGATAATCTATTGCCGTTACTGTTTTTACAAAATTTCACAAATGAGAGAAACTGGCAAATATATGCTATTCTCTCTCAATATTATTCTCAGTAATAACAATCGAAAATTCTCATAGAATTTGATGGAGAGCAATTTTAAACACCTGAACAATATTAATAGAAAAGTCTTATCTCTAAAAAATTTTGATTATTACTTTTCCATGCCATTAAAATGTTTCCTTTCATTACGCAGATGCCGATCCTATTACCGAGATCTAATGCCAGCCCAATCCCAATATACTTCATTGATTTAAAATGGTTTTAGCCACCCATCTGAAGTCAGCACTAACGCTGGCTCATTTGCATACTAATTAAAGTCCTTAATCAGAAATTTTGGAAAAGATGGAGAATTCTCAATGCTGATCATTTTGCGACCTCAGGTTTCAAACTGCCAATAAATTGCTGCGCATTTACTCTATTTACACATAGTAGAGAGCTGTTAGCTTGAACGAGGTCCACTCTTATGACAAATACACATGATGAATTTGATTATGCCACATCTAACTGAAAAACAAAGTGAGTTACACACTCCCAGGTGGCAGTCTAATTAAGTTATCAGGCACCTTTAGGGCATGTGGTCTGGTTCGGAGCCAACAGATGCATCTAGTCCAAATGACGACTGTTTGTTGCTTTCTTGAACCTAAACAGCTTGCCAGTCAGCTTGTGATGAAAACCAATGGCTTTATGCCTTATATCAGCTGTTGTATGCATTTTAAAATGATTTATGCAGTGATGTTTTTTTTTTTTCTTTTTTAAACTTTAATTAAACAGCTCGGCATCGTCTGTGAAGCAGCAGACATATGATGCTAGTTAATGCATGTTTATGATTGGCTGCTTTTGAATAGTTTGGTTACAATCAATCGTGATGTTTTCCTACTGTCAGCCTCATAATATATAGGGCTGGGAAAACGTTCCCTTTTTCCGATTAATCACAATCTTTTTTTTTTTTTTTTTTTTTTTACGTGACAGTCAACATAGGCTAGGCTAAATATAGTGAAATTCAAATTTACAATATCCAGGTAAATTTGATAAAATTACTAAGGCCATGTCCACACATATTTTTCTCTCCGTTTTGGCCTTCCGTCCGCACTGAGACGCCGTTTTAAGTCAACGAAAACGTATCTTTTGGAAAACGCTCTCCAAAGTGGATAAATTTGAAAACGCCATTTTCGCGTTGTAGTGTGGACAGTGAAACCGGAGGTATTTCAAAACGATGATGTAAGTTTAGTCATGTGATCCATGTAGTACTATGTATAGATATTTGTTTATCGGTATTGTGCCTGTTATGTGTTATTCATTTTTACACTGTTGCTAAAATTTGTTACTTTCTATATTATTCTTCATAGCACAGTACTGCAAAGATGACAGATAATGTACTCACATTCTGTCCTGCGGCAAAGCAGGAGAGCAGTTGAGTTTTAGACCAAACGGTGACTGAATGCGACCTGGATGCATCAGGGATGGTGAGATATTTCGCTAAATAAAACTAACTATTCTAGTTAGTTTTAAAACTAACTATTACGTTATAAATTAACGGAAAACGCCTGAAAACGCTAGTGTGGACGGAGAGCGTTTTTAAACCCCGTTTTCAAATTTTTGTGGACGGATTAATGTGGACGTAGCCTAACATGAATTATTTACCAAAGTGACATGTAACAACTTTGACAACTACGTTTTAATCTAAACATTGAACAATATATTGGTTGTTAACGTAACTAGTATTCATTCACGCTTTGTGAATTATTTAACTGGGCTTCACTCCATGAATACATGTGCCATGTAAATTCTACTATATTATTTCAACGCATTCTCATCCAAAGGCGTCATATACGTCACTTTTGCCAAAGCGTAGACATCCAACGCACATGGCACCCTTTAGCGTCAAATGAGACGCTTTGGTTATGGTAGGTTTAGGTATGGGGTAGGGTTAGGGTTAGACCACTAGGACTAGGAGGCGCCTTCTGCCCCATATGTATATCTGCGTCTCATTTGACGCTAAAGGGTGCCATGTGCGTTGGATGTCTACGCTTTGGTAAAAGCATCATATATGACGCCTTGGGATGAGAACAGCCTTTTAGATGTGGGAACTGTAAGATGCCGGCGAATGTTTGAAAATCAACAAATGACCCGAGGGTAGAGGTCAAGCAGTACCTACAAAACCCCTGAAAGACATACTTGGACTCCATCTATGAAATAAATCATTCTAAATGCTGTTTCGTCTGTTTGTCTTGAGGCTTCATGTGTTTTCATGCGCTCCCTCACTTCAGCAAACAGACTGTCCGTGAACATCTGCTGTATTATGTTCAGACAGCCTTAAACTGGCAATGTAATGTTCAAAGCGTGACCAAAGACTACTGAAGCTGGTACACGCTCACGTTGTGTAAAACAAATACTTGAAACAGTCCTGAATTGAGCAAACAATCTTCATAAACGTATGATCTCCTGTTTCTGAGAGGCTTGCTTGATCAGCATTCAAGAAGTATTTCTATTGGTATCTACAGGTTTCAAAGCAGAAACAAGCTGCTCTTACAAAGGTTCACTTTTCCTTGGGCTGCTCTTTGTTCCCAAACAAGATCCATATAAAAAAAACCTGAAAGCAATTTTGATTCTCTTTGTATGCTTGTTCTATTCTTACCAAAAACAGGTAGAAAAGAAGGACAGCCCTAAAGTGCTTGCTTGCTTTGCTTTAACAATAAATAAATAAAATATCACTCATGTTTTTGCTAAACAAACTAGCCTCACAGTATTTTCTATAATTTACAAGATGAACTACAATTGAGTTGTCACTTATTTAGGCCTACAGTAGGCTTATTTTTGGCGACATTTTTGCAAAACGCAAAATATGTAGCAATACGTACATATAGTATCACTGCAGTTTCCAACAACACTAGAGGCAGTAAAACAGCAAGCACTTTTAATCGTTTTCACACACAATTATGAATAGGCTACAGGGGCAGATTATGGATTAATAAAGACTTATTTTCTCTCGGCTCCTTGCACAATAATGTTACGACCTCAAAACACTTTTTAACATAGTACATGGTTTGTAAACGAATACATTTTGTAGTTTGCATCACTTATCCAGCTCCATATGTTCGGTTTTACTGATGCTCAAAGCTTGCTCGATAGGTCAGCTGGTACAGAATTGTACTTGTGATGCAGACAGCTCGGGTATGAATCTTGTAAAAGATGAGTCATGATGAAAGTGCTCACTGTAATACTGTAAATTTGTTCCTCAAATATAATTTGTTGATTGGAATGTTGTTCCAGGATGATCCAGGAACAGGGTGTACTCGATGAATTCACGTTCACCAGATTCTGGTTGCAGTTCGGTTGCAGTAGCCTATGTTTTAAAAAGTTCAAGAAATCAATTCTGTGATTAAAAATAATATAACCAAACCATGATTATATGCTTTGTAATTAGTATGGCCAAATATATTCAGTTCTAAACTACAACTTTACTGCATTTTAGTAACGCTATGTTGATAACCATTTTGTAAATGTTGTTTAATACATTATTGGAGAACATTTTACAAGAAAACATCCTTTCTACCTCAGATTTTCAAGTTTGGTTCAATTGGTGTCTCTATGTTAATTGTGAACTTTATTGAAATTTACTAGCAAGTGAAAATCGATTTTAGTTTTTTTATTTTTCAGTGTAGATTCTCTTTGGTTTCACTTTATTTTGACGGTCCATTCAATACATTATGTGTTGTCTATAAATAACACTGCACATGACTAACTCTCCTTAAAGTATTAGTAGAGTATTAGTAGACTAGGGTTAGAGTTAGAATAAGTTTACATGTAACTCTAAAGTTACTTATAGTCAAGAGAGTGTTCAAAAGGCACCGTCAAAAAAGTGTTACTTTCTCTTTAAAGCAGTAGTTCACTTTTTAAAAAACTTTTGCTGATAATTTACTCACCCCCATGTCATCCAAGATGTCCATGTCTTTCTTTCTTCACTCGACAAGAAATTAAGATTTTTTGATGAAAACATTCCAGGATTGTTCTCCATATAATGGACTTTACTGGGCACCAAACGGTTCAAGGTCCAAATGGAGGTCCAAAAGGAGATGGTCCTCACTGCAAAACGTGAAATCCACTGGGAGGAGTCGGATCCAGATCCAACTCCTCCCACCTTACGTATACCTAAACCTACCCAGCTCCACCCCCTGATCCCTAAACCAACCCAACTCCACCCCTCAGATCTGGATCCGACTCCGCACCATGGATCTCGTGTACTGCAATGAGGTGTACAGCTTCAAAGGGCTTTAAACGACGCCAGATGATGAATAAGGGTCTTATCTAGCGAAACGATCAGCCATTTCAACTTAAATAACAAAATTTAAGTTTTATAAGCTCAAATGCTCACCTTGCTTTGTTCTGTGATGCGCGTTCGTGACTCTCCTGTTCGAACTCGTTCATCAAAATGAACAAATCTTTTTAAAGAAAGAGCTTTATTCATTGTCTGGTTATAACGGAGCAGCAGTCCGAACTCCCTCAGGACGCAGGCCTTCCGTCCCAGCTGGGAGTCTGAGAGTCTTGCGTAGGGCTCTGGATGTGGCAGCAACCGATGGCGTTTTCCATGGGATCCCAATTACGTTGTCACGTCGACGTCACATCGAACGTGAGCAACTGAAAGGAAACACTGATGTAACCCTCGTTCCCTGAAGGAGGGAACGGAAGACGTGACTTCCCGCCGCCACGGCTGCTGACCATCGCTGTACGGCCATTCCAATCTCGGCTCCTCAGCGAAAAACAATGAGTGTGTGAGCCCACGTGACGCTTCTCAAGCACGCCAACGCTCATTGGCTCATTCTTTAGACACTCAAAGTTGATAGGGTTCCCTGATGTGCTCCCGATTACGTCGTCACTTCGTCGTCACGTCTCCCATTCCCTCCTTCAGGGAACGAGGGTTACATCAGTAACCGAGACGTTTCCTAAAATATGTATTTTCACAATGTTGCTATGTCCCCTCAGTCTTATTAGTCCTAGGCAAACGTAGCACAACTATAGAAATATTCACCCCACAGTCTTGTAGGAAGAATGGGTGAGCTGATCGTGGCCGACTCAGGCAGAATGTGCATTTGGGGAATAGGGAACACTGACAGATTGACATCTAGTAAAAAAGTTTCCAAATGACGTATATTCGTGGAGCAGCATGTTCAGCAGAGAATCTGATGGCAATAAACCTGAATGGAGGCAGGAGCCTGTGACAGTCACAGCACATCGAATGTAAATTTAGCTGCAGTACAGACCTACATAGATTGAATGCAGCAGTGCAGCGATCGGGGCGGGCGGGGGATGGGAGTTGGGGGGGGGGTTACTTCAATATGTCCTCAGACCTTTATTTACAACATCGCTGTAGTTAGCGCTGAGAATTTGCAGTCTCTCACTACGACAGCCTTGGCGACAAAAACTAATGTGAGCGAAGATGTTGAATAATTTGGAGTGAGTCCTTGGTATCGATAACAGGGTCACCCGAAAAGCTGTTCAGTGAATTGCATTAATCTTGGCCTGCCATATACCACAATTCATCATGATGTACGTGAGGCGGGATATGGCTTGCAACTGAAGCCTGTCCCAGACCAAATGAAGTCATAAAATAGCCTACACCTTGGTGTTGAGGAAGCGCCCTCCTTTTTTTTTCTTTTTTTTTTTTTTCCTGGAAGCACTGTCTTGTGAGGAAACGAGTTCTTTCCTCCCCCATTCTTTCTCCCTTTGTTCTTAATAGAGCACGTCGAGACTAATCAGCGTGGTTTTTATGAGTTCATGATGTGGTCATACATCTAGAAATGAAACTTCATAAAAGATACATGGGAGAATTCACTATAGGAATGACTAGCGTTTTTGTGTACGTGTGTGTTGTTTTAACTCCCAATTCGCAAAAGGAATTATGCAAATCAGGCAAACACACACGAAAAATTAGTCCTGTATGCAATTTAAACAGTGTAATTCTCCATCTTTTGGGTCTGTTCTGAGTGATACCGTAGGAATTTAATGATGCAGAACTAAAATAATCTCCCTTACTTTAGGACTGCACAGCATCACTCTACCAGTGCAATCCAGACATCTGAATCAGCTGTCTGAAATGCCAAATGTGCATGTGAATACACACTGCATCTGTATGTTTGCTGGTTGCAGCTCTTTTCTCTATCATTCGATGAATTTCTTTTAAATGAACTGGTCATTCTGATTTTCCAGTTGAACATTTCCTGTTACATTGTTGCGCCAGGTCAAACCAATCCCATCGTTTACTTATGCACTATGCTGTTTTGTAGAAAAAGTGCACTTTAAATACCCAGATGATGCACTTAATTAACTAAAAAAAAAGAAGAAGAAAAAAAAAGTGTGGGATGTTGGACACTTCATGTACACCTGTTGCAGCTTTAATTAGCGGAGGGGGAGGGGCTTTTAGACTCCAATGTTGGACTGCAAAATAACCTTATAAAACCATACACTATACTATTGAGTATATAGTGCACACATACACTGTTAGACCTTATTACCAGGTTTTTTACAGTAAAATACTGGCAACACTTTTGCCAGTAATTTACTGTAAAAATGTACTAAAACTCAAGTTAACTAAAAAATACAACTTATTAGTTTTAGTGCATTTTTACAGTAAATTACTGGCAAAAGTGTTTTACTTAAGTGACATTTTAAGAGTCATTGAATCATTTGTTCAATTTTGCGTTTTATTTTTGTTTTTTCTTCAAAAATACTAATTCATTCGCAAATGTCTGTGTTGCTAGGAGCATTGGAGAATCTTAGTGCTTTATGTCACTTGGATTGATGCAAAGTACATAATATTTAAAGCTGTACATTAACACTGTTGTGCTTAAAATTCTCAATATATTGTTTATGTTTAAAATAAAACCTCTTCTTTTGAAATTTCTATTCGTCAAAGTTTTTGGTAACACTTTACAATATGGGTGCAGCACTAATATGCATTAATTCATACTTAACTAACATTTAGTAATTGTAGTAATTTGCACATGAGTTTGCACTAACAATTAATTAATTAATCATGTATTCATGCATATTAGTGTACCTGTCATATTATCTGGAAGTTGAAATACAAGGCTTTGGCTCATTCTGGTAATTAACATTAACTCTATTAGTTAAAAAAATGAGTTATTATGGAATTAATCCACAAGTGCATATTTAATTAATAACAATTCATGTATGAATCAATACATTAACCCTACAGACTCTTAATTAGTTCCTAATGTGTTAATCATTAATGAATAGCTTAAGTAATCATTAGTTTCACATTAATTCAGTATTATCTGTGCATTAGTTAAGCATGAATTAATGCTTATTAGTGCAAGTTTTTTAGCAGTTTCCTCAAAAATATTAAACAGTACTACTGTTTTCAACATTGATAATAATCATAAATGTTTATAGAGCAGTAAAAATGACAATTCTCTAGGTTTAATCATGTTGTGCAGTGTTTCACCCCATATTTTTGGCGAAATTCTCAGTAAAAATTTGATTTGCCACTACATTAGTCATGGGAAATGTCTCAAAGGGAATCCTCCTCTAAACTAACTAGAACATCATCTTACTAATGCAGGATTAGTCATGATGACTAAATGCCTTTGAGTATTATAGCTCTGACATGTCCAAGGATACCGTAGATTTCATCTGAATGAGTAACACAGAGTCACAAACTGACTTTGAATCCCAGATTCGCCTTCATTAATCTTCCTACGTCTGACCTTCCACATGCACCTCGTGACCACAAGACATGCAGAATTTTTAATCAAGAGGCAGCTTGTGTTGCAGGCAGTGAAAATCTATCATTCTCAAACTGCTATTGATGTGAACGTCAAGACCAGTAAGAGACCATCACACAGGGCAGAACTGCAGATTGCACAACAAAGCACTCAGTGTAATTAGCAGCGGGGCCCTTGCCTCCATACTATGAAATCACACTGATGAAACCAGGAGTGACGGTGCAGTGAATCTGAAGCACGACAGAGCTGCAATTCGCTTTATTGTAATGTTGTAAGGAAGGCCGAAAACTGATCAAACACAGCTACATTACAATTTCAACAAAGGAACTTCTTCGAAATCTTTACTGTTTGATCGCTTAGGCTGTTTTTTTTTCCTTTGAAGTTCATTAATTTCGTTATTCTTTATACACAGAGCAATAGATAGTCAGAGTAAATGCCATTTTTAAATGTATATGAATATGTTCAGCAGGTTATATTGTTGTGGCATATTGAACCCAAAGCCTTCAGTGTCATGTTTGATATATGAAGCCTCTAAATTATCAACAAGATCAAAACTTTGCTGATAAATCATTTGTACACAATCTACTACATGCCTACTGTCACCTGATTGATCGGAAGTCCTTTTAGTGTGTCATTCAAAAAAAATGCCTCTTTCAGGATGTGGTGCATGTGTCCTTTTTTCTGTGAAATCTTTACTCATACGTAACACAATGTACTTTCGTTACATACGTAACACAATGCACTTTCGTTGTCACTCCAAGTTCCGTTGGATGACGACGAATGGGGATACCAGTCTAATCACGCCACTTTCTCAGCTGTCTTCCAGTGCTCTACGTACCTTTCCCTTCAGCTTCCCACCATAACAGACAAAGAGCTGGTCTGAGGTCAAGGTCAAGTCAAGGTCAAGGTATACTTATTTCGTACCCGCAGGTAAATTTGTTTGGCAGGTAAAAGAAAAGAGTTCGGACATCCCAAAAACGAACATATGAGACCAAACATTTCACATACAATTTTACAAAACATAACATCATGACATACTGCACCATACACATACATTTCCTAAGGCAACTCAAATGTTTTTCTGATCCTTTCAAAATCTCAGGAACACGTGAGAGTAGCCCGGCCCAAATTCCAGGCACGCTTCGTCAACGGAGAATGCGTGCAGGTCTCCGACCCTCTTGATGGAGGCCAATGCAACCAGAAGCGCTTGTCTTCATTGACAGGAACTTAAGCTTGACTGATTGTAAAGGCCCAAGGGGAGCACTCTACAAGGCAGTTAGAACTACTGAGAGGTCCCAAGAGAGAACGAGAGGAGGCGAGGAGGATTCAGTCACCTCGCTCCTCTCAGGAACCTGACGATCAGGTAGTCCTTCCCCATGGACTCACCTTGGATAAGGTCATGGTGTGCAGCAATAGCGGCGACATAGACCTTGTGGGTGGAGGGAGACAGCCTTCACTCCAACGCCTCTTGAAGGAAGGAAAGCACGACACTGATTGAATATCTTCGGGGGTCTTCTCGGTGACAACCAGACAAATGTTGGGTTTAGACGTCAACATGAATGTCATTTTCCAACAAATTGAGGCGTTTGCATAATGTTTGGAGTTTGTGGTCAGACAAATATCTGATTTAGACATCAACCCGATTTTCAATAAAAATTTGATGTCTGCACAACATTGGAGCTTGATGTCAAAAAAAAAACAAACAAAAAAAAAACATTGGATTTAGACGTCAACCTGATTTTCCTTTTCAACCAAAATTTGACGTCTACACATTGGAGTACAACGTCTTCCTTTTGACTAAGGTTCAATAAACTGTTCTTTTTCGAACTATTATTTCATATCAGGCATTACCAGTTTAAAGCCATGACCCATGAAAAAAGCCATGAAACCATGAGCCATAAAAAAAATTGTGAAATAAAGGTTAAAAATGAGAAATGAAGTCACATTGCTGGCAACTGCAACATATAAGGCTGCACTTGTCAGATATCATTTTATCTATTATCAGATAGATAGAGTCAGAAAGGCTTCCATAGAATGATGTACAGCACCACTAAATCAAAATGTATACCACTGGTAAGACTTATAAACCAAACTTTGTAACTTGTCTCATTTCTCTGTTGAATAATCCATCAGTTCGGAATATGTAATCCTAGCTGTGATGGAAACTCGGTTACTATCAGTCTGAAGGGTTGGCATTCATCACTACTGAGGTATTGGCTCCAGAATTATAACAAGATTACTACTGTAGAATTATTACTACTAATATTTACCACTGCAAATTAACATAAAAAATAAACATAGAAATAATCTAAAAAGAGACTATTATGTCATTGAAGCATTCTGTAACACAGGGGTGTAGAAACTAGATTTGCTTTCTGTCAGAAGCTCAGATCAGCAAACTGTTCCAGGTGCAGCTTGGGTCAAGAATATTATTTAAGTCATGTGACACTCACCTGAACTGATTTCCTGAAAGGTGAATGTTGGTACAAGCACTAAGCCTTTTATCACTTGTGCTTTTAATCAGCCAACTGTCAAAGCACACTGTTGGCAAAGTCCACCGCTTAGCTTTTAAAGTTGTCGTTTTATGTACCCTGCTACCAATCATTGTCCTTTACACTGCGGCCAAGCAAAATAAGCTTTTTAAAATGATCATCTCCTGAATAATGTTGAGGAAAAGTGAGAGTTTTATAATTGGACTGTCATGCAAATCACTCTATTCTTCATTAAAGCAGCTTCAAACAAGTCAAACAGAAATGCTGTGCTCTCACACGAAATTCGCCGCTAATCACTTTTTCATATATGCATTTCATTAACAGCTCAAGTAATGAGTCTCGGACTGTGTTTGCACAGACAACTCTACATGTATCCTGCCATATGACTCATCAAGTGTTGTGTGATGAGTCCGACTTGATTTTGCGGCGCACGGCTTTCGGCTTTTGCTCATTTCTACTTCCTGCTTGCTGCATCTGCTTGTAATGCCCTCTGGGAATACAGCTGGGCTGTGGCCTACATGGAACAATACCATGAAGAGCAGCAAGAAAATATTATAAACGTCTGGCTAGTTGCATTCTTCTTCGTTTTTGGAACAAGTTTTGTGTTTATTTCCGTTCTACTTATACTAATTGCATAAGCGTCAATAATCAGTGTGCTTTTATAAACAGCACTTGGTAGGTAAATGAGGAGGTAATCTTCGTCTAAGCAATCAGCACCTTCACACATTTGTTTCTTATGTACGAGACACCTGGGATATCGAACACAGTCATGGCTCGTTGGGGAGCTGCAAATTCTTTCTCCATGGGAAGATGTGGACAAGACAGTCGATGATTCAGTGGAGTTGTCTTAGGTCCTCCGGATCCCTTGGCTGGCTGACTCTCCTCTCTTGGGCAAGTCAGATCTGTTTGATAGCATTTAGCAGGACAAGCAGATGTCAACTGCTGCTGACCTTGCCAATTATTACCCCAACAGAAAGCTAATGACAGCATATATATTCCCTCCTGCTGGGGAACCTGAAAGCTGCCATTATGTTCCTTTACTCTGTGCAGAAATTTGCATGTATTCTAATATCCGAAAACCTGATAAAAGGAGGCTGTATTCGTTACACGCGTGACTCGGTTTCAGCCGGGTTTTTCAGACTGACAGCTGGATTATGCAAACTGTCTTTCTTTGAAGCATCTAAGGAGACTGGTTTCAACAGCCTCTTTGGCATTGGTCAGCACAGGGGCGTTTGCTGATCAATGATGTTAATGCAGAAGATGCACAATGCTCGATCTCAGCAGACGGCCAGGTTCATCGATCGGGAGATCGCTCACATGCTCGGTGCCCTGAATCACTGAATCTCTCAGTGTAGAGAGAGAGCGATTAAGAGACCATGAAATCAAAACTGGACTTTTCTGGTTTTTGGCCCATGTCAGCTTGAGATTATCTGCATGGTCGCTGTGATTTTGCCAATGACGTGTTTATGGATCAACATCTATCTCTAAAATCAGAGAGAAATGAATGAGAATGGTGTCAAAGGCCTTAACCCTTGTTGTAAGCCTGAACTTGACATTAAAGCTACACTGTGTAACTAGTTTATAGTTTATTCTTAGCTAAAAACACTTAGTTATTTCAAAAATATATGTGCTCATTAATGTATATTTACTTAATCAAGTAATAAAGTATTCTCATGAGTGTATGCCATTGAAAATACATACGGGTAAGGGGTTCTAATGTCGGTCGCCATGTTGCCCCTCCATCTTGAAAATACATTAGCCAAAGAGGGACATACCCGTTAATTCAAGCTTCGCCTTTCGCGTTTACGTTTGAGTTAACACTCATGGACGAGGTCGAACTGGAAGCCATGTTAATCTTGGACTACACTGGCCACAGTAGGAGTTAAAAAAAATCGGAATTGAGAGGAACAGAAACTAATATTCACTGGATGGTCATATACCTTTTAGATGGTAGATGCTAGATGGGGGCAAAAATCACACAGTGTAGCTTTAAATGAATACCTTTTTTCACTAACTGTGATTTTTTTATATGTACATTTCTAAAATACATAACTTAGACAGTTACCTCTGATAACATATCACTCTAAATTGTAATGTGGACTCTTTCTTGTGGGCATTTTCGGTAAAGTTGTTTCGAAATTATGTATATTGTGAAAAGTGCTATACAATATATATATATTTTGGAAACAACAGGGCGAATCAATAAATGCAGATAATAAAACAACTGAACTGTACTTACCTAGGATATAATTAAACAGGCTTATCAACTTTTTAAAGAGAGTAGAAAACACTCTTCATCAAAATCTGGGCTCTCAATAGAATTCTATTGTGAAAATTTCTCTGTCATTTAGTAGCAGCCAAATAAATGAGGCATATGAAGGACATTTTGCATGACTGCCTTTATCCTTTAAGACTGTGAACAAAGCTAAAAACACAAAAGAAAATACAGCCCGAACTAAATTAAACATGAGTTCACTTGCCGTAAAGATAAAAAAAACAACAGACATGAAATGCTGTTCATCCGGTCACAAAATTGCCATTCACCTCAACAGCTTAGATGAAACTGAAGAGAAAATGGCTGACTTCACTTATTTGTTTACTCTAATCACATGTACGTGTCTCCATATCCTCTCCAGATGCACCTACACCATATTCAATTAATATTATTTTACAAGAACAAACATTTTTGCACAATTCATAATTCATTTATTTCCCCACAACAATAGACCCCCGCATTGACTATAGGGTTGCGTCCGAAACCTCGGGCAGATGATGCGTAGCTTTCCTTATCAGGCAATGAGTGTGCAGGCCATTAGCACATTTAAGTACCTCACAAAACTGATTTCAGAGAGACTTCTAAGGCAGTGTAATGGTTCTATCTAGAATAATATTTAATGACTAGTTAATAAATACACAGGTCTCTCATTAAAAAAAGGAAAATGTTGGTAAAAAAAAACTTGACCATCAACTGCAACTTTCAGATGCCATCTTGATTTTTTTTAGCTCACCTGTCACAGAATGGAAATCGCAGGATTGCAACATATCAAAGGCAGAGAAGGATACTGTACTATGATGTCTTCAAAAATGTATCAGTTTAAGATATCTCAGGAGACATGAAGTGAAGCTAACATTGGATTTGGACATGCCTTCCTTCATTAAAATGCATTCTCTGAAATTGTGTGATATACTGACCAAAGATGGAACTTTCTAATGTGCACTTGTCGCATTAGCTATCAAAAGTGGTATACTTTGAATGTTTACGTGTTTCCATCAAAACTAATACTTTGGCATGGCCCTGTGCGAGCTTCTGCCAGTTGATGCTGTAAACTACAACATCTGAGCACACAACATATATTTCTCCACGGACAGCCATTTAAAAGTAGCTCTGTATTCCAATGAATTATTCATATTAATCCCAAGTGTGAAATGGACTTGATATTTCCCCGCTGTCTGTTGCCTTTGATGTCATAGCACAGGATATAGGGACTTGTAAAGGGTTTTGGACCATACTCGTTCTTCGGGGCCATCAGCTAGTTAGCGTTTCCCTGTGTGGTCATGATGTTCTAGTAGACTGAGGTGCTGGAAATACCAAGGTCATGGGTTTGATGCCTAGAAAATGCATGAATTATATGCCACTTTGGATTTATGCACTAAAACAATTATTAGATCTCAGCTGAACATTTACTTACAGTAAGTCTCTTTTTCACTAAGAGCCTTTCCCTCACACATGAGTCCTCCATATACAGTAACTTTAGTTTAGTTCCTGAGGGACATGTAATTGCATTCGTCTCAGACCAGCAGTACAAGCAGACAAGACTTATGCATTATTCATCTGCATTCCCTTTGCTGTAGTTCAAATTAGAGGTCATCGTCTAGCAGTGGATGAGGTGATATTACACTTGCCCACTGGAAATAAACCCCTACCTTGGTGGGAAGAATACCATAAAACTTTCATTGTATTTACAAGTACCACCATGTGGTTTAGGTTTGTTCTGTGTTTTTTTTTCTGTCCAGCTCTCTCTCTCTCTCTCTCTCTCTCTCTCTCTCTCTCTCTCTCTCTCTTTCTCTCTCTCTCTCTCTCTCTCTCTCTCTCTCTCTCGCTAACCTGTCATAATCTCTCCACCTTGACACACTGCAGAAACTCTCTTCTCATTGATTCTGCTGAAGGAGTAGATAACTCAACTCAGCACGCTCACCCTAACACCTTAAGAGTGCAATTAACAACAGAGACACTCTCATTTCTCTTCTCTCGAATGAAATTGATCATTGACATTCATATATTGGGTAGCGAAGGCACGGATATTATCAGTACAAACAGACAGTGGTATATTACAAACCTTTGGGCTCTAATAAACCCTAAGACAGTCTCGTCTCTTTTCTGGGCTTCCTGATCTATCATTTAGAGCAGGGGATTTCGAACTCTAGGGCTTTATGGAGATCAGAATCAGAAAGAGCTTTATTACCAAGTGAATCACAAGGAACTGACCTTGGTATTTAAGCTTCCGGGACAAACATGAAGCAAAATGGATCCCCTCGCAAGAATTTGAGAAAGAAGAAAAAAGATTTTACAAACATATTGTAAATGTGTGGACCTGAAATATTAAATAAGAAGTGTTTAATGCTCATGAAGGCTGCACTTATTTGATAAAAAAGTACAATAATAACACTTTGACCTAACGTTTTTCTTTGTTAATATATTTTGAAGTGTAATTTATTCCTGTGATAGCAAAGCCATTATACACATATAGATTATGAATGATATGTATATCATCTTTATTTTATTTTTTTTTAAAGAAGGGGATCCTTGAAAGTTTAAATATGTGAAGTTTAAAAAAAGGGATACTCCACCTTTTTTGAAATAGGCTCATTTTATAACTCCCCCAGAGTTAAACTGTTGAGTTTTACTGTTTTTGAATCCATTTAGCCAATTTTTTTTTTTTTGATATTTAGAAGAATATCAGTAACCAGACAGTTTCGGGTCTCATTGACTTCCATAGTAGGAAAAAAAATATACTATGGATGTCAATGAGACCCGAAACGGTCTGGTTACTGATATTCTTATATCAGAAAATCAGCTGAATGGATTCGAAAACGGTAAAACTCAACAGTTTAACTCTGGGGGAGTTGTAAAATGAGCCTATTTCCATCCCTTTAAATATACAAACTGGAGATTTAAACTTTCTACTAATCAGTAAGCTCTCAACAATGATGTCACTGACAGGAAAATAGTTAATGTAGCTCCATTCTTAGAATAGAAAAGAACTAAATACCACTGGCCCCTGATGACATCAGATGGGCTCTCAGCGGGCCTCAGATTTTTAGATTCCCAGTGATCACCCCAAGCGGTCATATTCAGAGGTCTTTGCAACCTCAAAACACGCATCTCTTGTATTATTTTTGAAATAGGACAGTGCCCATTTCAAGGGCAGTCAATGCTGGGGACATAACACGCTGTGGCAGTAAAGCACCAACCCTGCGATTTATCAAGGAGATTGCAAAATGTGGTTCCTGTGCGAATATGAACAAATGTGGCTTTTAATGTGATTGCCGGAGGCGGCTGTGCCATCAGTCAAGGTTAAGGCTGGTTGCGGTCAGAGACTGGTTTCATAGCCGTCTTAAGTATGCAACAACGTACATGTGGATGCTTTGAAAAGGCACCTGTTAAAATTAATGAGCCAGCTCTCCTCCCTTTACATGCATGAGATACTTCTGAAGACATGATGGCACCACTGCAACGGATTACAAGACGCACGCTCTCGCGTCCAAAACAAGATGTGGTAATTTACTCTGGCAAGTTGGTGGAGGCATTCATAAGCCACTCGGTTAACACATAAACGAATTTGTCAGAACAGACAAATAATCTCGCATCGGCTTCTGCTGATTTGTCATACGGCGTCAGCGACACGCGCTCCCTCTGATCATTTTGAGCCTGGATGAGAACCAGAGGATGTGCTCTTTCACTCCAGAGACAGGTGGATTTATCATCCCCATAACAAATGCTAGACGCATCTTTCCTCTAAAACTGAAGCCAGATGGAGGGCGGATTCATAACTGGCAAATTGTCTCGGCTGCAGGGTGTTCCTTTAAAAGGGAAACCAGCAATGGCGCTGCAGAGAGGGCAGAAAAAAAAATCGCTGACAGTTCCCTGAATTGGCATGTGTGACCTGTTAGCATTGGCTCTCCAGTGTGTCCTTGCTCCTGGATGCACGATCTCGGGCACAGGTGTGCCCATTCAGCATGAATGATCAACGTTATATGCCATCCTGCTGCATACAGAGATGGAGTGTGTTTCCCAGTTGCTAAAATGGGTCTGTGTTTTAATATGACCATGGATAGAAAGCGAGGGAACCTCAGTCACGCTTGAGCAAAATTACATCTCCGTTTCCCCAATGAGTAGCTTTTTCCAGATCATTTTTTTAATGGATATAAATAGGTAGGTCAGTCTGATCCCAGCTGTAAAGAATAGTGCACCTCCAAAGGTCACATAACTCTCCTCGCATTATTTACCAGTTAATTTATCGGCTGTAAATGCATGCAGAAGATGTTTTATTGCGCATTTCTATTGCTGCTGAACCACATGTATAGAGATGATTACCAGCAAGCTGTTTCATCAAGAGAGAGATAATAAGAGCATGCTACATTGAACTTATGAGTTTGTGCTGCCTTTGTGTTTCCTACTGAAAAAAAGCTCCTCGTTTATGATGAAGCATACAACACATTTTCAATTCGTGGCCTTTCCAGGGGAAACACATCCTTGATTACACTATGAATATCATCCATGTCTGCTTCATAAAGCTAAATTGGGCCGTGTAGGCTATGGAGCATCATAAGTAATTTTGATTAAGTTTGTGATACGCCGGCTATAAAAGCCCACTTTTCATTTAGGGATAGGGGTTAGGTATAGCTTATGGAAATGCCTGAACAATAATCACAACACCGCATCCTAACTAGTTCAACAATAGTGGAGTTTAGGTTTAACCCTTTAAATATATAAAGACTTCATTGACTTTAGGCGCCCTTTAGCGTCAGTTACATGATGCGATCCTACGACGTCATCTAACTGACGCTAAAGGAAATCATCAGTTTGATGACGCGGTTAGGTTTAGTTCTGGGGTGGGGGTACGGTTACGCGCGATCCTAGGGCGTCATCTAACTGACGCTAAAGGGCGCCTAAAGCGTAAAATATTGAAGCATGGTCAAAATGCAAGAAAGAATATGAGTCTGAAACTCCTCAATTGGGCTTTGATTATGAGGCGTGTCGTATCCGAACCAAGACAAAAAAAAAACCCTCTACACTCAATTGGATAGTCGGTAGACCTACCAACCAATCAGAGCAACACATACGTCAACTCCTTTGCATAGCGCAGTTTTCAAATACAGAACGTAGCCTACTTTATTTATTTTAGAAGTTAAATAACGAATGTTACTTCTTTTACTTACTTCTCCATGAGTGCCACCAAAGGAGAAACCACAACGACCACAGGCTTTTCATTACGTCCCATCTTCTTAGCGACCGTCAGAGCCAGCTGATAAGTTACACTTTTCCCGAATCATGTAGGAAGGAAGCCAAAAATATCTTTCCGATCAACAAATGCCTTGATTGCAGTTCTCTGTTTGTCTATTAAAATGAATGCGCTGTCGATTTTTTTTTTTTACAAAAGACACGACAGCGGAATCTTTGATGACGTGACGATTACGTTACTGAAGACCACTTGTCAATCATCGTATAAAGCCCGCCCTGGCAATTTGATTGGCCCGATGATTCCTGAATCGATCATAATTACTCCTCAATGGATCGAGTCCAGACCGAACTTCCCGTCCAAAAAATGTTGTGGGCGGAGTTCGGGCTGGCATCCAGGCTGTTCCTTTGCCAGCAAAAGCCTAAAATTCACAGAACAAATCAGAAGCGAATCAACACAAATCAAATAATATGATTTCAAGATGAATTACAGCGTGATATGAGCCGGCTTTCAATAATCGAGCAGCAAGATTGTATCCTGTTTGAAGAGATTTTTTTAACTAAACAGAAATTTAATTTCTAAAGTACATAAAATAATTTCATACTGTATGCCTGCCCAGTTACATTACATAAGAGAGACATTGAAAACAAATGTGCGGTGTTGGGGTACTCCATGGCCCGTGGATCGGGAAATACTGAAATGATTCAGTCAGTTCATTCACCTCCCGCTGATGGAGATGTGAGATATGTCTGTGCCTGAACAATAAATGGCGGTGCTTTGTTGCATAGCACCATTGAAAATCGACATCCGTCACACTGAAACTAACTTGATTAAATTAGGAGCATTTTCTTATTAGAGAAGAATTAGATATGTTAATTTAATTCCTTAGATTTTAGACAATACATTTGCATTTCTTCTTCACTGATATCCGACTGTTGTGTTATATAATTTGTCAAGAAAAAAAGTGCGAGAATCTGTTATTTTATCATATATACAGTGATCTGGCTCTCCAGTATCTACAACACAGACATGCGAATATAAATAATTGTTTTATAGCTGTGTTTTCTTCGATTAGTCCTTTCATTCCATCGGCTTGTTCCGCGTAATGCTTGTGTTCGCAGTTTTTTAATGGTAAATAACTTTTTAATCTTAAACTTCTATTCAAAGATTTGAACAAACTATATTCAAAGCAGTCAGAAGAGCCATTATTCAGTTCTGTGTTCTGGCCCACTTACAACAACGGCAGTGCAGGGGAACAATGCAGAACGGGCGAATCTACCCCACAGTCTCAGCTGCTGAGTTGTAATCACTTCTTTCTGTTCTGTTTGTGTTGTCACGGATAACAAAATTGAACTGAATTTCTTGGCTCTTTATTCATCATGAAATATTAGAGCTGTCAAGGTGTAATAGAGTTTGACAGAGATATACAGAGCATCAGAGTCACTGTTCTGTAAAAACAAATACAGGTGGTACAACTGTAATTGATCACAGATTCAAACTGATTTAGTGAACACTTAAACAGATAAATACAATAATAGGCCGATATCAGATTTGTGATATTACAATGGCTTATTTAATAAATATTCAATATTTAATCTTTTTTACGAAAACAAGATGGTATTCCATTCTTATGTATGTATCTCATCCAATGAGACTTGAACAATACATGAATGCTGATATACACTGTTTATTCGAAACATATGTTTGTTATGATTACGTCATGTTTTTTGGGTTTTTTTTTTTTTTTTACATGTGCAGCTTTGCACTGGCAAACATTTTTCTTGTTATTATGCCTGCCGTGAGGTGACATTGAGCAGGACAGACCTATGAGACCCAACTGCAGTAAACTTCACTCCTGATGTGTTTCAAGAATGACGAAGGGGCGGCCGGGGCTAGTTGTCACATGGGACATTTCTCAGTAACTATATGGTTATCTTAACAAGTGAACAATAAAAACACAATTAGCTTACATTCAGAAAATACACTCCCCTAAAGGATTATTAGGAACACTAATACTGTGTCTGACTCCCTTTCGCCTTCAGAACTGCCTTAATTCTACGTGGCATTGGTTCAACAAGGTGCTAAAAGCATTCTTTAGAAATGTTGACCCATGCTGATCTTGCAGTTGATGGATATTTGTGTAATGCACATCCAGGGCACGAAGCTCCCGTTTTACCACATCCCAAAGATGCTCTATTGGGTTGAGATCTGGTAACTGTTGGGGCCATTTTAGTACAGTGAACTCATTGTCATGTTCAAGAAACCAATTTGAAATGATTCGAGCTTTGTGAAATGGTGCATTATCCAGCTGGAAGTAGCCATCAGAGGATGGGTACATGGTGGCCATAAAGGGATGGACATGGTCAGTAACAATGCTCAGGTAGGCTGTGGCATTTAAAAGAAAACACCCAACACACCATTACACCACCACCAGCAGCCTGCACAGTAGTAACAAGGCATGATGGATCCATGTTCTCATTATGTTTACGCCAAATTCTGACTCTACCATCTGAATGTCTCAACAGAAATCAAGACTCATCAGACCAACGCAACATTTTTCCAGTCTTCAACTGTCCAAATAATAATCCTTCAGGTGAGTGTAGTACGGTGACAATTTATTTCGATTGTCCACTTTAGACATTCTACTAACTATAAGTAAGTTTGCAGCTGCATGTCAACTGTCAATTGACTTTCTGCTTAATGCTAACACTTTATTTTGTTGGTCCCCGAACAGATATTCAACTGACTTGGCAACTACAAGTCAAATTATTCTTCTAACCCTAACACCTAACCATAACCTAACAGTCTGACTATAGCCTACTAATACTCTAATGAGATGAGAGTTAAAATGGCACACACCATGTGAATTTACGACATTCTTTTTATAACAATGTTATAAGCAATGAATGATGATGTTTATAATGACATAAAAGTATTGCTTGTTCATTTTTAAATGCATATCCCGGGAAACACTGTACAGGTTTGGAACTTCTTGAGGGTGAGTAAATGATGACAGAATCACATTTATGGGTGAGCTATCCCTTCAATGTTAACAAATTAAAACATATTGCAAAGTGTTGCCTTTTAGGACAGAGTAGCAATTGTGTAAGAAAAAAAGAAAGAAAAAAATCTTTCTTTTTGGGTACAGTATGCTATCTCCTCGAAAATCTAATAAACACAGTTATCAAAGCTGGTTAGTCAGAAATGCCCCAGTGGCTTAAACGGAGTTAGGCACTGCAGCTCTCTGCCATACAATTTCCTTTTGTAGCATGTTTCTGAAGACTGTGCCATACATAAAAAATAATAATAAATTGGCCCAAAACAGCGTAGCCCTCGAAGTCCAACATATGGCAATAAATGCCCATCTCCAATCCGTGGAGGAGGCATTTGTCTAGAGTGCCATTCAGACCAATGACAGCAGCATGTGGGCGTGTGTTGAGAGAGTGTGAGGTGCTTTTTGAGTTTAGTAAATGACTGCAGCAAGAAATACTGTGGGGCTGGGGGGCTTGTGAGCGATGGAACAAACCCCGTGTGCTGAAATATCAGCGTTTGGGCTTTTCTGACGAGGATTCAAGAAAAACATTGTAAGAAAAAAATTAGCAAGCGTCTCTTAACTGGACCAGACAATGGAAGTAGCTTCATGCAGCACTGACAATTCACCCCAGGGAAACAAGTACGTACTAAATCAGACTACCTCAGCCAGAGGTAGCAAAAACTAACGTGTGGCTCGTAAGCGACACATTTCTTAACTGGGATGCATGCGAAAAGAAGCGCGGAGGAAAAGAGCAGACGCGTATGTATATTTTCCCAATGACTTTGATGGCATTCCAGCACTGTGAGGTGATTTAGTGTGTAGTTTCGTTTGTTTAAAATGTTTGCGATGGAGCGCCTTTAGATATCCTCGGCGACTACGCATCTAATGCTGCTATGGATCGTCCGGAATGAACATCTGAATTTTTCTCATCGAGTTTTTTCCAAAGCGCTGCTTCCACCTGAAATTCCGCAACCCGTACGAAACAGGAGCTCCTCCGCTTCACCTACACAGCCGCTGTCGGGAAAATGATCAGCTCGTCTGTATGCTCTTGAGATTTGTTTGGCCTTTCTGGGAATCTGAAACAAGCAAAGGACGAATTGTGCGCCTCAGAAGTGAGAGAAGAAAGGAATTGTATGGTGCTCTGAGCTGTGACTACATCTACTCATCTCCAACCTGACACAATGTTCGCACTCGGGATTTATTTGTGGGAAACTATTGTATTTTTCAGGTACGTATCGCGCTGTTTTGATGCGAGAGTGCTTTTCACTCAAACCGGCTATTTTGTTGTTTTCTCGAGGTTTACTTTTGCTGAGAATTTTGTAGCCTATTTATAAAATACAAAACAAAAAACAAAAACAAAAAATCGTCGTAGCAATATTGAGTCGTTGGCTTGTTAGTTCATCTGTTGTAATCGCATGTCTGCTAATTAAAATAATAATAATAATAAAGTCATAATTCTCTGTCATTTAGTCATTTAGTCATCCGAGTCAGAAATGGGAATGATTAATTTTAAACCAGGCTAAATAGCGAACACTAGTGGTCATTCGATGAACACAAAGTTATCAACAGGCACATGAAGGCAACAAACTGCCTAAAATAATTCAGTGTGTGAAATTTATTTAACATCTTTCGGGAGAGTTATATAATTACACACACACACATAGGTTATTAGCGGGGTCATAATCCCTAAAGCTAATAATTCCCAAACAAACTAGGGACATATCATGGCAAATGTGATTGACAATGTAACATCCATCCCAGTTGTTATACAGTGCAGTTCTATGACAAAATATAGGCCTATAAAAACGTACACCACCCTTATGCCGCCATGTTTATGCACATTCAGTTTACGGTTTAATTAAAAAAAAATGAATATTTATTTTTTTACAGATATAATCTATTTCAAGTTCTATGTTCTCCATGTTATCCTATCATAACACTGATTATCTCAAACGCAAGAATCCTCTATTACAATATCATGAACGTTTACTGGTGGTTTGCAGTCAATTATTTTGCATTCTATGGGCAGTGTTTAGTTAATGAACTAGAATCAGGATATTGCAGTCTCAGCTCTTGCTGCTGAACTTTTTCAGAGGCTGTTAATTGATATCTTTCTTCTAGTTTCAGCCTACTCTCCAACCTCGTTTCACATGCAGACTTATTACTAAACATTGATCCCTCTATCAGTGCTAATGCCACTGACGAATACAAATTGTACACAAATATAATTTGCTCTATGAATTGCATCTCTCTAATTGATTTCCATATTAGCTTGCACATTTTCCAAGCCAGGATTGTCACGTGAGAGACTGCTGTGTACATGTCACTGGAGAAGCAGAGGCATGGCTATTAAAATACATGTGTAAAGCAGGTATGATGTTATGTCATCAAACCATCACAATGAAATATGCGGTGAATGCTGTGTTAAGCCAATCCAATTATTACAGCTGTGTGCATGTAGTGTGTGTCTACACTGTAAAGGTGATGGTAACATGTAAATGAACAGAAACATTGTTTATTACGACTGAATAAACAGTTTCGCCCAACGAAAGCAACATTACAAAATCAAATAGTCAAAATTTGAATCAGAGTTTAGTTTCGGTCTCTCTGGTAATCGTATATGCACAGGTAGTGACTGCAGCGGATACATATAATTATGCTCTCAATTTTGCGCTCTACTGTAGAGCTTTTCAAATCTAATTTCTCCTCTCAAAGTGGAGGGAAATGAGGGGAAGGACGGCTTGTTCAATATCTAAAGAAAAAAGCTGTAAATAGTATTCATTGTAACCATTAATTTTAGGAAGGATCATTCCTAACACCTAATGCATCATTAATAACCAAAGACAGGATTGTACCACAAATAGCACTGACCCATCATCACTTGCAATACTCGTTTTGATTTTGGATCCACCACCTTTCTTTCTATCTGAGAGGTTATTATTTATTGAGGTCTGTGCTAAAATGAAGATTTGGGGTTAATTCTAACATGTTCTCTTCTATCCTTCAGTAACCGCATTGACAAATTGAGAGCAGCTTGAAGAAATGCCATCTTGGTGCCAGAGAGGCCTTTGATTTCTTGAGTGTTACAAGATCAATAAGGATTGTGTTCATCAGTGGTCCTAAGAACATAATGAGCTACACTTAGGGCTAATGATTGGATCCTCACATTAAAGTATGCAGGTCTCGGGGTTGTTTGCATATATTTTCTGGCAGGAGGCTGTGGTTTGGTTCCTGCTGCATCAGCAGAAGGATCAGGCCCTCTTCACTGCCATGACCAGCATCGATCAAGTTCATTTGTTCAGTGCTGCTGCCTTGATCAGTGAAACCATTAATTACTAAAGATGCAGTTTAAAGGTAGGTTAGAGGCTAGCAATCGCTAGCTAGCTTTAAAATCGTGCGATCCCAAAGCGTCTCCAAAGCCACGCCTCCTTCACTGGAATGAACAGTATGCAAAGCATCACGAGAGACCTCATGTCTCAAAGCACATAAAATTACAATAATAATCAATGTAAACAACTTAGAGCTCTGATTTGTACCACCTGACTGCTGCAGATTTATTTCAGCGTTGATAGTGATGTCAGAAAAACGGATACATTTGAGTCTGAGAAAACGCAGTAGTGTGGACGGGGCCTGAGGACATGAACCGCTCTGAGTAACGTCACGTGTTGCCATCTTGTAATTACAGTTATGACATGAACGCAGCATGGAGACTACTGTTGCCGCTCGGCGACTCTGCATACCCTCACGAAACACTCTATCATTAGTTTGTGTTAGCACGGTGTGCGGAGGTTTGGAAATATACACACTGATAGGCAGGTTTGACAGGAGTGCATTGATTGGACGAATGTTTTTCTGTCCTGAGACTTCCACAGAAGATATATATGTTTTTAAATATTTAGACCACTTCTATTATTGATTGCTTTCAGGATGTGATGAGAATTTCAACCAGTATAACAAAAAGTGTTTATGATTTTGCATACCCTACTTTTAAAACCCACATTACGTTTGCAGCTTACTCCATCTTTTGTCAGCTACTGGTTACAATGAGGTGGATATGCAGGGAACCAAAACTAATAGAGACTGTATCCTCAGATTTCACACTGTCACCAAGATTTTGTCGATGGTGTGTTCATGTAAAGAGCCTATAGTCGCAGAGAATAGCTCTGGAAGAGACTCAATAATCTGGCATGCCATGACTAATCCCATTATGCTTGCATTGCAAAATTTTACATTAAACACAAATGAATATGTTTCTCACAATGGGATGATTCACACACACACACTCTCTCTCTCACACACACACTATATATATAATTAATTCCTGGGATTCTGTAATATTTCAGATTTCAGTCCCTTAGACTTTTTAATGTGGTGGTTCGCCAAAATGAAAAAAAAAAGCTTTTCACAATATGTTGGTATGTCCATTATAATGAATAAAAATAATTATTGCATTTAAATATTTTTTTTTATTATAAGGCTTATCTATCTTACACTAAGCATTTTGCCATGTCCCTAAGGCACTTCACTGAATTTGTACTTATTTAACATATATTTAACAATGTGCATAGTGTCTATAATTGTTGGCAGTATTGTAAGTATTTGTGTTATTTTCTTTACAAAAAGCTATTTAAAAAAAAAAAAAAAAAAAAAAAAAAAACGATTATAAAGTCATGTTCCTCAGTCTCAACCCCGTCATGCCAACCATTCTCTGCCCATAGAAATTTAGACTCATCATTGAATGACATCATTCAGGTCTCTTTAACAGTGGCACAGAAGATAGTAAGTAGTTTCTTCATGTTTATTCATATTTTTAGGGCTGGTACTTTCAAGCTTAACAACTCAAGCCCATCACATAAAATTAAGATGGAAAATTATTATTTCTCAATTTTATTTAATGACATAAGTAAATACAATGTACTTATTTCATTGCTGCCAATTTATATACTTAATTTTTTTGGATCAACTTTTTTGTTCGGTGTCACTGAATATTGATGGGGACATGTCCCTAGTGTCCCTACTAAATTTTATGCACTTGACACACACACACACACACACACACTTACACGTTGTGTTTTCATGTTTTACTTCTCTTGGACATAAGTATTTCTATATTGTACATATTGTATCTTCTCTCCCCTTACACTAACCCTACCCCTAAACCTACTCATCACAGAAAACTGTATGCGATTGAACATTTTCAAAAAAAAGACATCAGTTAGAATGATTGATAAGCTGTTTTCTCAATGGGACTAAAAAATGTTCTCTCAAGGACAAGGATTTTGGATATATTTTGTCCTCATAATTTAGGGTTTACCAAGCCACACACACACACACACACACACACACACACACACCACAAAGGTGCATTTATTTGATCATTAATACAGTTATATTGTGAAATGTTACATCTTATATTTTGGTTTTTCTAGTTTTGGTTTTCTATATTTTGGAGTAGCATCATTACTCCAGTTTTCAATGTCACATGATCCTTCAGAAATCATTGTAATATGATTATTTGACACTCAAGAGAAAACGGTTGTGCTAGCCATCCAATTATAATTATTAGGCAAAGAATAGCCTAATAATTAAAAGAATAGCACTTATTTAAAATAGAAATCTTTTGCAATGTAGAAGTCTTTTTCTACACCTGTATATACAGTTGAGCTTTTGTATCTTTACTGACACTTTTTTTTCTCATGCTGTTCATTTTGAACCATTCAGTGTGTTAAAATGAAAGAGTTTAATTAAATGTAATAGTCTTTTGTTAAGGTGTTCTTAAGTCCGATCACACATTATGTTTTAGATTTAAAAGAGATATGTTGAGCTGCATTTCCCAGAATATTCTCTATGACGTAAATTCTCATTTAAATGCCATACACTTCTCCAATTCAATAGTTGCCCAACACCAGTAAATGTTAATGAGCAGAAAGAATAATGATGTGCAGAATGTAAAAAGCCTGACTATTGCTTATTTCGAAAAATAAAAAGGATAAGTGATGACGCAGAAAGTCAATGGACACGAGAGAATAACGGATATGCTGCCGAAACAGTTAGACGGGATTCAGTGGCTGGTTAAGAAAATAGAGCAATTCCCTTCAAAGAAAGACCCATGAAATTGGCAAGAACAGGACCATGTCTCAAGGACTTAGGTGAAATCAATATACCACAGGCTCTTTTATGATTATTATCCTTCATTTTTGTCAGACACACTGATGCTGTATATGAAAAAAATGGTCCATTGTTCCTGCGAGTTTCAGTAATCAGGTATGTGGGAGGACTTGAATAAGTCAATAGATATTAAAGTCCATCATGTAGCACAGAGACTTGGTAATTAAATGCAGGGCAGATAAAGAGCCCTATGGAAGCAGTTAGAATGTGACTAATCGGCACTAAAAGTGGTTTTAGGTTTAAAATCCCATGGGATAAGTTACTTTGTGACTCGCAGGCCAGTTAGTGACCTGACTTTTATTGTGAATCAAGTTGTCGGGTTACACTGAGGTTTCAAAGGGATAGACATGCACCCTGATATCCCTTTTTAAGCTCTAATGGCTTTCAATGCTAATGAAGACACAGATACTTGTGTATGACGAGGTCTCAATCCATTTCCATGTTCATTTAGCTTTTTCATGGATTCTCTTTTGGTCTAAAGTGATTAAGCTTCCGCTCTGGAGATTTAAACCCGAAGCTTGTCAATTGTTTAATATCACTTTTTGAAAACGACAGCATAGGATGTCAGAGATATAGACCTCATTCACAGCAGCGCCATCTTTGTAAATGAAATCAAGGATGAATGAAAGAATGAAAGCAAGGCCGTGAGGGATAGACATGCATCTCCGGATTGTTCTGCTGGAAATAAAAAAAAATAAAAAAAATCTTTCCAGGAAATTTCAGTAGACAAAAAAAGGGCAACGTGAGCTTTGGAAAATTATGTGATCTATGAATTTTATACAGTTTTATACAGTATGTCATAGCGCTGCTCCGAATAAGGTCGGTTTACCCAAGAGTAAAAAGTGTAATATATATATATATATATATTTATATATATATATATATATTCAATTAAAATTTTATATATAAATTAGGGCTGTCAAACGATTAATCGTGATTAATCGCATCCAAAATAAAAGTTTGTGTTTACAAAATATATGTGGGTGCACTGTTTATGATTATTATATATAAATACACACACATGCTTGTATATATTTAAGAAATATTTTCATGTATTTACTGTATATAGATTTATGTATAATTTATATTATATATAAACATAAATATTTTATATATAAATCATATTTTTTTTCCTAAATATACATGTGTGTGTGTGTGTGTGTATATATATATATATATATATATATATATATATATATATATATATACAAAATAATTATACAAAGTGCACCCACATACAGTATATTATGTATACACAAACTTTTATTTTGGATGCGATTAATCACGATTAATCGTTTGACAGCCCTAATATATATATAGGCTATATATATATATATATATATATATATATCAGTGTTGTAGTCGATACCAGCTTACTCGAGTCCGAGTCGAGACCAGAGAGTTTGGATAAACTAAGGTTGGGTCTCAAACCATACTTAAAGATATCTTCAAGAAAATGTAAAATATTTGGTGGTAACAATAAATTTTTTAACGCACATATCTTTCTCCCATTTTTTTTTGTCACACAGCTTGGCAGCGTCCCAACAAGCAGCGGCTCGGAAAGCTGCCTCCCCCATGCCCCCGTCAGAATTCCTGGACAAGCTTATGGGAAAAGTGTCCGGTTATGATGCAAGAATCAGACCAAATTTCAAAGGTAGGTGTATCCACCAAGACACTGCTGGATATCACAGGAATGTAGCCAAGCGGTAGTTTAAAATGTTTAAAGAGTTGAAAATTTGCAAGAATATATACGATAAATGCATATGGACTATTTGTCAGTAAATGGAAACAAGGAATGTATTGATAGTTTTCCTGTACAAAAGATTCTGATTTCAAAGCATATTGCATCCCCTGATACCCAAAAAATGTAATTATTCTCTTGAGATTTTTGAATCGTAATAGAATAGCAGCCCGCTATATAGCTCAGTGCATCACAGATACGGTTTAGGATAGATTATACTTTCTGAATGACCTGTATAGTAGTTATATTAAGAAAGCTTTTGGCTACATTGCTGTTCCTGTCCCATGATCTCAAATCATTATCCTGAGTGGATGTCTCTGGTGGGACTCGGTATTCTATATATTATATTGTCTGACGTGTGCTGGCAATGTTAGTAATAGCCACTGCAAGATACATGTCAGAGGTTTCCTTATTATATTCAACAATATATTCATGTCAATCCCTGCAAATTACAGTCTGCCTGTTTCTTAGCTATTCTTGGAAATATCAATCTTTTCCCCAAAGGTGTTTAGCTGCGTCAAAAACAATACCTTGTCTTTTAATACATATATTAATCACAACATACAAACGGAATAATATAATTATTACAATGTTGTGTACACATAAACACCGATGCTAGATTAAAAAGCTATTTCCTTCTCTTACAAATTTCTTTCTGCATTTATACTGACTACTGCACTATTATGTAGTGTAGGCCTATATAATGTGCAGCAGTTGATTAAAGAAAGTGTATATATTCACTTCTTATGTATTGTGTTTGTGTGTATATATGTATATTTTGCGTATATTCAATTCAATTCGAATATTGACCTGTTTGAATGCGTTTAGAGCCAAATCAAATGTATCAGTTGTTTGATATCTTGCATGTGTGTTGTAACACTTTATAAGGATATAATGCTTAACAAATCATTATTGTACATCGAAATATGGTCTGCTGATCTGTTAAGCTTTATGTAATGTTTAATTATGGATTAATGAATTTTCTCTTCTGACCAAGATATGTTTCATGTGAGATTCTGTGCTAAATGATATTATATAAGAGTAAAAAAATCATGCATTCCTGTATATGTACAATCTCACTCTTCCTTTGACAATGTAGGTAGGTAAAACCATTACTGAATGATAGGAACATTATAGTAATGTATGCCGGGACTCTGTCCAGACTGTTAAACCTGCTTGAACGCTTAAATGGCAGAGGGTCACCGTCTGATTTTGAGTGGCCTTGCATCTTAACCTTGCTTGTGGCAACGAATTTCTCAATTTGATTTATTTATGTTTGTCGACAGTCAGTGCTGTGATATGGTGAATGAAGTCTGACGTCTTCAATTTTGCTGTTTGCTGAGTTTTGCTGCAACCTGAATGGCGTTGGTTGATTGTTTTCTCACTTAAATTTACCCAGTAGAAGCAAATATTCTCAACATCATCAACTCTGCATTGCCTGTATGGTTTCAATGTGTGATTGAAAGCCTAATTATTCATATACATATATATATATATAACAAAAGTTACAATGGCAGTTGATATCCGCTGTCTGAATAAACACTGGCCCTCATTCGTGATTTCATTATGTAATTCATTCACTTCATTTTATGAGGGCACATGGGTCCCATGGTCACATGACCAGACCAGACATTATGAAATACAAAGGTTCGTCACGGCTGTCAGGTCAAGCGTGTAACTGCACTCTGAGCCGGAAGCTCGCGCGTCCTCAGACAGTTTTCTTTGCTCCACTGTAGAACGCAATCTCTAAAATTCATATAGCAGGCAGCCTGACAGCGTGATACATTTCTGAAGGAAAAGGCGAGAGAGCACGTTTCCGGGGTCCTAGGCTCGTACGTAAAAAGCATCTGATGCGATAAGACATTTTTTCTTGCTCATGGTGAGGAGGAGGAGGAGTTCACCTCCTCTGATTGCTGCCTCTCCTGTACATTTGGTCGAATAGAAATAGTGAAAAAGATAAGAATTGCCTGAAGCGACGAATGTGCTGGCATGAGAAGAAATTACACTGATCATGACTGGGACTCACAGTGGGAAATCCTTCCAACTGATTTAGCCGGGACCATTTGAAATGGAAAGATCATAGTCTGGCACATTTGGGGCACCCCATGCAGCTAGGACCAGGATAGATATATTTTCAGATCGTATTCTTTCACATGTACCTTTTCAGTCAATGAATAATGTAAGATTTACTTATTTTACTTTTTTTTTTTTTCATTTTTGGTAACCCTTTCCAACAAGGTTCAGTTCATTGTTAATGCATTAAATGTAATGAACTATCAATGCATTTATTAATTCAGGTTCATGTTAATTTTTACATTTGCATTTTTTAACATAAACTAAATAACTTAAAATGAACATATGACTGAATACAAATCTACTGTTTTTGAAAGTCTCTTCTTGGTCAGCTCACCAAGGCTGCATTATCAATATTTAACAATATTACTGTTTTTTTTTATATATTAATGTATTTTATTACAAGTTAACCCTAAAACCGTATTCTGGACAAATGTGGGCAAAATAGTTTCGATTTATTTTTTAAAAAATACTTCCCTTGATCTCATCGGTACAAGACTTGGTTACTTTTTAAGTTTGCCTCATGAACACAGACTTTTTTTTTTTTTTGACTCGATTCTACAATGTTAAGTGGGTAAAAAAAAAATCCTTAATCTTGTATTTGGGGCAAAAATGGGCACCCATAGAAATGAGTGGGAAAAAATAAGCCAAAATAAGACTCCAGCAATTAAAAGTCACTTCCTCTTTAGGTTTTAGCTCTAAGAACTTATTGGAATGATATTTTAATAGAGTTAAAAAAAAATAAGCATAATTTACATAGAAAATATGGTACTTTTTGAAGTAAATAAATTCCAAAATAAAAGTAAAATAGAAAAAAAGAAACACCATAAATGGATAGACAAAACTTTATCGAAGACAGTGATATAATATTAATAAATTAAAAATAGGATCACACCCGAGTCCTCTATGCCCACATTTGTCCACAATTACAGGATTAAGGGCTATAAAGTGAATATGGTTTGAGGGCTACTATGTTAATGCATTTTAAAATGTAATTTATTTCTATTATGGCAAAAGTTGAATTTTCAGCATCATTAGTCTTCAGTGTCACATGATCCTTCAGAAATGGTTTCTTATTATCTTGAAAACAGCCGTGCTGCTTATTATTATTATTATTATTTATTTATTATTATTTAATTTTTTTTGGTTTAAACCATTCTTTTATTTAATAGAACATTCAAAAGAACAGCATTTATTTGAAATAGAAAGCTTTTATAACATTAGAAATGTTTTTACTGTCACACAATTGAATGCATTACTTACTTGAACCCAAACTTTTGAATGGATGGATATTTTACAATAATTATTAGTTTAATATATATATATATATTAGTTCATGATACCTACACTGTAAAAATTAATACGCTTTATCTTATCAATACAATTGTGGCAACAGATTACAAGCAATATTATTAATTAAATTTAACAAATTAGAATTGAGTAATAATTAATCAAATGAATTCCTTAAAAGTTAACCATTTAAAATGAGTAAAGTTTACACCCAAAAATGTAACAAAAATATCTAAATAACAGACAGACGTCAAAGATTAATTAAGAACTATTTATATTGTATTGCCAACATTGAAGACACCTGATGTTAACAAGCAGAATCGCTGAAGGAGAAAACTGTAATTTTAAAACAAACCTAAAACAAACACTGATCACCATAATGGTGACTTAAATGTACGTTTTTTGTTTGTTTGTTGTTGTAAGTTTTACTCATTTTAAATGGTTAACTTTTAAGGAATTAATTTGATTAATTATTACTCGATTCTAATTTGTTAAATTCAATTAAAAATATTGCTTGTAATCTGTTGCCACAATTTTTTGATCAGATAAAGCGTATTCATTTTTACAGTGTAATGTATCAACTGATGTTAACTATTTACCTTATTGGTGAGTGTTTTTTTTTTTTTTTGCCATTGCCATTTTCATATGCATTTCCCCAAAATGTGTTTCAAAAAGCGCATTCTGACCAGCTCAGCACAGCGGCATTGACTCAACCCTTGAGGCGGTATTATCTGTCTAGCTGACCAACAGTGAACATGGGAGAAACCTGTCTGAAAACTATAAATATAAAATAACAATTCTGTTTAGTACCACAGATATTACACACTTTTAGCCTTAAGGCTGAGTTTTTCTGGAAAAGACCATATCTTAGCGCTCGCTGACAGATCAAAGTGCCGCGTTAAACAAATTGGGGACGTGTGAACCTGAGAGGAGCGGGGACAGTTGGTCCGCTAGCTTGAGCTGTAATCTTCGGCCGCTAGTGATGAATGCTTTGGAATACAGCTGCGCCTCCCGTACCCACGTTAACCTTGTCCCTTCTCATCAGTCACAGCGAGGAGCTACGAGGCCGACAGCCTCGAGGTGCTACAGATTCCGCCCAAATAGCACAATCATCGGCTGCTCGCGCCATGCCGTACACCGACAGTCTCCTTCCCGTCCCGTTTCAAACCAGCTGCCACGATGCATTATAGTCATGATCAGTGCAATACTTTCTGATTATATGTCTCTTTGCTTCCGAATGGGTTCGAAGAGACAAGTGTACATTTTGTAAATATACAGTCTGCTGCGGTATATTTACTGATTGCTTTTTCTTTTTCTTTTTGGATGTCCTGTATGTGTCTGTTACCTCTTTGCATCTCCTCCTCATTCATGTAAAGTGCAGAACTGAAGCTTTAGCTGGTGGAGCTTGATGTTAATTTGGTGCTATCAGCACATGCTTAATGGGACTTTAATAGGATTAATGGGAATTCTCTAATGAGGCGGGGTGCAGCGTTCACATACAAACGGCAATGGTGAACCTACTGATGCTTTTGACTCGCTTTAAATGATGACAAATGACTGAAATCCTGATCAAGACTGTTTCTTATGTGATGTTTGAAGCTAGCGGAGAAGTTATCTGCAGAGAGCAGCAGCATCCCAGCAGAATGTGTGTGTCTGCTTGAAGAGGTGGCTATAAATGATTTTGTAACATCAAGCAAGCTTTCAGAGATGCTATGAACTGTATTTCCTCCATGGGGGTAACGAAGCGTCTCAGGATCGCGCTAGATAATTGCGTTTTTATCTCGCGGGGAGAGAGAGAGAGAGAGAAAGAGAGAGAGAGAAGGCAATGCGTCTGTGAGGGGGGCTGCAGACCTCAAGAAACATCACAACAGAACAATCAAATGACACCGAGATAGAGCAAGGTTAGATGTGATTTTAATTTTTCATACACGTTTTAGCTCATCGCCTACAAATTGTTCCAGTTCTCACAGGGCTGCAGAGACAATCATCCATGGAAATGTAATTTTAAAACTTCTGTTACTCGCATTTGAACTTGAAGGTGCAACTCCAGAGCGATTTATCACTGTCTGCAGACTGGGGGAAAAAAAAAAAATTGGTGTAGGGTTTAATTTGAAACAATCTTCACTCAGAAATTGCTAGAATATTTTACAAATAATTGCAAAGAAACGACAAGTAACATTGACATTCTGAAATGTTGAAGTAGACATTTGCTTGTAGAACATACTCAATATCAATGATTTAAAAAAAGGCCGTTTGCAAACACTGATGACTTATTTTGTGGGCGGAGCCTTTTTGAAGATTAATGCAATTTAATTAATGGTAAAATTCCATCAAATTGAATTAAATAATCCTTACGTAATTGGATAATTGTTTAATTAATTGTTTAATTGGTACTAAGTGAGTAACTGTTATTCAGTTACTCACTTGGGCCCTGTTTACACGAGAACGCTCGCGGGTGAAAAAAACGTAAAAATATTTTATCGGATGTGCCTTTCGTTTACACAGCGACGGAGTTTTTGAGGCTTAAAAACGCGAAAAAGTGAAACCACCCTCCAGAGTGTAAATCTTTAAAACGCTCCACCGCCGCGTTCCCGTGTAAACGGTAAAAACGCAAAAGTCTGCTTGACAGTGAAGGTTGTACGCAGGCGCAGTGGACTTGGTGTTGTTATAGTATGCACTGCTAGCTGCCTGAAGTGCATACTACATTGAATTTCACTTTTGTGTCATCATTTGCACGCGGATTTCCCACACAAAACGCTTGTCTAAACGCAGAATAAAAAGTGATGACGCAACGCCACTTTTGCGTTTTCTCTTCAGAATCGTTTCCGTGTAAACATAGTCTTAGTACCACTCACTTCACATTCATTTAAGACTTTACTCCACTTATTTAACCCCTTAACTTTGACAGTACTAGTTTAGATATTATCACATGCTTTAACTTAAAGGGATACTCCACTTTTTTTTTGGAAAATGGTTCATTTTACAACTCCCCAGAGTTAAACAGTCGAGTTTCACCGTTTTCGAATCCATTTTTTGATTTTTAGAAGAAAATCAGTAATCAGACAGTTTCTGGTCTCATTGACTTCCATTGTATATTTTTCCTACTATGGAAGTCAATGAGACCAGAAACTGTCTGGTTACTGATATTTTTCTAAATATCAGAAAATCGGCTGAATGGATTCGAAAATCAAAAAAAAACCTGACTGTTTAACTCTGGGGGAGTTTTAAAATGAGCCTATTTCCAAAAAAAAAAAAAAGTGGAGTATCCCTTTAAGGGCAAATACATCATGTCCCCTAAGAACTGCATATGCAATTATTATGTATATCTATTGTTTTGCATCAAATCCATGCCTTAATAGTAGGTTAATCGTCACTGGTTTCATTTTCAGAACTGTTTTGAATAGAAGATTCCTTCTTTTAAAATACCTTTTTCTTCTCTGGACTTTCTCATTATTAGCTCTGTACGATTGGTGACGGAAATCCAGAGGGATCAGCTGTTCTCTACTCGATAAAGAAGTGGGCGTCTCTAAAATATTTGTCGCTAATATCGTTTATCTAAGAGCTTTAGATGGGATAATCAATGCTGGGCCATGGGGACTGGGAATTGAATGGTTAATGTAGCTCTTTCACAAAGGATAAGCCTCTTGGGAAGTCCTGGATTATGTCGGCGTCTGCGTTATTGGTGAACATGCAGTTGGGCTGAAGAAGTAAGGAGGGACTTTGAAATCCTTAAATCACCCGTCTACATTTCATGTTTGTGTATGTTAATTAGGATCCAGTGAGTGATTTGTGTTTAGGGTAACACGCAAATGATGGCCACCCACGGTGCTGATGCCTCAACGGAATAGATTGAGTGGTCACAAATACTGTGCATGGTAGTGTTATAAAGAGCATCTTTATCCTTGTGATTTCCATACTGGGGTGCGTTTCCCGTACAACGGTGTAGTTCGCTGCTTCACTACCATAGTACGATGCGTCGTTGGAGAAATCAACTAGCTAGTCACGACTGTTTCCCGAAACCCACTGTCGCAAAGTATCGTTCAACCACGTTGGTTTCGCACGTGGTGGAGTAATAACTATAATAATGAAACTGTTTGAGATCCAATTAACGCTAGATTTTTCAATATAAATTACAGACATGTCATCTGAGGACTATTTCTAATTGTTCTCAGTTATTTTGCTTTATTACCAGACTCAATATTTGGCTCGTTCTGACATAGTGGAGCACGTTCGCACATGCGCACTCTTCAAAATCGGTACTTTAAATCTTTTGACAAACTTAAAGACGTAAATTACATTAGTATATATTCTTGATAAAAGGCACCGGTTGTACTGAATATCAGCTTGCTTATTTTGCTCAAGATAAGGATTTATTACCTCCAAATGTGTTGCAATATAGAAATGATGCCTCTAACCACAGGCCGAGAGCTGTCGTTCAAACCACACAACTTTGCGATGCTGTTTGCGAATGTTCGTTGGAACGATGGTTTCGGGAAACACCGACTCGTCGAACTATGCCGATAATGACGGAACTTGCGACCATAGTTGGCTAACGATGCTTTCGGGAAACGCACTCCAGAACTGTACAAGAAAACCACTATTGTAGTAGTCTCTGTATGGTTTTGAGGAAACTGACTGGAATATAGTACACTCTGACGTTTTCTAGGTGAAACATTTAGGAAAAATGCCCCAAATTGGTTCTCTTTTTAAAACAACAAAAACGGGGGGAGCTGTTTTGTGGTCCCAAAGTAAGTTCCCATTCCTTTTGTATTGCACAGCCCTGCAACCCAAATGCCTGGCAAATCAATTCGATCTACCGGTCAAGACAAAATCTTGAAAACAATGATCCTTTTTTACAGTTTGCGTAAAACTCAAAGTGAAGCCAGTTTGACATGTAGTCTTTGCATTTTCCCTCCTAGTGTATTGCATCTATTCGTGCATTTTGCTAACCTCTGCCTCCCGTGACCAGATATGCATTGCAACCCCCATCCTTTCTTTCATTTCAGTGCTTTGCCTCTTGTCCTGCCCGCTCTGAAGTTTTGGACGAATAAGTGCATCCCTCCTTACCTGCTCTTGCCTTTTAGTATGCCCTTAGCACCCAATATTCCCTGCCACACACTTCAACACTCAAAGTGTTGGCGAGTGTAAAGTAGAATACGTGAGCCATGCTGCTTATGTTTTTTTTTTCTATTGTTGGTTCCGCAAAGAAAAAAAAAAGCTAAAAATCTTGCTGTTAGAATATCATGTTATTAATCCTGATCTTTTTTTCATTAGACCCACAAGGCTCCAAATCGGATGGTACTCACAAAAAAGGTACTTCCTTTTTATTTATCCAGGATTATACAAGCTTATTGATTCATGCAATGAGCGGGCGATATCTCATCTGAGAAACAGCTAAATGATTTAATGAGTTCAAGATATCTGTGTGTTTTGTTAATGGTTGAGAGTAACATAACTAAAGCATTTGCCCGCAATGCAACTGACATCAGACGGGCGTCTTATCTTTTTATAAATGGCTTGCTAACTGATAACACCAAAAGACACGTGGAGATATTAGTTTATCTTTTCTGGTATCATTAGATATCCTTTCTTGACCTTTATTTACTGGTAGGAGTAATTGGGCTTCAGGCAAGACATTTGAAAAAAGGATATGTTTATTTATTAATTAGCTTCCTTTTACTCGTGCTGTGGAAATGATCATATATTTAATTCCGTGTGTAGCCTCCAGTTGTTGGTTTAGCATTGGAACTTTGTGACTGCCACTTTAGTACCAGTTTATCCCCAAGATAAGCTTTGTGTAGCCGGGTACGGTTTTAATCTGTGCGCCACTGATTTTCCCTCTGATCTTGGCTTAAATTTATAATTAAATTGGGAGAATTTCTACATAAAAAAAACAACAACAACTGTTTACGCTCTGTTATTCGTCTAATCAAATATTGTTGCTTTAGGTAACAAGCCATGGTTTCATATATTGTATTTAAATAATATATTTGATTCTGATGTACGGTTGTCCCGGTGGTGCATGTAATATTGTTTTTGTGACTATTGAGGCTGCAGAGAAGCAGCTCTAGTCCTTTGGGCCGAACGCTGCCGGTAGATTCTTATTAGAGCCCTGTTATTACAGGCATTATATACACAGCTCACTCCCTTTATGCAGACTAATGTGAAGCCTTCTGGATGTTTGTCACGGCTCCAGTGTTTTCAAATGAATGATCATAGGAGGAGTATCCACAAATCACATTAGAGTATTATTCTGCATTTATCACACAACGTTTAATCATCATTTATCCCAGCTGAGATTACTGTGCCTGCTATTGGTGTGGTCTGTGGTGTTTAATGTGTATCGTATGCATATGTTAGCAGTGTCTTAAGAACTATAATGTTCGGTTGTATGTTATTTATATTCATAGTTAGTTATTAGTCATGTTGTTGTGTGAGATTTTCATGCCTGGGTACCTTAAACGAAATGAATCATGACCCTGTAAGGTTTCTACTTGAAGTAGCAGGTTGTAGATGTGTTTGAAAATTATATTTAATTTGTCAGGGATGCTGGGATTTTTTTTGTTTTTGTTTTTTTTTATCAGATGATGAATATTCAGTGTGTTTGTTTTTATATTGCACACATTTTATTGCTAAGAGTCATTTATGCATCTGATAGCTCAGGAACATTAGAAAGTCACGAGGAAACATTTAGTTTCTATACAATATTTCCATTATTCATTTAAAAAAAAAAAAACTGTTGGAGAAGTTATTTTAAAAAAAAAAAATCACAAGTTGCTAACAAAAAAGCTATTTATATGAAGTTAAAAGGAAAAAAAATATTAGCAAATGGCCTGAAAGCTTCAAACTATATAATAATAATATATATAATATAAACTAATTATATTAGCAACAAATAACTGAAAACAGTTAAAAATGTATTCAGTATTTTAAACCAGTATTTAGATAAATATTTAATTTGCTACATAAAAGAGGATATAAAATACCTGAAAACTGAAGGATGATTCAGATAAAGTGGGGAATTTTTTATAACGTTAATTAAAATGAATCATCCAAACAGACAGATTCGCTAAAACTCTATTTGATAGCAAAGACATTCTAGAGCATTTTTGATTATTACCTTTTGATTTGCTTAACAGAGATATGTAGAATTTTAAACACATTTTAAAAAGTGCTCGTAATGTAAAAACTGAATTACTTTCACGTTATTTTAATACTTTTACCTAGTTACTCCCCAACACTGGTAGGACTGTATATGTCACTGAAATATGTAAATAACTCTAACAGCATTTCAATATAATGGCCAGTGAAATCTGCATTGGGACAGTAAGGAAGCTCAGTGCCAGCGCTAGTCCAGCCGAGATGTCGGCCAGTTTAATAGAGATTCATCATATTAATCTAATTTCCTTCTTATCTCTATTCTCTAATCTAATTATTTCATACGCATAGCCACAGAGTATAAGGAAACGCAGTCTCTCGTATCATTAAAACCATCAGTGAACCTCGGTGTGAATCAATTTCGCTGTAATATTGACCATTTTTATCTCACGACTTCTGCAACTGAAGCTACCCATGTAATCCAGTGTAATCAAACTGTAGTCGACTCATTCTACATTCTGGATTCGGTGCCACAGCCCTCCTATTGATTTATGTCTCTCTCCAGCCTCCCTCCTCCAAGGCTGTCATGTTTCCCCTATCAGTGATGTTAGCCTCAGGGGCAGGAAGAGATCCTGGTAATTTAGCAGTGTGTCATTACTTATAGGCATGTGACAATTGTAGAGAATCTCGGCTCGGGGTTTATAGCCCAAATTAAATTCAGGGGAAGGGTATTCCGAATTAATGATCTGGATCAATAACTCATAGAATATTCATTAAAACCGAGTTTCCGTACATATATCAAATCAAGTTACCCAACGAGGGGTTTTACAACACACACGTCTGCTTCAAATATATATATCAAAATTAAACATAACGAATTATGATCAATTTGGAGAATATATCTTTTACAGAACGAGGGCTGTTGAGCTTTAAAAAGACAAGGATTACACAGTTTTCTCAGTCAGCGCGCCAGCGTGCGGATCTGTAAAACTATTAATCACTTTATCTGTTTAGCTAGACTTTCTGACAATGTTTTGTGCACTCAACAAAATCAGATTGTAGCTTAGGATCTAATATTAAAGAGGCTTTGTTATGTGATTAATACAAACAATGGCAAATAATGTATAAATGGAGTTTAATAAAAGCACACGACTAAGTACACTACAAAATCACACGATAAATGTATATACACAAAATGAGAATGAAACATAAGAAAGGAAACAACTGGAAAAGGAAAATACAGGGAAAATTACAGTTACTAGCACAACTTTAAACCTTCAGAGACAACCACAGGGCAAACTCTTGTCTAAAATTTGATTGAACAAATGCATTCAGACCTGTGGTATGTTGAAATGTGCGGTTGTCCAGAGGGCGGGAGCCGGATTCTTTGTTCTCCCCACGTGGGATGGTTTCGCGGGAGTTCAAAGCGTAGTGAGTTCTTTCGTTCTTGTTAGAGAAGACCCACGTACGAACTTTAACTGGCTATTCGCAAAAGTAAACGTGAAGTAAAAGTAACGAAGTACTGATAACTTTAAAGCTTCAGAGAGGGGTCCGAGGGCATCCGAAGATTCCGGAGGGAGGAGGCCAGGGACCAGAGTACGGTGAGTTGCAAAGAGAGCAACAGCGAGAAGCTGAGGTTGCAAAAAGAGAGCGCGCAAAAAGAGTAAACAAAAGAGTAAACGAAAAAGTAAAAGCGGTGTAAAAACCAAAGAGCGTAAAAACGAGAGAGAACGAGGGAACTGGGGGTACGAGCTTTTCTAGGGTGGATCAAGGCTCGTCCCAAAACTCGGCTGGCCAATGAAAGTTGACCGCCAAAAAGGCGTGTACGCCCATCTGATTAACATTCCACGTTGTTAATTTTGCGTCTTGAGACAAAGGAAAAATTATGCTAACTTTGAAAACAAACATATATATGATGATATACATTTTGCAATATCGATATACAGTTTAAAAGGCAGATCACACAGGGAGGATTATAACGAGACTAAACACTTCAGCATAACATGGACAGAATTGTTACATTATGTCTCAATGCATGGTTTTACAGATATTTAGACTCTTTTCACACTCATAATAACATTTCATACTAAGATAGAGGAATACAGTTCTTCTACGTGTATTTCAACCATACTAGATACTTTTGGTAACATTTTACAAGCTCTTCACGAGATGTCCGTGTGTGTGCGTGGCATGTTTGGCGCGTGGAGCGTTGTGTGTGTGTGGGTGTCGGTCAGCGCGCCTTGCGCGTGTGTATTGGAGAGGGGGAGAAAGTGGTCTGGCTTTCTTCCCCCCCCCCTTTGAATGTCATAGGATCAAAGAGGTGATAGCTAGCTTGATCTCAACACAAGATGAACTGCGTTGGTGTGGCATCTGCGATGCCTCGCGATGTCTCTGTCTTTTGCGATCTATCACACTAACGTCAATTAACTCCAGACGCTCTGGCGCCTGGGCAATAACGTCAAATTTGAATTAAAACACATTTTGTTTAGGAATTTGTTAAAAGCTTTCTCTGAGACCACCTGGTGGGTGATCGCATGCCAGCTTAGTTAATGATTGTCTGCCCAGAATCTCTACACAATGCTAACTCAGACACTCTCTCTGAAACTAGCTGTCACTGCACAGGCATCTTTCCCCGTCTGAGCCGGCGCTGTCCGTCTCTTATGAATTTTAATACAATCCCCTTAATGGTTAGGGTCGCCTCTAGCTGAACCGAACCTGGAGTGATGGATGGCTGTGACTTCTGCCCAATCTGGATTTGGTTTTGTTGGAGTGGGTGGGTTGTTTCAAGAAGAAAATGCATTGAATGCAAAATGATGTTTGAGTCGGGGATCCACATAGCTGATTTTTATGTGCATAAACCAGGTTGTTAATTGTCAAACGTTTTGTCGTAGTAATTTTCTAAGACATTTCAGGGCATGTTGTGCTAAATTGTATTATTCTATGCTTTGGTTTTGTGCTAATCGAGTATATAATGTTTTCTTTTTTAACCCTTTTCTTTTGAATTCAAAGAAAAAAAGAATATTTTATTTTTGCACTATCTTATGCTATTATGTTTTAGTAGTATTCTAGTGTAGTATTATTATTTTTTTTACGACTGTTATTCTGTTTTTTTTGTGGAACTCTAAAAAGCTTTTTCTTGGACTGTTATGCTATTCTAGTATAATAATTTGTTGTTTTTTGTGTACTATTCTATTATATTTTGTACTATACTATATTCTATTTATGTATTCTTTTTTTATTCTATATTATGCTCTGTTTGTAGTACTCGAAAAGATTTTTTTTTTTTTTTTTTTTTTTTTTTGTCTTTTGTAATGTTTGGGATAATCAACGGCTGTGTATTAAGCAATTTTAATGTGCGATGTGAAGGCAAATAACCACCCGAAACGAAGCAGTGCTGCATTACAATTGTTTATGCACAGCTAGCCGTGGATTATGACGCTTATACCATGGTCATTTGCCAGCATTGACAACTTTAAGTAAGCTGTTCGTCATTTACAGTTAGATCTAGCAATCTTTAAATCAGACACTGAGATAAAGTAGTGTGCACGATTACATTTATTTGAATGAATGAATTGTAATTCATTTATTTTTATTCATTATCAAGAAAGAGAGAGCGATGTGTGTGTGTGTGTGTGTGTGTGAATTATCTGCGTCTGTTTAGCGTCTCTCTTTATAACAAAGCTGTGAGTTTAATTACTTCAAAACCAGCGATGTTACTTCCTCATTGCTAAGATGTATAATGTTGCAAAGCTACTTTATTTGGAAAAGTAGTGTCATAGTTGCAGCATAGCTGCATACTTCCAGCTGGTTATCGAAGAATAAACCCAGACAGGATCACACTGAAGCGGTTTATTCTGCAATAACAACCGGCTGGGTGTACATTATCCCGCTTATTACAAAATATTAAGCTTCCATGTAGAGAGCAATTGCTAGCAAGCAACACGTACATTTAAGGGCAAAATGCGGTGTAATAAGAGGTATGACTCTACCGATTACAGTCGTACCTTTTATTACACAGCATTTTGCCACATTAATAATTATGGGGATAAGTGATATTGATCTGAGATTAAACCATTGTAAAATCGTACCTGTTTGTTATCTAATAATCCATTACAATATACAAAAGATTTGTCGCAAAATGGCATCAGCTGCGTTTTTATGAAAATAGAGACAGAGTCTGTGATACCGGATGACTGAATTAAAAAAAAACTGTACGGAAAATATACATTTTTAAGTAGCCTAATATAGTTTTCTGTTTGTGTATTATTCTGTACACAAACAGAATTTTTATAATCTATATATTTAATCTATATAATCGATATATTTATAATCTTAGATTAGATGTGTTGGGCTGTATGTAAAGCACTTTGACCAACGCGTGTTGTTTTCAAAAGTGCTATACAAATAAATGTGATTTATTTGATTGATTGATAATATTATTATTTTTTCGTACTATTACTGTTCTCTTTGTAGAATTCTATTAGTTGGGGTCCATAAGGTTTTTGTACTATATTCTGTTGTATGGTAATACAGCATTATATTTTTGATATTCAAAAAGTTCTATTTGAGGTATTCTATATAATAGTCTTTAATTTGTTGTCATCTGTACTATATTCTTTTTTATAGTATTCTATATGTTTCTATGTATTTTGATTTTGTTGTACTCTCTTCACACCAGAAGAAATCACATTAAACAACACAATCTCAACAGAAATGGATTTTGGATTATGCAGCTACACGATTTATTTGTTTTTTTCCCATTTCACTCCTCATAAAGAAGCTGAGCTCCGTCGCTGTTCGCTGGCGCTTAACACCTTTTTTTTTTTTTTACCCCATCACTGTAACTAGAGCAGCGCAAATTGAAAATTGCCCCATGCCAATAGATTTACTCAGCATCGGCCCATATGTCAGTGTACGAGGAGGGAGAAGAAGCCCTTGACATTTGCCCCGTTGTTGATTCAGTGAGGTGTGCTAACATGGAAAGTCTGGTAGGGCGCGTTGCTGTCCCTTTGTTACCAGTGGATCTCACTTCAGTTGAAAACTGCCTTGTCAAAACCTTATCGGTATAGCCGTGGCCATATAAATATTTAATGTCTCTGTGCCATTGTATTTCTGCTGAGAGCAGCTCGATTTTTAACATGAGCAATATCATTAAGCTTTCTTTATTTATATCAGACGCTTTCATTTGTGGTGGTCCACTTACCTGGGAGGCATCTTAAGTGCCCGTTGTTTGTAATAAATCTGTTTTGCTCCCTTATTGAGAGTGTCCTCTGGGGGACAACATCTTGTGCGCCATTTTCCCTCCAGCTGACCGGTGTAAAACAGACTAATGGCCTTTGAGGCTGTATCATTCTCCGGTTGCTGCTAGGTAAAGAGATCCACTCACTGTGGTATTGATCAGTTTAGACTTGAACCTTGTTAATGAAGGATTATAAACTCCTCGACTGTAAAGATGAGTAGTGGTTGTTGGTTTACGAAGAAGTAATTGGTCTCTCGGATTGCTGTTTTTTTTTTCTTTTCCTTTTGTTAGGGTGCTAGCATGTAATTTATGGGCTTTCTAAGGAGGTTGTGCTTACCCAAGAGACATTTGATTAATGATTGTTCTGTTTATGCATGAAATTAATCACAGTAATGACTCTGTTATAGAATTTTTCTTCGTAAATACTTAACTGTGCAAAGTCAATACAGTACGAGGAAACGCTCTTCCCTCACTTTCTCCTGAGCTCATCTCTAGGAAAGACGAGGCTGATCTTTGCGACTCATGTGTCCTGTTTGTGTCTGTGTAATAAAGAGAAGCGCAGTGAAACGTGTGAGGCTTCTAAACTACCGTCACCTCTGCGAGATGAGAGTGGAGGCACGGCTCAGAAATTAAGGTCTTATTTGCTGGGAAGGACAGCTGAGTGAAAAATTTATAAATAACCTGAACGTCCCTTCGCTGGTGGTTGCATCCCTCTGCAGTGAGTTTCTCTAAGGAGAGCGGGGCGCAGATTGTTTGGCAAAAACATGGCAAAGCAAATCATTCTTGGCGATGACTCACCCTTTCCTGACAGTTAATGAGCTCTGTCTTCCTCTTTCTCCTCTCCTTATTGGAGGCTGGGCTCACAAATGAACTGCAGTGGGGGTGAGGACATTAGATTTCCTCTGCGCTGCGTCACATACGGCAAGGAAAGCCAAGAACAGACAAATGATTACAGCCAGTATAATACCCAGTGGAAGAAATAAGCCAAGAGCAACTATGGGGCTTGACACTGTATAGAGGCTCAAACATGAATTGCCTGATAATATGATACAATTTTAGCCAGTTCCGAAACTAGTGAGCCGCCTACGGACGCAAAGTCTGGCTCAAGAGGTAGGCAACTGAATTTTGCTAAGATACCTTGTTTAAGCCAAATTCCAAAGCAACATTGTGTGGCCTTCATACACAACGATAATGTACTACATGGAGTGAAAAGCAAGATGGAGGACAAGGCTCCGCTCTAATTCCGCTCTACTATTCATTTTTATGCTGGTTAGAGAATTGTGCTGTTAGCTTAGCAACATGCTAATGTCAAACTCTATTGAAATCAGTTGTGAATTGAGACTTTCCTGCAGAATGCTTCTTGTTTTGTGTCTGGAATGTTACAAATTCGTTTGATTATGGTTAGCTGGCAGTGTGGCTGCTCGCTAGGTTTTGAAACACAGGTGTTGTGCACATTTAAGATATAAACTAGGACCAGAACAACGTGTAGATGTAACAATTACGTCGATTACGCACTATTTATGTTTGTCCCTAATCACCTGTCATGTTTCACATAAAACAAAACTCTAGAGCAGATGCTAAAGGCTAGTTAGAATGAGTTTTTTGTGAAGCGTGTCAGAGGATTAGGCATGAGCATAGACAGTGCGTATTCAACATAATCGATTATATTGATGTGTCGTTCCTGCCCTAAAATAGTCCTTAGTCAGGTTTGACACCATATTGCATTTAACTCGGAGAAAAATTAGGCTGTGACTTAGTCTTTTTTACAATGGCACATATTTTATAAAGATACTAGATCCAGTCATTTTCACTGTTTTATGGAGTTTTTGTCTACAGAAAGTTTTTTTGTTGTTGTTGTTGTTAAACAGTCCAATAAACGCATTGTATTTCTATTCCTCAAAGCTTCGTATTCATTCCTGTCTATAATTAAATATGGCACTACCCTGACTAAAGCCCCGCCCACACTACTGCATTTTCGTTTAAAAACGGAGAATTAAAACGAATACGATCTCCGTCCACATTAGCGTTTCATCTGCGTATTAGAACTGATCTCCATCCACATTAAAACGACTGAAAACGCGGATCACATGACCATTTGCTAACACTGGGGATGCGCGTGCCGGTGTAAACAGTGGTTGACGACTCAGGGAAGGAAACGTCATGACTGATGACACCCAATCATAGAGCCGAGCGTCAGCCTCTGCGTCAGCGTTTCTAAAGTCCTCCGTTTTGTCTCGTCTACACTGAAACGCCCTCCGGAGATTCAAAATGCAAAACTGAGCTGCAGCGTTTCTAAACTTCTCCGTTTTAGGTCTTCGTTTTTCCCGTTTTAGTCTGAACGGGAGGTGAAAACGTAGCAAAAGATCTCGTTTTTAAACGAAAACGCAGTAGTGTGGACGGGACCTAAGATCTGTTCCTCAATTAAAACATTCCTGATGGCGCAACGCTATACAATTGTGTGTAAAATTTTGTGAAATCACACATGAGGTAAATTTATTTCCAGGTAATAGTTTTCTTGGGGATTGCACTTCGCACTCGCAGCCTTATAGAATGCCTAATAGATTGTGCAAGACTTTGCAGATTGCAATATGTTTCTTTCCAGTAATCTACTCATTCAGCACCTTAGGATGCTGCGTGTGGCTCGTCAGCAGGCAGAGAAATTGGGTTCAGGGTTTCTCCATTCTGTTCAGCAGCTCTGTATCTAACCGAATCAGAAGTCTGGAGCCGCCTGACAGGGTCTTTACGAGGCCATGAGCGCCGTGTCACTCCAAATATCCCCCTCTCTGTGTTTACAGAGCCATATGTGATGGATCGCTTGCTTTTTGGGGGTTTTAACAGCAGAAGTATGGTTTCTGTTCAGTCGTATACATCTGTCTCTTTGACTGCAGGTTTTCAGTTATGCACCAGCATAAGAGATTTACTTCCAATATTTCTAAAACAGAAAATGGAGGAACAATGGCTTTCCTTTGAGAGTTTGTTCTGTCTCAATAATAATACTGTTGGCCACTGTCTTCACAGAAGACTCACATCAACATCTTTTCTCTTTGGGATGATAGTCTAATAAACCATATCACACCATATTTTAACAGCATCTTTGTTTTTTTAAGCTAAGGCAATGTATCTTAAAAAGATTTACATGCTTGAAGTCAATTATAATGTGCTAATTTAGCAGTTAGCAGGTAAGTTTTGGGTAGTATTTTGTTGATTCTTAGTAATGAATTGGTGTACATTTTGGTAAGATTCAAATTTGGAGGATAACCTGCTTGTTATATCAGTATCATTTGACTTATTTGTTGTTGTTGTTTTGTTGTTTTTCTCTTTTCTTTTTTTTCCACAGGTCCACCTGTGAACGTAACATGCAACATTTTTATTAACAGTTTTGGATCTATTGCTGAAACAACAATGGTGAGTATATTGATAAAAGTGATGCACATGATATGTAAACCCTGTAACGGTTTGGTGAAGAAAAAAAATCAGACGAACAGGCTTCAAAACAGTATTTTTCTAATTTAATACATTTTTGTTAGTACTTAGGATTAACATAAGCAAATTGAAAGAGAAGCTTAACTGAGCTATTAACATACATTTAAATATATTTCTTTAGCTTCATTTTTTTTCTGTTTATTTCAGGGTTTTAATTAAAATCCAATGTTTGGATGTGGTCTAAGACTTTTGGACCCCACTGTAAAGGCCAATTACCCCCAAGGATGATCGTGATAACTATAAAGTATATAATAAAAAGCATCTTCTAATTTCGTAAGAATATTGGGTCACACATGGTCCACTTTAGACATTTTAGTAACCATAAGTAACTTTGCAACTGCCAGTCATTAGAGTAGACTGTTAGTAGTCTGTTACTTATTAGTTGGTAGAGTGTCTGTTGTGGACCATCAAAATAAAGTCTACCAATAATCCAATAACTACTAGTTTTCATGTAGTTGTAAAGTTACTTATAGTCATTACTTAGAATATCTAAAGTGGACCATTAAAATAAAGAGTTACTGGATAGTAAAGTCCACACTATAACAAAAACGATTCAGAAAACACTTTCAGAATATATATTTTTTTTCCTGATATAAACACTAACAGCCAATCAGGATCCATCCGACTTGAAAGAGCTCAGAACTGGACTGCCATTGGTGTAAATGCTAAAATAGTTATCGTTATAGTTATCATTTCTAGGAGTCAGTGGGCCTTAATGGTCACTATTTTTATGATAATGAAAGAAAGTGAATTCAAAATGTGCACCCAAAGCCAGACTTTGAAATGTATATAGTTTTATTGATCAGATTGATTGATCTGATCCTCTAGGGCAATATAGTTTTGAATGTGTTTTCACTGTATTGATACATGGAGGCAAATGCAATCCAAAGACATTTTTAAAGGGATACTCCACTTTTTTTGGAAATAGGCTCATTTAACAACTCCTCCAGAGTTAAACATTTGAGTTTTACCGTTTTCGAATCCATTCAGCCGTTTTTCTGATATTTAGAAGACTATTAGTAACCAGAGAGTTTCTGGTCTCATTGAATTCAATAGTAAAAAAATATACTATGGAAGTCAATGAGACCAGAAACTGTCTGGTTACTGAAATTCTTCTAAATATCAGAAAATCGGCTGAATGGATTCGAAAACGGTAAAACTCAACTGTTTAACTCTGGGGGAGTCGTAAAATGAGCCTATTTCCAAAAAAAAGTGGAGTATCCCTTTAACTGTTAGCCAGGTGAAGGTTACAGTTTTGTTTTTTCTTCGAAATAATATCTTGTAATGCCAAGATTTCCTGTTTGGCACCAGCTGAACAGGTCCAAAACTTCAGCAGCTTGCAAAACCCCCTCAAGCAGAAAAAATGCAGTGCTTTCCACTCTTTCTTTCTTCCATAACCAGCGGAATTGATCCGAGTTGCTCATGCTCGTGTTCACACTGAGCGAGCGGCGGCGAGGTGGAGGGGCAGGAGCAGGTAACCCGAGCGATATTGATAAATCTTTATTGCTTATAGGGCAGTCGAGAACAATGTTTCAGCCAGTAATGATCCAAGAGACTCCGTCCACTACTGAGACCGTCGTTCCCCCCGGCCTTTCGCCGTCCTAATTGTTTACCCTTTTTATAAGGCAAGGGGCCCACGGGAGAGGCGAGTGGCTATTTAATTATCTCGGCGGCTCTTTCATTTTCCTGAGGAAGCGTGAGAGTGCGAACGTGTAAATTCCAACGTCCGTCATTTGTTAGCAGAGTTGGGCGTGCGAGAGTCATGCAAACTTTTTCTAATATGTCACCGTCAGGATAGGATCTGGCCTTGGGCTTGAATCGCATTATGAGTGGGTTGTTGCCATAAATCACTCTCCTTAGCCTAGAGAAATCAAATCAGAAAGGGAAAAAAAAAAAGTTGTGTGTGCACTGATGAATGTGCGCCCACTCCTCGCTTGTTTGCAAAATCATTCTGTCGGAAACTAGCTGTACGTTTGAAGGGGAGCGTTTGACTGCAGGCGTCCTGTTTTGGTTGTAGCAATGGATGTCTGAAAATCACAGTAGACAAGAGCAAAAGGTTTTACTAATTTTCCCATATATATGCGTGGTTTCTGTGACATTAAATGTGCGTAATTGGCGTTTGCCGAAGAGAACAGATGTGTTTACACAACGCCTGAGTAATTGGGAGATAATGCTACTTGTAATGAAGCCGCCATGCATCGCTCAGTTGTTTTCGCAGGGTTCATTTTGCGTCTACAATGACCGCGGGCTGTTTATCATAAAGGAGAAATATTGACAAAGTAAAATCGATGGGACTTGTTCTTTTCCTGTGCTCTCCGAGAGGCAAATCTAATAACCTGGGACAGAGGATTCTCCTCCATCAAAATATTTCGAAATCCTTGGGATGAACCGGTCACCATACATTAGGATAATTGCCCTGAAATGTCCTTGCATGTTGTAGCTGATTGCCATTGCAAAGGTCATCCACTTTATTTCGTGCCATGCGGATCATCCCAAGTCATCCCAAGGTACATTAATGCCCAGACAGTTTAATGGTCTCCCTGAAATGATATAACTGCATGCCCGTTTTGGAGAAGAATTGACAATTATGGCAGTGTGTTGGGGCGAAATGCCACTGCTTTACGGTGTCTGCTTTTACGCGTCGGCCATGTCGCCAGGCGGTCTGCCTTCACGAATAACAATTATCTCAAGCTAAATGTATAGTGAGACGACGGCCAATTTACCTGGACTAAGTTTAGCCATACTAGCAAAAAAAGAAAAAAAAAAGCATGTCCTTCCTGAATCTGATGTTGGCTTGTAAAATGTGCTGGTGTCTGTTGCTCACCTCTGATCTGTTGGCGTGGCTGTCTTTGTGTGCCACAGGATTACAGAGTGAACATTTTCCTGAGACAGCAGTGGAATGACCCTCGGCTGGCCTACAGCGAATATCCCGATGACTCCCTTGACCTTGATCCCTCCATGTTGGACTCCATTTGGAAACCTGATCTGTTCTTTGCCAATGAAAAGGGAGCAAATTTCCACGAGGTTACCACTGACAACAAGCTTTTGAGGATCTCCAAAAACGGGAATGTTTTGTACAGTATAAGGTGAGAGTGCAATATATAATCTAATGCTGTCAATAATCCATTATACGGTGTGTTTGTACACTTAAACCTAGGCTAGTCATTAAACCAGCTTTATTTCTGTCCGTGTTTCTCAGGGTGGATTGATTTCTTTGCGCCCTTTAAAAAAAAACATACAGTTCATTAAACACACTTTGACCTTTTGGGATAACATGGCTCAGTAGTGGGCCATGTTGTCACACTATACGGGTTAAGTTGTTGCAATGAAACCTGCCATTAAACGGCATTTTATAGAATTTTCGGCAAAAATGTAAGAAAAAAATCATTATTTAGAAAAATGTAATGGGTAACATAAAATTATCGACAAATATCTGGCCAACAAATATTGCAGTTGGTAAGTTTTATATATATATATATATATATTAAATAATGCTGTTCTTTTGAAATTTCTTGTTTATCAAAGAGTCCTAAAATAATTCATCAGTATTACGGTTTCCACAGAAATATTAAGCAGCACAACTGTTTATAACATTGATAATAATAAGAAATGTATATTAGAATGATTTCTGAAGGATCACTGAAGACTGGAGTAATGATGATGCAAACTAAGCTTTGCATTACAAGAATATAGATATATTAAAATATAAAAAAAAAACTAAATTGTAATGCTATTTCACAATTTTACTGTTTCTACTGTGTTTTTAATCAAATAAATGCATATTTGGTGTGCATAAAGTATTTTTTTTAAACTGAACTTTTTTTATCCGACCCCAAAATTTTGATCGGTGGTGTATCTTGATGAAATTCAACATTGTTTATATTGCACAGCATGTTTGCTTAATTGTGTTTCGTACTTTATTATCAAAAAATGAAATAGCTTAAAGCAAATAAAAAGCAAATATGATAAATCCTTCTTTGCACATTTCCAATTTCCAAAATTCACTTTATGCTTATCATTATAGCATTAAAGAGGACTGGGTTGTGGTGAATAGCTGTGTGGATTGGGAAGCCTCGTCTCTCAACTCTTAACTTTGACACCATCAAATGAACCTTTCAGATCAGTTCAGTCTTAGCTGTGAACTCTCTCTAAATTGCACCAGCCACAGTGCACGGTTAGATTGAACATTTCAGGTAAATAACCACTATCCTTTGATAGTGACGTAAATACAGCCTCTGCACTGGGCTGATTCTTTTGGATCATATGAGGCAGAGTTAATAATCATAGATTTAATAGAGTTTGGTTGCATTTTCTTAAAGGAATAGCCACCTAAAAATTAGATTTTTTTTTCATTTTAGGTGGCTATTCCTTTAAGGCGAGACACGGCAGACAAAAATATTGATTTTTCATATAGTGAAACTCCTTCAGACCTTCAAACCGTTATTGTCTATCAGTCATATAATGCAGGTTAAACATGATTTTATTAAACATGATTTAATGACTTGTAAATGTAAGTACACATTGATGGCCTAAGACACGAAACGAGTGAGAAAACGAACAGTATTTATATCGTTTTTACCCTGTGTAACCACAGCCATGTCCAACTGATCTGAAGGCACGGGCGCTTCGGTCTGCACATGCGCCGGAAGTGATCGCTTGCAGAAGTTTTACATTTTTTATCAGCAAAAATTGGGCAAAAAAAAAATATGGCAATCGATTTTGTAAGGCATTCAATAGTATATAATGCATAATTTGCATAATTAAACAAACAAATTCCAAAATTTGTAATATACTTGTGTAAGTAATCAACTGAGGACGTTTTATGGTGATATCTATTATTTAAAAATTGTATCCTATTAATCTGTAGTGTCCCGCCTTAAGAAATGCAACCAAGATTAAATCAGTTACTCTTTGTTTCTCGTCCTTATGCCATTTCAATTCTCTATACTGTTATTTCCGTACAATAACAAGTCATAGTGACCACATGCTTTAAAAGGCACATATATAGGAATGGTCTGTAGTACAACTTCTGCACTATATTTTGAGTCTTCTGAAGTGAGGAACAAAATGAAATTTAAGTAATTCACTGATAATCGTCAGCCCTGATGCAGCTCTCAAATCAAATGTGGCACCTGTGCTTCAGGTTGGACATCAATAACATCAAACATTATTGGTTCTCCAGTGTCTCATAACCAGGTGTCTCGTAAAACCAAAACGAACTGCGACATATTTCATTTTAGAGCTGCAGTGGCGGTGGAAATTATCGGTGGAAAACAACTGATGACAGTGAGCAAATAATGACTGGATTGTAGTTATCGGGTGCTGTGTTATTGTTAACTAACAATAAACCCTTAACGTTAGTTTGCATCATTTAAAATAAATCTGAAATGTAATAACATATAGATGAAAAATCGAAAACTTAAAGGGATAGTGCTCCCATAAATGACAATTCTGTCTTTATTTGCTCGTTGTTCTAAACCTGTATGGATTTCTTTCTTCTGCTGGACACAAAAGAAGATATTTTGAAGAATGCCGGTAACTGAACAGTTGATGGATCCCGTTGACTTCCATAGTATGGAAAATGGAAGTCAGTGGAGCCTTTACTTTTAAATAAAAATTAGAAATGTTGTCTTGACAGCTAACTAACCTATGTTTAAATACTAAAATGAATAAAAATGGAATATATATATATATATATATATATATATATATATATATATATATATATATATATATATATATATATATATATATATTAAACCTACTGAAACCGAAAAAAAAATCAAAAGCTAATTCAGAATATGAATAAATGCAATAAAAAGTATACAATAATATTAAAATAATAATACTGATGCGGGCGAACTGTTCCTTTTAAATTTAACCTGGTTTGTCCAGCGGAAAAGGAAGAAAATAAGAGCTGTCTAATTGGATGTATTGTGGAGTTTGTTGCTGATCACGGGTGTTGTTGTTCTCAGAATAACACTGGTTCTGGCCTGCCCCATGGACCTGAAGAATTTCCCTATGGATGTGCAGACCTGTATAATGCAGCTGGAGAGCTGTAAGTATGCCCTGATCCTTTCAGCCAGATGGAGAGGATTTATTCAGTGGTGCAGAGATGGATGTTGTACTGGCTGGCACCAGCAGATGAAGAGCGTAGTGATTTAAGGTCGCCTTCAAGTAGATTCAGCAGTCAGCAGAGAGACGCTTCAAGCACAAGCCAACACCGGCCCTTCCTGGCAATACAGATTTCTGTTATTTACTATTGATTCTCAAATTTGCCAAATTACAGCGCATTTCTTGCAAGGGAAACTTTGTTTGACGGAAGCATTTTGAAAATTATTAGCAAATTATGTTTGGGTGACGGATGGTGATGCAGGTTTGGTGGTTATGTAACATTTTAGCAAATCTTTCCCGTTAAAATCAATGCAGACAATTGTGCTTTTTGTTTCACATTTCTACTTTATTCACATTTTATACTTTACACAATTCAAAAATGCAACAGTATGTATCATGGATAGTGAAAATCTGTATTGTGTATAGTTCAACCAAAATGAAAACCATGTGAGTCAGAGTTTTAGAGTCAGCATTACATTAAAGTCCTATAATGTTGAATATAATGTATAATAATGCAATGGGGGAATATTTGTCCTGATAATACCAAATGTCTTATGTTACCAGTAAAAAAGTGCCCTACACTATTTAAAAAAATATCTAGTCAGTGACAGAGTGCACGCATATTTGTCTAAAATAATTCTAAAAAAATAAATAAATAATAATAATAAAAACTATAATATTCATTTACACCCCCTATGTAACACCAAATTTAACATTTAAAGCAACAGTAAACATTTTTGTTAACCCTTTATCATATGTCTGTGAGTATCGCAATAATATCCTATCGTGACATAGCTAATCGTTACATAAGGGTATCATCGTTACACCCCTATTATATACTATGTATTATTGGTTTTCAAGAAATGCGTGTTTAGATTGTTTCTAAAGGTGTGAGGTGGCTGATTCGCTAAAATATGTGCCAATTTCAGACCAAATGAAGCTCTTTTGTTTTCGCTGTCATCAACATTATCGTTTCATCTTTCCTCCACTAGTTGGCTACACGATGAATGATCTTATATTCGAGTGGGACGAGAAAGGAGCCGTGCAGGTAGCGGACGGACTGACGTTACCTCAGTTTATACTGAAGGAAGAGAAGGATCTGCGCTACTGTACCAAGCACTATAATACAGGTAAGTGTCATTCAACTGCATTTGTTTGTTCAGAGCTGACACTGGTCTAAATGTGACCAGACACAATCGCAAACTATTGTTGGGTCAGTTGTTATGACGCACTTGGCACCAAAATGGGTTCAGTGAAAGGTTGTGGTCGTGGACCACAGCTATGCTTCGAATCTTCTTCATGAACTTTTGATTGGGTTAAATACCATCTGTTCAGTCAGCGTTGACGGTCAGGATTTGTTACACTCCAGATAAACTGGAAAACTGCTGAAGGCCAGAGTGGTCCAGATCGAAAATAGAAGCAAGCCAAAACAGCAGGGACAGTCAGAGCAGATTGTCTGCCTTTTTCTTGAGTTTTTATCATTGAGCTAACGAGAGTTTGTGTTTTTGTTTTGTTCGAAACAGTCTTATTGGATATCGTTTCTTTATTTTTTCTTAAGCATTATGTTTTATTAAAGGTCACATTTGGTCACAAAGGTCACATTGTCATTTGCAGTCGTGTTTTAAATGAAACGAAACCTGTTGTTATTTCTTACTAATGCCAAAACAGATGTTTCTCATTGAAATGCAGAAGCAAAGGAAAGAATAGCAAATCACGACACCACAGAATAAATGCTCTGTAACTGACAAAACAATAGTTACACATGGTGAAAACACTGTTACTCACACTTGTGTTGTGACATTACTGTCAGAATCAATATGGGTGTCACTGCATCATCTTTTATTTTCGGTCTCTCTGAAAAGGCGGCGCCGAGCGGTGTCTTGTGTAAAAACGAATCCACAGTAAAATGAAGCAAAATAAACGAGTGTCTTACTGATACGATCTGACTGGAACTTCTTAAAGGGGTGGTTTACTGCTTTTTTTTCTTTGCATGATTGTGTTTATGGGGTGCAATATAACATGTATTCGTGGTTTTTCTTTTTTAAAAAGTCTTATTTTTCATAAATTTCACCTTTATTGTAAGCCGCGTTCTCCTGTGTCATTTGAACGACCGGTTGACTTCCTGAGTCTAAACCACTCCCTCAGAAACAGGCAATGGGCTCAGATTGGTTAGTTTGGGCCGGTTTTCCGAGGCTTCTGAGCACCTCATGCTTATCTCAACTAGATTTCCATTATTGTCTCATTCTGTTATAAAACACAAATACTCATAGCATTGAGCCTCATTCATGAAACACAAGCGGAAAGTGTAACATTTTATAAAACTATTTTAACACAATTTATTGCTTTAAATGTACTGTATTAAGGAACAAGACAAGTACTTTATTTACATTGTGTATTACAAGAAATAATAGACTACAGCTTTAGATATCAATCAATTCTGCAATAATTTTCATGTCATTAAATAGATTTCAAAATGGTAGGGGAAAATTATACTGTATATAAACATACAGCGAGCTTTTAATTTATGCCTTCTTTTAGAAATTTTGTATTTTCCTTTTTGTGTACATGTATTGCATTTGTGAAAATATTCAAATGGGGTCTATACAATTGACTTTAAATGAAAATTAAAAAAAAACAAAAAACAAAAAAAAAAACTGGTTGACACAGACTTTTGTGCTCAGGCAGGCCTCTTATATTTTGTATTTAGTTCATCTAGATAATTCGCTTTGTGCATGAGAAAAATGCTAACTTCCAGCTTGAGGGCGGAAATTTGGTACTTCGGTTCCGGTTGGTTGCCGTTGTTTACCTCAGTGTACCGGCTATCTAAAGTTTAGCTATCTAAATACATTTATCTAAAACTATGTTTGTTTGTTCATAGTCAAGTCAATCAACACAGATTTCACATTTGGGTGGAGCCAGGCACTGATGCATTGTGAAAAGTAAACGTTTCACATCTGCTTTTTGTCACAGCACCCAAGCAGTCGCTTTACAGAGTGGAGCGTTGCGTATCCATGACAACTAGATGGAAGTTTTTAGGCTACTAATTATTATTATTATTATTATTATACCCTTCAACTAGGAGAAGCCCCTGGGGTTAGAACCTATTTTGCATGGGAGACCTGTCTAGAAATATGTGTGAAAACAACCTAACTTGATAGCGAACGATACCTTTACTCCCTATATGATGTGTAGGAGTGGTTTTCAACACTGATCTATATAATGACATTCTATATAGATCAGTGGTTGTCAACAATATAGCCTCCGAACATCATAAACAAAACAATGGCTAACACAAACTGTGCGGGAAAATGCACCTAACGCATGATTTCGACTTTTATTATGTATAGAGAGATAACATAGCAGTTACCAGATAGCATAGCTTGAGCAAGTAGCATGGATGTTGTGACTTAACGTTACCTCTGGGGAGCAGGAGAAAAATCACTAGCCAGTCGATGAACATCATTGACTGTAATATTCGGCAAGTGTCCAAGACATCTGGAAAAATATACATCCTCTACGTCGTCCATCAGGCTACCAGAAACTAGACACCCCCAATCGGTTTCACAGCCGGAAGTAGCATATATGCTAACGTGTACATAGTCTATTATCTTGTCTGTGTTTGCATTTTTTTTTTACCTTAATCCAGAACTAACTAATATCAGTCAGATTTAAATACTTTAAAAAGGTTCAATATTTGCTCAACTCTCTCTCTCTCTCTATCTCTCTCTCTTATTCCTGTCTGAGGTGCACTCACTCACTCACCGTTCATTTCTGTGTTTACCATCTCAGTTCAGTGGTGTGTTTTTGCACATGTGTAAGTACAGGGCTGCTATACTATGTGAGTAGGTACTGTTTAAATAAGAACGTACTTTGCGACCGTATCTTAAAAAAAAGTACATTCTTTATAATATGAATACAGGTAGTATGAATGAGTCCGTACGTACAACATGCGCCATGTTGTTGTCGCGTGACATACGTTGCAAACAGCACAAATATTTAAAGAGCCCATTCCAGTGGCCGCACCAACTTCACGCTGTTTTTAGTTCTGCTTCCTGTTTTCATCTGCGTTTGTTTTCATGATAATCGAATATAAAGAGTTTTATCTCTAAAAACTGTTTAGCGTATAATGCTAGTAATGGGGGCATTGACTAAATAAAAAGAAATCGCTAGTTTATACCACTAACAAGGCTCAAAATAGCCCCAAACTTACACATTGACATAATGAGGCCCCATACATGCAAAACGAAGCATTGAGAACTTTGTAAGTGTACAGACTGTTTAATAAGAAGATACTTTATGAAGACAGTTCACTTCATGCATACACAGCAGGAGCCATCTTAGGAAATAGTCTCGACAAGTCGATCCCCGAACGCCGTTCATACAGTTCAGAAGTTCGCTGAACTTCATACAGTTCAGCTCACTCAGTACGACGTTCGTGGTTTGACTCATCGAGACTATTTTATAAGATGGCTTCTGTCTGTATACGTGACGTGAACTGTCTTTATAACTTATCTTCTTATTAAACGGTTTGTACACTTACAAAGTTCTCAATGCTTCGTTTTGCATGTATGGAGCCTCATTATGTTACTGTGTTAGTGTGGGGCTATTTTGAGCCTTGTTAGTGGTATAAACTAGCGTTTTCTTTTGACTTAGTCAATGCCCCCATTACTAGCATTATACGCTAAACAGTTTTTAGAGATAAAACTCTTTACATTCGATTATCATGAAAACAAACCTCAGAGAACGATTGACTAGGTACCGATGTTTTATTAGACCAAAGGTTCATTGTTCGCCGGAGTTCTCCTTTAATCAATAGAGATACGCATGTGTTTCTGTTTTTATGTCCTCCTAACGTTACAGCCGCTTCTCCGGTTTCCGCCATTTTCAAATATGACGACAACTCCTCTCCCGTGACATCATGGGATTGTCCATCGTGCGTACTTCAGAATCTCGCCGGGAGTAGTAGGTCATCCGGGTAATTTTGCCCTACTGTTTTTCGAAATCTATGATTTTGTACATACTACTCTGGTCGTGTATTGTTTTTCGCATACTATATACTAGTTAAGTATTCGATTTTGGATGCAGCTCAAGAGTCTCTCTCTCTCTCTCTCTCTGTCTCTGTATAGTCTTGTTCCTCCAGCGCGAGCACTGGACGTTCAGTACAAGAGCTCTACTGCTCCCCAGTCAAAATTAAAGTGTCTTTTCTCAGATTTATTAGTGGCAATCTTTTTTGATTTGCAGAGCAGGCCTAAGCTCTGCAGTCCAGCCTGTCTTCCTCATCCTAATGCATCCTCCAAGTCCCTCGGGAAAAACAGGCACTTGTGTAGTTTTAATTTTAATGCCGGACAGTTGAATCCCTGCTGTTTTTCGCTTGGCTGTTTACGATCAACAAAGATTGCGGTCCAAAGAAAGTGTTTGCTCTCTCTGTTTGAGCTTCTGTTTGAGTCAATACCTCTGTTTGCTTTTAGTACTAGACTTTCCTTTTATGTCTTTATATATATTCATAAATGCAACAGTGTAGTCAATACATAATATTCCCAAGAGTGAGGGAATAATCTAGAGGTTTATGCTGCATCAACTCCGTAACAACGGCAAAAGCTTGGCTATTCCAGTTCAGCCGAGTAAATGGTTGAAGTTAAATGAACCTTGACCCTGACATTTTCAGCTCTGCTGTCTAGTTATAGTGTGGGAACACACATGAAATTGTCATGGGGCTGTAAACTAGGAATGGGATTTGACTATTCTGGTTCCTAGATTCCTTTTAGTAGTTACAGATACTTAATGTATCAGTATATACGCTGATTTAAGTCTGTAAGTTGCATATGTTTTATTCGCTAAAAAGATCCAACTCGTCAGAGTCATTTGTTCAGGAATCAGATTAACTAAAAAGAACAGGTTTATAAGGTTCACAGGAGTCATTCGTTCTGCAGTTGGACTACACTGGTCATGCTCTCCATTTTGTTCTGATTCAGTATCTGTATTTTAGTTTGGTAAACACTTAATTGAATCAAACATCATTTGCTTCTGGTATTTTATTTATTTTTATGGAACTGTTTCCCCTTCATAACCCTATTTACAAGGGCTGTCTTAAACCTGCAATGACAAAACACTGGAGAATCACGTAGAACATGAGAAGACGATGAAAGCCACATACTATTTGTGTTTCAGGGAAGTTTACCTGCATAGAGGCTCGTTTCCACCTGGAGAGACAGATGGGCTATTATCTGATCCAGATGTACATTCCCAGTCTCCTGATTGTCATTTTGTCTTGGGTGTCCTTCTGGATCAACATGGATGCTGCTCCTGCCCGTGTAGGCTTGGGCATCACAACTGTGCTGACCATGACCACCCAGAGCTCAGGATCTAGAGCTTCTCTTCCCAAGGTCAGTTGGGTCTCCAGCATAATCATCTCAACGATACAATGCCCTGATGGTGTAGAGAATACTCTATTTCATGTATACCACTGCAATATGTCATGACTTGTAGTAGGCTCAATCCCTGTCCACTGCTTGTCTACATACACATCGTCCTGATCAGACTCAAACCTCATAGAAAATTAGTTTAAGACTTAAAGGCCTGGTTCCACAGACAGGTCTTAGATAAAGCCAGGATTAGGCTTTAGTTTAATTAGGATATTTAAGCAGCTTTTATAAACATGCCTTGCAAGAAAACTTGCAAGTTAGGCTACTTTTAGTAAAAACAGCTTCAACATGCATTTTAGTCTGGGGTAGGCTTAAGCCTAGTCTGTAATACTCCGGGGAAATTATAAAAATGCCTGTGTCGCATGTATCACATGTGTGCCACACTGAGATGAATAAGAAAGCAAGGCTGCACTATTAATCAAAATAAAACCTAAACAAGGCTGCAATTTTTAATGTATATATTATATATATAAATTACAACCGAAAAAAAAATATATATATATATTTATTTGAATTTTTTTCAGTTGTAATTCTACGGAAGAGGATTAGGGCAAAGCAATAATAAAAAATATAAAAAACCATCTCGAGATTAAAGTCATTATAATGCGAGATTAAACTCGTTAAATTTCAAGGGAAAAAAAGTCAAAATACAATCTTGAGAATAAATTCATTAAATTCCGAGAATAAAGTCATTGTGTTTCGGGAAAAAAGACCCCTTTAAATTTCGAGAATAAAGTCGTGTTTCGAGAAACTGTCTCCATGGTTACTTTGTAAAAACTTTTGTATTGCTGACACCATTTTCGGTCCCCAAGTCCACGCGGAGCTCTCGGAACAACCACCTATGCCAGTAGGATAACTGTTTTTTTATGAAGTAGCTAACTGGCTATTACTTTAGGGTCGTTACTGGTTGTGCACTCCTCCATCCACAGAATGTAACGACCGCAACCAGCTATACAGCCATTAATGTCAATGCCGTACATACGGTTTTAATTGATCCATTTTCCAGAGTGCATTTGAGCCAGCGCTGTTCGTTGTTCAAGTGACGGCTCAAACGTCTTTTATCAGTAAAGTTCTGCACGAGAAAATTCGGTGATAGTTTGCAATACATTACTGCTAAAGTTGATAGTATTTCTTTTTACTGAAATAAAGTCTAAAATAGCTTGCCTAGTGATCCATGTCTGCCATATCCTCTATCAGTAGGCTGCAATGAACACCGATCGAATGCGTTATTGTCTACATTTCATTTCGACTTTTTTTCTCGAAACACAACGACTTTATTCTCGATATTTAATGAGTTTATTCTCAAGATTGTAGTCTCGAAATTTAACAAGTTTTTTCTCGAAACACAAAGACGTTATACTCGATATTTAATGGGTTTATTCTCAACATTGTATTACGATATTTTTTCTCTAAATTTACGAGTTTTTTCTCGAAACACGACTTTATACTCAATATTTAATGAGTTTATTCTCAAGATTGTATTTCGACTTTTTTCTCAAAATGTACGAGTTCTTTCTTAAAACACAACGACTTTCTTCTCGATATTTAATGAGTTTATTCTCAAGATTGTATTTCGACATTTTTCCTAAAATTTAGCGATTTTTTTTCTCGAAACACAACGACTTTATTCCTGATATTTAATGAGTTTATTCTCAAGATAGTATTTCCATTTTTTTCTCGAAATTTAACGAGTTTAATCTCGAAACACAACGACTTTATTCTCGATATATAATGAGTTTATTGTCAACATTGTATTAAGACTTTTTTTCTCGAAATTTAACGAGTTTAATCTCACATTATAATGACTTTAATCATGAGATGGTTTTATTATTATTTTGTATTATTATTGCTTGGCCCTAATCCTCTTTCCGTATAATTCTGATCTGTGCGTGTTGTTGACATAATTACTTTATAACAGGACAGAAATTATACCCATCATTTCTCTGTACCTGTTTTACTTACTCAGCCTGCTGTAGTACTTCATATATTTTCAGATCAAGATGACACAGGATATTGCTGTATTTTGGGATGCTGATTATCATTTACATGCACCATGACTTGGCACACACGCCGTTCAGGTTTAAATAGGTTGCCATGCTTGACATGAAAACCTCTAGCTGGATTTATGAAATGATTTTTTTTCTTATGAATGTTTTGGGAGATTATTCCCAGTTTTGACATTTGGCAGATGATTTCGAGTCTGCTCACCGCAATACTGATCATGTAGGTGTTTTAATGTCAGTGCTCAAGCCATGTCCTTGGATGGCTGTACCTCCCCTGTGTCCAGCTGCGTTTATCTAAAAACACAGCTTTGTCTCTTGGCTTAAGCTCTAAAGACTGTTCGGTTTTGATAGTAGTGGGTGTTACTGATGGACGTAATTGTAAAGGTTTCAATTAATGAAAGAGAACCGTTCCAATAAAGCTATATGAGATTAGCGGTGAAGATCAGAGTGGAGTATTTCATCAGCGCCGTCTCACCCCAGCGCGCTCCCGTCATTTCAACAATGCTTTGTGAACCGTGCACTCTGTAATGCCACCTAAACTCCACAACCACTTTGGTCACTGGCTTGTCAAATAAAGTGAGTCTCAGCCAAGCGGTCGGGCCGGCAGCCCAGCTCTTTTTCAGGCCAAAGAAGAAGCTTGCAGCGCGTCTCCCAAAGCGCACTCCAGTCGTCTTTATGCATCGAGACCGGGCCACTGTCTAACAGCCGTCATGCTCTGAGAAAAAAAAAATGCATAATGATTCAACATTGACATATTTTATTCATTAACACTTTGATCCCCTATCTCAGGCTTGGTAGAACAGTCCTTTAAGCTCTCCAGATTTTAGATGAAAGGTTCTTACCTATAATGGGCATATTTTACGACTTTCTCAACTAGAAAGTTCTGAGCACTTGAGCCAAGAGTGACTCAGTGAGTGAGCCAGGCGGTGACTCAGAGTTGGTCTTCGTTGCAAATCCTGTTGATTTCTGTCTTGCTGCAGGTCTCGTATGTGAAAGCCATTGACATTTGGATGGCAGTGTGCCTTCTCTTTGTGTTCTCTGCTCTGCTGGAGTATGCGGCCGTCAACTTCATCGCACGCCAACACAAGGAGCTGCTGCGCTTTCATAGGAGGAGAAGGCATCTTAAGGTAAACTCTAGAGTTCAAGCACACAAGCCCTGCAGATATGCAATATTGCACATCAAAAATACAGTAAAAACAGTAACGTAATTGCTCTATTTGAGTACATTTTATGATGTAATTTATTCCTTTGATCCAAATCTGGATTTTGAGCATCATTACTCCAGTCTTCAGTGTCACAGGATCCTTCAGAAATCATTATAATATGCAGATTTGCTCAAGAAACATTTCTTATTTTTATCAATGTTGAAAAGAGTTGCCCTCCTTAATTTTACCCTGAGTTCATTCTTTTCAGGATTCCTTTATTTAAAAGTTCAAAAGAACAGCATTTATTTGAAATATAAATCGTAACGTTGTTAAAACGTTTTAATAAGTGGGTCTTTCAGAAGGGAGTCGTCATATTTGGGAGAGCCAGATTGATATTTTCTCCTTACTTTAGCACGCTGAGACTGAGCCCAACATAATGTGAGTTGAAGTTGAAACATTAATGCTCCTTCCATTCATGGAGTAATGTGAGTTGGCATGGTGAAATCTTTCAAGTAGCTCAGAAAGCTCCGAATAAATCCCGAATCCCTCCGTTGTAATCCTCAGTTTGCCTCTGGGCTGCATGTAATGGGTGCAGTGAGATTAGTCTCTGGTTCCCTTGGCCCTATACAGGTAAATCCACAGAGACAGACTACACAGCCCTCACTGATAGCAGTCCTTCCACCATTCAGGCGCCAAGGGCAAATGATGCAAACTGCAAATCCAACTGTTTGGTATAAATGCTATAGATATCCATCTAATAAGTTCACAACCCATGCAGGAAGTGTTTGGCTGGTTAGCAAGGACCAGTTAGCCAATTCTAGGACTGCATAGCATACCCACAACACGGAATTATTATTATTGCATTATAGTTATTTTAGCAAGAATGTAAGGAGAACATGGGTCTGAGAGTGAGTTCCTCATTTGATATATTGTAAGTTCAGTGTATACAGGATTGTCAAGATAAAATGGGCCAAGGGGTGAATTGTTGTATGTAATTTATGTTACTTTTAAAACAATGACAAATTTTCTCTCTCTTTTTTAGATTTTTGACATTATTTTACCTAAAGAAAAATGCAAGCTGCACATGTTCTTGTGAAATAAAGTATATTTTATATAAAATGCTATTTAAAGTTTCAAGCATTATTTTTCACCATCATGATTAGGAATTAACATAATACAATGAAAGCGATAACTGTATACAATTATATTACACAATATCAATGTTTTAAAATGCTTATAGCATACGTATAAAGTATGACGTTTCATGTGTAATAAAAGCATGCCGTTTCGTATCTAAGCAAACTACGCTTCATTACTCGGTTTTGAACGTAAGCTCCTCCCTTTTCTCTCGGTTCTGGCGCTTGGGTTCTGAAACTGGTGGTTTCAAAATCATCTTTGACCATTGACTTAATTGAAAATAATAGCTCTTTATTTGGACAAATACATTTTTATAAAACTGTCTATCCACTGGTTAGACTTTTTAATGTTTTTGAAAGAAGTCTCTTATGCTCAGCAATGCTGCATGTACTTTAGAGGTAGACCGATTAATCGGCTGATTTTTGGCATTTTTTAACATAATCGGCATCGGCCAATATCCAAGTATATCAAGCCGATTATTAGGCAGGCGCATCTGTGGGCAGCCTAGTGTTGTCGTAGAACACGTGTTTGACGCAGTTAGTTAGTAGCTGGATTAAACATGGTTAAAATGCTGGCCAAACAGTGTAAAGTGTGACTGTATTTCACTGTAGACTAAAATGTCCAACAGCGGGATGCCGTTGTCTGAAGTACAAAAGACGGACGGTGCGTTGTGGTGCATTTAAAGTTTTTGGAAAACATCGTTTTCCCATCTGGTGGTTGTTTTTGTCTTTCAACAGCAATTTACTAGTGAAATACGTTATTGTTAGAAGTTAAATCAAATTAAATTAAATATAATAAATCTTATATATAAAAAATTCAATCAGTTAAAGTTTTTTTTTCTCTCCTTTTTTTGTGATAATTAGGTTATGTCCATTTGTCTTTGTCCATCAACAAACCAAACCAAAAATACATGTTTCAGGACATTTTTTGAGAGGATAAAATGTTTTTGTTGAGAAAGTTTGTCTATGTTAAGTAATTATCATTTCTTTTACATTTTATATTTCAAATAGAGGTTAAAAACCAAGCAAATATCGGCCAAAATAAATCGGCAGCATTAATCAGCCATCAGCCGACCTGGATTAAAAAAAAAAAAAAAATCGGTATCAGCATCGGCGTGAAAAAAAACATATCGGTCGACCTCTCGTGTACTTGATTAATTTTACAGTTTTAATATTTTCAGTATTAATATATTTTAAATGGGATTTTGATTTGATTTCTTGATTTTGTTACTAGACTAGGTTTTTGTGCTTTTGCCTTTGGTGGGAATTATTTAAACGAGAAATATAATTTTGTTTGTTACCGTGTACGTTCACTGGTCTTCATTGCACAAGATCCTTCAGAAATCCTTTTTTTTTATGAATAGAAAGTTCTACAATGGGCTTAATGCATGGCGGTATTTCCGGTGAAGGTCTAAGGATGCTGGATTACTTCCGCCGATCGTAGAGTCCAATTCTATACTGAGAATTCATATTGGTTTTTATACTCTGTGGCTATACCAAAGGAATGTTAGTCACGAAAACAGACAAAATAGACACCTCTAATTTTGTTTATGCTTTTTTGTTTATTAAATTAAACAAACATATTCATCTAAACGTTTTAAAGTTTCATTTCAAAGACGGGTGGACTAACACAGTCTCATCCCAAGACGTCATATAACTGATGTCTTGGGACGTCTTTTGACCATACGTCAACATCCCCCTTTTTAGGGTACCCTTAAACGTCCGGGCCGTCATACAACTGACGCTTTACCTTTAACGTCGGTTAGGTGACAGGGTAGGTTTAGGGGTAGGTTTAGGTCTGGGGTAGGGTTAGGATAGTACCCTAAAAAGGCGGATGTTGACGTATGGTGAAAAGATGTCCCAATACGTCAGTTATATGACGTCTTGTGATGAGACTGCGCTGGGTGGACAGTAAATTTTGAAGACTCTGCTATAATCCCATTTTCCTCCGCTTTAAATCTCCCCAATCGGAAATTGAAGAGCAGCCTTGCGTCAAATGCGGAACTTATCATATATATATATATATATATATTTATATATATATATATACCTGATGAAGGTCGTAAGACCGAAACGTTGCAGCTAAATTAATGTTTTATTTGCAAGTACTAATAGTGTGCGGGAGTTCCTAATTGTAGATTTTTGACCATTCTTGGTCTTCCTTTCATATGCAGCTATCACCTACAGCTGTGCGATGGCGTTTGTTTATTGACGAATAGAAAGTTCGAAAGAGCAGCGTTTATTTGAAAAAAGACAACAATGTATAAGTCTTTTTTGATAAATTGAATGCATCCTTGCTAAATAATAGTATTCATTTCTTAAATAAGTGTAAGTGTATATCGAAATATTTCATTGGTAGTGGTATAGTATGTTTGCCAAATAAAGATGAAAAACCGCACTCTCTAGTTGAATCTCATAAATATTTATTTTCCATGTCCATCTCATCTTTATTTTGATTACTGTTTTATAACTCGCACCAACAAACGTCTTGGCAGTTGAGCGCGCCTAGTTTGAACAGTATGTTTGCCAGACATCATTTTTGTTCTCAAAAGCATGAAATGGAAATTATTTTTCAGTCTGTTTCGGCCGTCACGGCTTTGAATAGCCATTAACATGAGCGCTCTCAGATAGCTCTCCAAGCTTGAGACTACATGTAATGGCACGTGACCATGGTTGTATGATTAAATGCTTGTGTGTATATGGAGTGTTTTTCATTTCAGGAGGTGCAGGTTTGCTGCATTATCATTATCACCCCCTGGTTAATGAAACTCCCCAGCCACAGTGATCCACGGCTGGGGTTCAGCCCTTCATTCTGCCTCACTGGGGCTATCAGTCAGTGCCTGCTCTCTGCACTGCAGCCCGGAGCTGTCACCTCCCTGCACTACACAATAAAACAACTCCCCGGCATTACCATGGGAGCTTATCGACCTCCTCCTCCTCCTGCATATGTCTCTGAGAGGCGTCGGGTGTAGAAAGAGGATTCCCCCTGCTGGACAGTGCTGAGATACGTGCGCAGCCGTGGTGGAAACGACACCAAGAGCAAACTTGTTTCAAAGACTGCTGTCCTGTAAACACTTGAATATTTATTGATCTATAAATCGTAACACCGTTTTTAAAAAAAACAAAGGGTCCTGGTGGGTAGCGCAAAGTGGGCAAACTGAATCTTGTCTCATTTAGCTAACATAAGGTAACTACTGAATGGCTCAAAAAACAAACATTAAAAAAAAAACTCTTAGGCTGCATCCAAAATCACATTAGTTGGTACTTATTTTGAATGAGTACTTTGCAATTTTTAAAAAATAATGTTCTGTCTAGCCATTAAAAATATGTAAATAGGCAAATGCTAGCATTTTATATGTTTGGCAAACTCTAATTGATGGTGAAGTGTGTGGTTTTCATTTCTTAAGCAACCATGTAGAAAGACACATGATGGCCATATTCCAGGATGACGGTGTCAAGATTCATCAGGCTCAAATTGTGTAAGAATGGTTGTGAGGGAGAATGACGAATCATTTTCACACATGGATTGGCACCTCTGAGTCCAGAGCTTAAATTCGGTGAAAGTCATTGGGATGTGCTGGAGCAGACTTTACATTGTCATTGACTCTTGTATTGTCAATGCAAGATTTTGACCCAAAATGTATGTACCAATCACAGATCCAATCATAGACTCTTAAGCATTTGCCTTTTAAATCCAAACAGTGACTTTTATTTGGGCAGTGTAGCATGAATACAGGTGAAACTCAAGAGTTAATTTCAGTAATTAAATCCAAAGTGAGAGATTTCAAGCCTTTATATTTTATAATTTTGATGATTATTGCTTACAGCTTATGAAAACCCTAAGGTTTGCCATAATCATCAAAATTATAACAAATAAAGGCTTGAAATATCTCACTTTGCATGTAATGAGTCTATTAGTTTCACCAGTTGAATCACTGAAATAATTGAACTTTTGCACGATATTCAATTTTTTTGAGTTTCACCTTTTGGTGTGTATTCAGTGTGAATGAAATCTGGACGTATTGCATTCAGTTTTTTTTGCTTAACCTTTACAAATCCTCTTCCCTGGACTCATGGGATATTAAAGTGTCGCACCAGTCAGGTTCCGGAAGTAAAAATCCCATTCATTTTCTCTATAAGGGAATTGATTTTATTGATCACTTAACAATAAACCATTGAAGATAGACCCATTGTGAGTTAAAAGGTTATTAATTGATGTTCAAATGTTTTAAATACTCATTTTAATCAAAGGAATTCCTGGTGAATAACTGCATTACTCATGATACTACAGTGAAATTTCCACCAATCAGAGAATTGCAGCAAGTAAATTGCACCAAAAGAACATTTTAGTACCCACCCACTCCCATGAAGCACTTTGTGTGACGTAATAGAAATACTATTTTACTATTAATATTTATTGCATAGTAGTGTCGCAAGTATGATTGATTATTGCTTACAGATTTTTAAGATTTAAAATGAAGATGCAAGTTCATTGGATAAACAGACTGTAATATAGCTCTCATCCTTCAATGCAATGTACGTTTATAGCGTTTTTTCTAATAGCTAGATTATTTACTGAAACCAGTCCAGTTTATTGCTACACGACGATGGAATAACAGAGTACAACAGACTGCATGGCCTGACAGTGCTGTATTAATAACTGGGTGAAGCAGTGTGACCTCTGGACTGCAGATGTTTTTGCTTTGCCTAACAATGACAAGGGTATATTAGTGAGTAGCCTATTGATGGAGAGTAATCACCTTGTTAGGGCTGATTGTGATGCAAGGCGGATCGCTCGTAGGGAACTCTGAGCGCTGCAGATGCCGTTCATACGAGTGGGGATTTGTCTATGCAAATAAGCATGAGGAGATAAGCAAGTCACTGTCACACTCTTCCTGGCCATCTTGAGTTAGGGTGGCAAAGGTGCTGGAGTGAGGCTGATTTGTGTCATTTGATTTGGTTTGGTGCAGCCTGAATTGTAGTGCAGCGTTTAACAGAGCCAGAGGTGTTGAGTGGACTTGGCATTGGACTGTTAGTGTGCTGCAAAGTACTGCAGTCTTTTGTTGTCACTTATACGCAACTCTCGTGAATACTTGATACTGATTTGTGAGTCAATTTGAATCAGCCGTCAGATATTTTTGAATAATGTCCGCTGACCAGGGCAACTTTGTATACCTGACTGCACATCCAGCCTCCTGGACGAATAAAATAATAAATGAATAAACATTAAATATTGATCGACTTATTTTAAGAAGTCATGGAAAAGTGGATTAATGCACAGTTAGCAGGACACAAGCTTGCGTCGGGGTCATGGTTTATTAGTGGTGTTCATATAGTAATAGGGATTCTTGGTATAACGAATCTCTAACCACAAGTATTGCACTTATGCAAACATGAATGATAACTCAAGTCATGTGAGTTGTTCAGGAGAGGATTGCATTTCTAATTTACATAAATAATTAAGTTACTTTGAAGGATAGACCTGAGATACATTTAGGGACCAAAATTATTTTTGACTTGAGTCAGTAAGCAACCAATAAGACCCTAGGAACTTTATAGGGACATGCTAAAAAACACCTTTACGTAAGCCATTTTCCCAACTGTTCTCATTGCTTAACTGTTCCATTCCATGCCAATCCGTCCAAGGTGGTATGGATACGAGTTTCATTTTCCATTTCAGTTTCCATTTTTACATTGGTATTTGGATTGTCGCCGAAAATAAGCTCTTGGACCAAACAAAAAGGCTGCAACTGTAATGAATTTTGAAGAAAAAAAAAAATTAAGGTAGACTATAAATGAAGCACACGACAGGAATAGAAAGGTTTTTAGATGTGGTTGGACCGATGCAGCTGATGTCAGTGGCTGTCCCAAAACAGGGTTGCAAATTATTTTGGCCATTAGGGAAACCTGAAAGGCATAATATGCTCGCATGAAGTACACCAAACAAATTTGCCGGCTTCTCATTTGAATTCGCAGCATTTTCATGGGCGCAGATGTTTATTGGAGAAAAATCACATTTTTGTAAACATGTATTCATTCAAGAGTCATAAGCATTGGGCACATCAGCATAATGCCTGAATCTGTTTCATATGCAGCTCGTAAAATATTCATTCCAAGTCACCCATAGGTGATAAAACAACAGATGCATGTAAATGCAATGCATTGTAATGGGCTACCACAGATAAATGTAGGACATCATCCCTGTCTCAATGTGCATGATAGAGGTGACTTTCACTTTAATATATGCTTTTTTATAAAAATCGTCCCCATCCCAGACATCTCATGCAAAACAATTTAAATGTATATAGATATATACGATAAAAGCATGAGGCTGCTACTTTACAGCCGTTTCGGTTTCTGTCGTTTATCACAACGTCCCAATAAAAGACATCCAAATCATCAGTCACATCTACGGGCTTTGATTGATGAAGGAGCTGAGAGGTCTTGTATATAGTGGCGGACACCACACACCTGATTTGCAAACGCTGCCGTGATCAGCATTCTGAAGTTCGGTGGTGATATTGCACTTGGAGGTTTAATTCAATTCAAATTTATTTGTGCGCGTTTTTCACGATACGTATTGTTTCAAAGCAGCTTTACAGAAAGTGCATTTCAGAAATGTACATTTAGTTAATCATGTATTAATTTAGGGCATAACATATCGCCGGTGTTGAGTCGTCTCTTCACAAGCGTTTAGTTGTCTCATCGCAGGTGTTGGGGCATCTGAAGTCTCCGTGAGAGGATGGATACAAACTGGAGCTGACGAATGCTATTTACCTCGGGACTAGCGTCCCAATAACAGCAGAAAAGCAGATGGGAAATAATTAGCATAGCTATCATAATATTAATGCATTCGATCTGATTCAATAGTGGTATAAAAGGGTAGGCATTATGTGAATGCTTGACTAAAGAGACGCGTCTTTAATCTAGTTTTTAACTGGGACAGCGAGTCTGAGCCTCGAACAATATCAGGAAGGCTATTCCAACCCGATCTCACGAGAATTCATATGAATTTTACGAGGTGGCTAATTCGTAACAATTCGTACGACCTCACTCGTACGAATTAGTACGATTTTTGCTAAATCATACATATTTTACGAATTGGTCAATTCGTATGAATTCGTACGAATGACCTACCCCTGACCCCGCCCCTAAACCCACCCATCACGTGGGTTTAGACAAATCGTATGAGTGAGGTCGTATGAATTAGCCACTTTTTAATCACTCGTACGAATTCGTACAAATTGGTCGTGAGATAGCGTAGGCTATTCCTGAGTTTAGGAGCTAAATGTGAGAACGCCCTCCTCCCTCCTTTAATGGACTTAGATATCCTGGGAATGACCAGAAGCCTCGAATTTAGTGATCTTAAAGAATGCAATGGATTGTAGGGCGATAGATGGTCCATTAAATACACGGGAGCTAGACCATTTAGGGCTTTATAGGTCAGTAGTAATACTTTGTAATTGATACAGAACTTAGTAGGTAACCAGTGTAGATATAGAGATGATAAAATTGATGTTATATGATCATATTTTCTTGACCTAGTAAGAACTCTAGCAGCTGCATTTTGCACTAACTGTAACTTGTTTGTTGAGGATGCAGGACAACCAGCTAATAAAGCATTAAAATAATCTAGTTTTGAGTAATCTAACTTTTCTGCATCCGTAACAGATAGCATGTTTCGTAGCTTAGCAATGTTTCTAAGGTGGAAAAAGGCTGTTCTTGTAACATATGAGATATGATTTTCGAAAGACAAGTTGGGGTCTGGTATAACACCCAGGTCTTTTACTGTAGTGGATAAAGTAACAGGACGTCCTTCTAAATTAAAGTTGTATTGTAAGAGGTTTTGTGGGTAGTTTTTTTGGACCAATAAGTAACATCTCTATTTTATCTGAATGTAATAGCAGGAAATTACACGTCATCCAGAATTTTATATCTTTTAGACACTCTGTCAATTTAGATGAGTTAGTGTTTTATCCAACCCGATCTCACGACCAAGTCGTACGAATTCGACGAATGATTAAAAAGTGGCTAAATCGTAGTCGTACATATTTTACGAATTGGCCAATTCGTATGAATTCGTACGAATGACCTACCCCTTACCCCACCCCTAAACCTAACCATCACGTGGGTTTAGACAAATCGTAAAAATTGGTACGAGTGAGGTCGTACGAATTAGACACTTTTTAATCATTCGTCGAATTCGTACAAATTGGGCGTGAGATAGTGTTGTTTTATCTGGTCGTGATGAAATATACAATTGAGTGTCATCAGCATAACAGTGGAAATTAATTCCATGTTTTCTTATAATATTGCCAAGTGGCAGCATATATTATATTGAGAATAGCAGAGGGCCTAACATCGATCCTTGCGGTACTCCATAGTCTACTGAAGTTATCTTTGATTTTTCCCCATTTAAACAGACAACATTGCAACAGTCTGATAAGTACGATCTAAACCAGCTTAATGCCTGTCCCTGAACACCAGTGTAGTTTTGTAGTTGATCCAAGAGTATTTTATGATCTATAGTGTCGAACGCGACGCTAAGATCGAGTAGAACTAGTAGTATTGAGATACAGCCTTGGTCAGAATCTAAAAGTAAATCATTTGAAATTTTAACTAGCGCAGTTGCTGTAATATGATTCGGTCTGAATCCTGCCTGAAATATTTCATAGATATCATTTTCTTGCAAGAAAGAGCACAATTGAGCGGACACAACTTTTTAAGCATAAATGGAAGATTTGAAATGGGTCTGTAATTTGCTAGGTTATTTGGATCTAATTGCGGTTTCTTAATGAGAGGTTTTATTACTGCCAGCCTGAATATTCTTGGAACATGACCTAAAAATAAAGACGAGTTAAAAATATTGAGAATAGGCTCTTCCACCACAGGTAACACTTCTTTCAGTAGTTTAGTGGGTATTAGTGGGTTTAGATGCAATGATAAGTTTATTTAGCTCTTCCTGTCCTATTGTTGTAAAGCGGTGTAGTTTTTTTGAGAGGTGATAATTGAGGCTGATTCATATAAAGATTATATATTTACAATTGTGTTTCTGATGCTATCTTTTTTCTTAGTAAAGAAATTCATAAAATCGTTACTACTAGGGCTGGGTAATAAATATCGATTTCTCGATATTAATCGATTCTCATTTTTTCGAACCGATATCGATTCTTAAATCTCAAGAATCGATTAGTCATCCTGTTTCATTTGAATGAATGGAACATTGTATTGCGGCTGTGCGCATCCAAAAACTCACAGTAATCTTTGTCCTTTGTTACTATTGATATGAAACAAAGTTTCCATTTTTTAAATTACGTCCATTTTCTTTAGAAATTCAAAATCATAAATAACATTTTGGCGCTGTGGCGTGAGATCGCTCTGGTGCAGCTCAAGAGAAGCAGCCGCACTGAACTCTCTTCCGGCTTAATAATACCAGTTACAGCGCGAAATAAACATGAACGAGCATCTGAAAGTGTGTTAAAGAGTACAACTTATCGAAATCCGTATCATGTCACATTGATTCGCTCAATCAGCGTTTCAACCGTGGAAAGACGTCAGTTAAACAGCTCGTAATCAATGTCATGTGTCGTCATATTTACCTCAGAAAACCCACATAAACTCGTTAGTCAGCTAGAAAAAAGAACATTTTGCTAAATATACACCGTACATATGCATTATAATCTTAATATTCTTCAATATTTAATGCATATTTGAATAAATCTGGCAAGTTTTTTTATGATAGCCACCATTTAAATATTTATATTTAATAAAATCTTCTTATTATAAAAATAAATAAAAGTGTAATTTAAGTGTTTGTATAGCTACAAAACAGTTAATTATTACCTTCATATTAGGCTAATGAAGCCTAGGCTACAACTAGACTCCCATAGTTTACAGCAGTAGTTAAGAGATTTGATTACCTTGAGAAAAAATTGCCATTTATTGTAACTGATATCCAAAATAATCAATATTGAATCGAATCGAATCGTAATCGAATCGAATTGCAAGCTTGTGAATCGAAATCGAATCGAATTGTGAAATTTGTCTCAATACCCAGCCCTAATTACTACTATACTGTAACGGAATATTTGGCTCTGGTGATGTCTGTTTATTTGTTAGTTTAGGCACGGTGTTAAATAAAAACCTTGGTTTAAAGCGGAGGCTAGGGTTGTGCTTTTTGTTTTGTTTTTTTCCCTCCCCCCTAACTGTTGGACTGGGAACGCAGCTGGCACGCCTAATGCAGTAATGGCGGAGGTTTAATTAGGAAGGGAGGGTAATGAATCTGGCAGGGTCCGGGCCGGGAGGGAAAGTGACGCAGGACGCAGCGGTGCTGCAGCCCGGCTCCTCTTTACAGCTCCACGTCACGTCTCGGAGCCACCACATTAATCATATGGCAGCAGAAATAAAGCCGAGCATCCGTAATACTTACAAATGGCGAGCCAGTGCAACTGAAGGACAAGGAAAGGTCGTAGCACGCTGGCATCAAAGACAGCGTCGTATACAAAAACAAAGGGGCGATGGAATAACATCACCCCCTCACCCACACTCACATCCTAGTGTGATCTTCCATTTACCCCTGCACACATTAACAGTTATAAATGGGATGGCTGAAAGACAAGGACAGAAGGAGGACAAAGTGTCTAAAAATGGAGTCCTGTGTAGAAAATGGCTGATCTTTCACTAAAAGCTGATGTTTCCCTGCGCTAGATGTTTGCACCTGCAAATTGAAAACATGCATTACGAACATAATGATCCCATTTCGCTTCTGCGGTTTGTGTTTAAGCATTCACAATCATGGTGAAATATCTACCCCCGCGCTGAAATGTAATTAACCGAGGTGGTTATTTTGGGGACTGTTTTCATTAACGTGTAAGATCAAGTCCATCTGCTGAATCTCAAATAAGAGCGTGTGTAGGTGGGGAGCAAGGCAAGGTCAGTCCATTAAGTGAAACGTGAAATATTGTGACCTCCGACAGCGCCCTGTGGGATTTAGCTGACACGTCAATAGTTAATACTCATAAAAACGTGTAATCCACCTCACAGGACAGGAGGACTTAAAGTGATATTCCAACAAAAAAATAAAGTTCTCTCATTTATGTATATGATTTTTTTTATTATTATTATTATTATTCTTTTTGAAGACCTTACTGATTGTATGGGGTGGACAGGTGTCATTATGCAGCTAACGACCTCAAACAGGTGCATCTAATTTAGGATTATAAATGGAGTGGAGGTGGACATTTTAAAAAGGCAGACTAACAGGTCTTTGAGGGTCAGAATTCAAGCTGATAGACATGTGTTCAAATACTTATTTGTAGCTCTATCATACAAATAAATAGTTAAAAAATCATATATTTTTAGATTATGTCTCTCACAGTGAACATGCACCCACAGTGACAATTTTAGATCCCTCCATGATTTCTAAGTGGGAGAGCTTGCAAAATAGCAGAGCCTTCAAATACTTATTTTTCTCACTGTGTGTCACGGATCACAACATATAGCGCTTCACGATGTTCTCATGAACCCACGTATGATAATTGTCCGAAAGCAATGGCTTATAGTTTAAATATGTTTGAATATTAGTATTTTTTCACTAAATATTGATTTGTCAACTGGGGTCATATGGATAAACCCACCATGATTGTGTTTTATTTATTTATTTATTTATTTATTTACGTTAACTCTTGGGTTGTTGTCCACTGGCATTATGTGATGCGATCTGGGAAAACCTGTTGGATGTCGCGCTGGTACGTTTTCCGTAAGGTCTAAATATAGATTGAATGTCAGTTTTTTTGTCAAAATTGTGTTTTTATTAAATGATTATTCTATAACATCTTGTTCGTCATCTCTGAATATACAGTATCTTGGGAAAATTCACTAGTTTAGAGCAGAAAAATAGCAATTTATAATGGCCAAGTGAAAAGACTGTTTCTCTTTAAGAACACGCAGGCGGAGCGGAGGGGCAAAAAACATCTTCCATTTAGCTCTCCTTCTCTACACTACAAAGACAGTTCACCTATCAAAATAAACCATATAACGGAATAAAAAATCCAGTCCTTGGTGAACTACAACTGCTCACAAGTTTTTATTTATTTATTTTTATTCATCGTTATCGTGTGGTGTGATGCGGAGCACAAGAGAACAACAGAGTCTGAAGCTGCTTGCTTAAAGATCTTGCTCGCCTCTCAATCGTCCAATTTCTAAACGGTTTTCACAGGATGAATTTTGAGTTCGAATAAGCTTTTGAATGATACCTAATCTACGATGATTACTAAAATTTGTAATATGAAAAAAAGGCAATAAATAAAGAGCGCCAGTCGTCCCGCTAGTAGGACGTGACCGTTAATTAAACCGTTTTTTCTAAAAATTCCGTTTCTGAAAATCATAGCGATCAGCCAACTTCAGATAACCACAAGTTTTGGGACAGAAAAACGATAAAAGAAATAAAAAAACAGATTTGGAAAGGGCTTGAACCCAGCTTCAGAACTTGTAATATGTCAAATTTCACCATGTGGTGGGTTTTCCGAGATCGCATCACGTTTGATGGCTTTTTATACCTGAACTAGTTAACTCTGGGTCATTGTAAACCCTGGTAAACAGAATCCATCTTCCTTCACATTTCACTCTGCTCATACTTTAGGGTTAACAATTAATCCTGGGTATTTATAAATTTCATATACGGTACATTCCTGAACCCTTTGTTAACGTTCTTATTTGCGGTGTCAGTCTTCGTGATTGGACGTGACCTGTTTCAAGTCTTTAACATTGAGCGTACTCATTACATACAGTGCTGACTGTGGAACCAAGATTTCCTTGAATGAGTTTGAGTACTTGTAGTAGACGATCAGAGAATTAAAATCCTCAAGCCCCTTTCACACAGAGCTTTTATCCCAGAAAACTGCTATAGAATTGGTAGAGTACCTTCTGTGTGAATGCAAACATGTTTCAGGATGGAAACCTAGTAACAATAGGGGTGTTCGCAGCGGAGAAACCTTTCATAATTTGTATAACCAACGGATTTTAGCGTGTTCACACCGAACTAGGAACTATTTTCGTTCTAGGAACTCTTTTCGGAGGAAATAATTTAGCTCCTACTTCAGAGTAGGGTCTAAACCAGCACTATAGAAACTACCAGTGACGTTAGTGTACATGTATTGGCCGAATGCATGCAAAACACCGGCACCTGCCATTTTTAAAAAAGCAGTGTAACTCAAGAAACTAACTCTACAAACATGGAAAACAGTGATTTGAACGGGCCTTTTAACCTTTACTCTAAGGAGAAAATCCAACGCAACTTTGAGAGGACCAAGAGAAACATGATTATGTATTTCTGCTCAGCTAGCAACATTGGGCATCAACCACACGGCATACGCTAATACCTTTTCATGAACTGTCTGCTTTTTCTGTATAACAGTTCTTGGTGAACCACCCTGGTGACTAGTTTCTAGAACTAAGTTCCTAGAACTACCCAGTGCATAAGCCAGTATTGCTGGGATCAGTCCCAACAAATGTGAACAAAAGGCAGGCCCAAGGGGTGTGTCGTAGTGATGACGGACGTGTCTTTCCAATGGTGTAGTTGTTGTGCAAGTCTTTGACCAGGGGTTTTAAAGGGGTCATGAACTAGCTTTTTAAATTTTATTATATTGTTGTCTGAGGTCAACTTATGACGTTCGCTTGGTTTTTGCATTCATGTATGGGCATCTCGCACTGAAGACTTGGAAGTAAATGCCCACTGCTGTGAAACGTCCAATGCTGTAAAATGGCAACCGGAATGATTCGACCCAGAGTCCGTGTGTTGCACAATTCCTGTCAGATCCAATATAGACGGCACAGCACCGTTCTTTACACTTAATCGGTCTGCAAATCCAGCCTTGTTTACAAAACAATCCTCAATGAAATGAAGCAAACAGACGGACAATATTTTACCTCATCAGCTGGAACGTCATTAAAAATAAAGTTTATCCATGCAGTCCTATTGGAATCCACGGGAAGCATATGCAGCGACTGTCTTCTTCCACAACCAGGCACTGCACAATATTCTGTATTGCTCGGTAGATCGATCCGGTTCGTCATCATGATGTAGGCCTATGTAATTTAGCTATGCGTGATTACGTGTAATGCGTGAATCAGTGGGCGGGGCTAAACCGGCCGTGTTATAGTAGGAGTTGATCTTCTGCGGGGGTGGTGTTTTATCCTCTTTGTCGTCATAGTTCCCCATTCAGTTCCCCACAAGACAGTTCCGAAACTTACAGGATATTCTTATAATATGATGACTTCTTAGATGTCATAAGCTCAAGGGAAATTTGATTTCTCAGTTCATCACCCCTTTAAATGCAGATTAACTAGGATCTTTACTAGGATATGTGAACTGAACGCACGCACAGATTCCAGGAATCAAAATCAAACAATCCCGCGACACATTATCAGTGTATTTTCCGGAAACTCTGTGTGAAAGGGGTTTAATAAAAGCACATTGTTCAAGGTGAAGCGTGTGAATAACGTGTTTCTTGACCGATCAACACCTGTACTGTATTGCAGGAGGACGAGGCGGGAGACGGGAGATTCAGCTTCTCCGCCTATGGCATGGGTCCGGCGTGTCTCCAGGGCAAAGATGGCATGGCCATCAAGGGCAACAACAACAACGCACCCACCTCCACCAACCCCCCTGAGAAGACCGTAGAGGAGATGCGCAAGCTCTTCATCAGCCGCGCCAAACGGATCGACACGGTGTCGCGTGTGGCCTTTCCGCTGGTCTTCCTCATTTTTAACATTTTCTACTGGATCATTTACAAGATCATCCGCAGCGAGGATGTCCACAATATGAAGTAAATAACGCAGTAAAGAGATCCGAATACACCCGTCTCTACGCCCCTCCCCACGTCCCACCGTGCCCGCCTTTCTCTCACTCGCTTCCGGTGATGACGAGTCCCTGGCAGAGGTATTTATTCCTCTTTTTTTTTTTCGTCTCTTTCTCTCCCGTCCTCCTGAATAATCCGGACCTGTGCAATAGCAATGCAGTAAAATGCATGATATATGAATGTGGCAATATATTTACTAAAAAAAAATGAAAATGACTAAAAGTAAATATTCAACTTAAGAACTTCTGAACTGATGACTGGGAATCCAAGAGGAAAACTTGTACAACTTTTTTTGCAACTTGAAGACGCACTGCATTGCGAGAATATGGAGAAAAAGTACTGCTGTAATATATCATATATTTAAATGATAATACTTCCATAAGAAAGTGATTGAAAATTCAACTTTTTTTTTCCTTTGGTGTCTCGAGGCAGTTTGGGGCTTCCACGATTATACGATGAAAACGTCGCAGAGACCGAGATTTGTTTTGGTACAGTACATGTGTCCTGGATGTTTCATTCTGATGTCGATTATTAATGGATCTTGATGAGTGCCCGTGAAAAAAATATATATTTATTCGAGCTGTGGTCAATGTGTTCCTCTATCTGTGCTCATTTAAATCCTTTATTTTTGTATTATTATTTTTAAACATCAGGTTATGTTCTGATCATGTGCCAAACGTCATCTTTTTAGGTTGACCCAAAAAAATGACAATTTCATTTATTTATTTATTTATTTATGTGTTCACCATTTGATATATATAATGCTACGGGTTGAGAGGGGGAAAATACTACTAATTTATTAGATATATCTAGATACATGTAAAGCTTTTGTTTTGCCATCGTTTTCACCATCTCAGAGTATGTCAGAAACGGACAGAAAGAAAAGCAAAGCGATCTTTCATATCTCATACTATCTCAACAGTGTTATTTTTATAAGCTTGGTTTAGCAGTACAGCCAGTGCCATGATACTAGATCTATATTTCCAACCAAATGTATATTACAGTGATTTTTCTTTTTTTTTTCCAAATCTATATGTATAAACTCTGCATTGTGCAACAGAATAAAAAAGTGCACAAAGGTTTAGTTTGTAAAATTTAGGATGCATCTTCATCTGGCTTCTCTATGCAATAATCCTATATGCAATTATTTTCAGTGTTCATCATGTTGAATATGGCCGTTTTATTCCGAAGGCCCCAAAAAATGCTATTTCGTACGTGTTCGATTTTCTCTTCCAGTCATGCTCATTTGCTGTCTATGCATGGCGAGGCTTTTTTGTGTGTGGTGCAGATGATCTAAATGTCATTTTTCACTTTTGTAATGTTTTGTTTGACTACCGAACTGAAGAGAAACACCATTATACAAAGTGAGCATGTGTCCAGACTGTGTGATAGATGCCCTGTGTAGGATATGCAAGATTTTGCCATGCGTGACATATATATATATATAAATATATTTTTTGTTTGTTTAAAACCAAAGAGCAGTTTTGTTACTCTGTAGTCAATTTGCCTTTCCGGTTTTCAAACTGAAGTTTGACCAATTTTTCGTCGTCTCCATTTCGTCCTGTTTGACATTGACCAATTTTGTAAGACCTGTAACATTTGTAATTTATTCAGTTTTTCAAACATTTCTTCAAGAAAACCTACAAGCATATATCTTTATACACTGCGACTAGTCAGACATTTTGTGACAGAATAATATTACCAAGAAATCCAAACTCCAAATGGTATCATGATGTTTTGATGTACGTATATATTTTTGGTTGAGAGTGAAGCTAAGTTCATAGGTAATTGATGGCACATTTTAATTTATTTATTTATTTTTATCCCATTTATTTAATAACTCATTTATTTGGTTTCATTTCTTTAAATGACCAGGCATCATGGTAAATTTGAAGGGCTATTTTTGATTCTTAACATCAAATCTTCTCCCTCAAATGAATCGGCTTGTGTTAAAGTGTGAGAAATCTGAAAACTGGTTTATACCTCACTGGTGAAGACACTGGGTTACACTATATATTAGACCTCGCTGTATGATACGTTAAGCAGAAGCTGAGTTCTACTCGAGAACATTGTAATGTGAAACGCTATCCACATGCAGCACAATGTAGCAAGAACACATCATTTCACACATCATTTGAATGTTCACACATGATGAATTGTGCTGAAAGGAGTGTTCACGACTGGATCTGTAACATTACAAACAATATAAATCATGGTTGTTTCAAATAGTCATTCTTCCGGCGAGTCCTGCGCGAGAGACTGATAGAGGCACACGATGTACGACATACATCACAGTGTACAGTGCGGAAAGTCATAAAGTTGCTTTATACACTCGATGTGCTCATTCTTGAAATGGGAAACGCAAATATGTAGTCAAAAACACATTTAGAGAACATTTGTAGAAATACGTTCAGCTTCACGTTGCTGTTAATGACCGATTTGTTTCTTGATGAACCCTGCTTAAGGCTATTGACGACGTCGCTGGACTGTCCCGTGTGTAAATGACAGCAGTGACGCCCCCGGGCCCTCACACACGCAATACACATGACGAGTTGCTCGGGAACACAAGGACAATGTGATGTGAAATATGTGCTATATGCAAATACGATTTGTTATTTGGCTTAATAATCATGAAAATATCGATTTAATGTCCTAATCTTATTTTGAGGCATGTTTCTTTTGTGTGTGTTGATCATTTTATTTATTGATTTTGTCCTGTTTTGATTTAACGCCACCTTTATTCGATCACAACTGCCCAGGAAGTGGTGATCTCTGAGTGATGATTGGCATGGCCATCATATGTAAACTTATGTACGCAAAACTGTGGGTAAAAATTTTATTTTTGCACAAGTTGGTATGGCCTTAATTTAAAGGGTTCATTTGCTTCTATCGTGGATTGGCACAAAGTGCATCTCTTCATTTGCTTCTTGTCATTCTCCGAGTGCACTTCCAAGCAGTGAAAAGAACAGCGAATTCTTATTTTTTATGTTCCAATACTAAAACATGGAATTTTTGTGCATGAATAGAATTAAATGGCAGATATTTTTGGCTTGTACAGAAATGTGAGCAATTTGAAGAAAAACGGAATGTACCATTTCTGCTATATCTGTATATAACACAATATTTATTGAAATATGTCATAATGCTAAATCTAATTCTATTAAAGGTTTTCTGAACTAAAACATCTGAACAGTGTGTGAGAATTGTGAAATTTGTGTGAGCTAAACTAAGATCTTTGGGTAAATCGTGTGTTTTGTGTTTGGGAATGGGGGGACCGATACCACCGGGTACCACTCATCGCTACTACAAATAGGAATAAGAGGCTACAATAGCTTGTTTTCACGTGACGTCACGCCACTGCGTTGCCATGGCGCGAAATGCAGATGGAGGGCAGGAAGTGATTTCTATATTTAGGAAGCACTATAAAACACTCAAAATGCCTATGTTTTGCGTCGTTTACGGTTGCTCAAATCGATCAAACCACGAGGAGTTTTTATCGTGCGACAAAGTTGTTGTTCATAAGGAGGGGTGGGGGGGGGAATGCCTGTGTGTGTGCGCGCGCAGTGATCACTTTGTCAAATGTGAGTTAAGACATTATTTATGTGGCTTATAATTACATTATTCAGGTGTTTAAATACACTTATGTGGCTGTTTGTGTAACGTACCAGTTTCCGAACTTTGTAAAGTCAAAGTATGTCTATAAGACGAGTTAGTTGCTGACATTTACAGACTCGATGGCAGGCAAATCTCTCAATTCAGTTAAAAGTCGGTCCTCTTCATAACGTAAGGATCAAGTCCAACATATGTTTCGATTTTCTGTCGATATATTTCTCTTGTAATAGCGTCTAAAGTAGTACAGTGCGGATTTTCCTCCATCTCTCGTCCATTGCGCTCTTCACTCCTTGCCCTCCATCTGCGTTCCGCGCGTCAACACAATCATGTGACTGCAAACCACCATTTTGCAAGAGCTCACCAAAATTGGACAGTTGAAGACTGGAAAAAATGTTGCCTGGTCTGATGAGTCTTGATTTCTGTTGAGACATTCAGATGGTAGAGTCAGAATTTGGTGTAAACAGAATGAGAACATGGATCCATCATGCCTTGTTACCACTGTGCAGTGGTGGTGGTGTAATGGTGTCCCCCATGTTTTCTTGGCACACTTTAGGGCCCTTAGTGCCGATTGGGCATTGTTTAAATGCCATGGCCTACCTGAGTATTGTTTCTGACCATGTCCATCCCTTTATGGCCACCCATCCCCTGATGGCTACTTCCAGCAGGATAATGCACCATGTCACAAAGCTTGAATCATTTCCAATGGGCATTATGTACAGCTGCACTACTTCCTAAACTTAAGCCAGCTCCTTGTTTCCTGTCTGCCATTATTGGGCAAACTTGATTAATTCAAGTGTGTCTGATTATTGTTGCCGTGACTAGTCAGGAGGTCAGGCACACCTGGATTAATCAATTTGTCTTTATATATATATATATATATATATATATATATATATATGTGTGTGTGTGTGTGTGTGTGTGTGTGTGTTTATGTTTATATATATATATATATATATATATATATATATATATATATATATATATATATATATATATATATATATATATAATAATATATATATATATATATATATATATATATTATATATATACATAATGAATACGGAGAATGTATGAATATATGAATGTACGGAGCAAATGTTATCATTCAAATTAACTGTATGTGCAAAATGCTGTGATGTGATGCTGTGATGTGAAAATGTAAAAAAATATGTGTGTGTGTGTGTGTGTGTGTTAAAAACATTAAATATGTACAGATGTATACCCTTATATATAATGTAATAAAGGTAAAATATATACCTATATATAAGTTATATAAATATATATAATAGATAAATAATAGTAACCTGTAAACTATTACATCCTGCATACAGTATATTTTAGCAGATCAATTGTTGTTCCCTTCATGCACTTTTCAACTATTTTAGAGGAATTACATTTTTAATATGGTGCTGTAGTCCTTCTTTAAAATTTAAAAAGCAAACTCACATTGAATATTGACATTGCTTATGTTATTATATTATTTTGAAGCATTTTATTTATATATATATATATATATAAACCCCAACCGATTTTTTGAGGAAAGTCAATTAAGCAGATTCAGGCTCTGGAAAGTATACCGTACACTTTGCAAGAATTTCCCAGAGGCCCTGTATGGCTGCATTTGAATACATCCATACACTGCCTTATGGCCATCCTTGCTCAGGCTTTTAAATTATGCAAGTGGATTATGAACCACAAAACCTCAGTCAATTTGTCCCCTCGCTTGAGTAGTCTGAAGACCACCCGCCCCTCCAACGGCACTGCGTTTTACAGTGGGACTGGAATTACATTACGGCTGACACTGAAAACCGCCGCGGGGCCCGAAGCCAGTGAAACATGAAGGCTTTGACAGGATGCTTTTTTTCCTTCAATATATGAGAAATATTTTCAGTCTTAGCTGAGAAAAAGAAGTGTTCATTTTGTTTTATTAACAACTTGGCAATAAAAATAAAAACTCTGGAGGTGATTTTTTTAAAGAGGCGGTTCATCCATGGATACATCCATTTTGAATTTATATATAATTTTGAAATTATATATATAAGTATTGTATATTTAATTGATTTTTTAGCACATTTATTTTTTTACCATGGCTATACGTACAAATTACTATTATTTTAATGAAACATTTAAAATCTTTGAAAGTCAATGGAGCCCATCTATAATTAGGAACAATTCAATATAGTGTAAGCAAAAAAGGGAAGATTAGAAATGGGAACATTTTTTTTAAGTTGTCCAAGTCCATATTAGTTCATATTCAAATAGATCACTAGCTTATACAGACAGTCTAGACTGGTCTGTTGCAGAATATCCATTTTAAACAATAATGAAATTAGTCGTTGCACACATCCCTAATGCAAAAACAATGCAGCTTCAAGAAGGTTGCAAAGGCATCTTAAAAGTACCATATACAACAGTTTTGTGTGACTAAAGAGATAAACTGTAAGTTGCTCATGTTTTGAATAAAATGATTGATTCACTGATAAACAGTCTGAATAATTCACTGACTCTGAATGATTTGGTCGCAGTGGTTCACAGCTTACTAGAGGGGAAGATATCCATTGAATAATGACTTTAATTTCGGTCTGTTCCTCACCCAGAATCTCAAACAGAGAAAAGTCATTCTGACCACTTGTATGGTGCTTTTGGGGTTACTAATCCTCAATGGCCATGGGGATTGCAAGGACAAAAGGAACCAATTCCAAATTTGGAACAAAATGAGGATAAGTAATGACAGAATGTTGATTTTTGGCTGAACTAACCCTTTTAATAGCTGTAGCTATGTCTGTTGTGTTGCAGAGGGTCCAGCTGGGGGTCCGTATGTTTGGTGGGTTGCGGCCATCTGTACGAGGACATCCTGAACTCATGTGGGTCATGAGGGTGTGGAGCTTCAAAATAAAGTAGCGGAGAGAAGCTGCACTTTCCCTCTCATGAATACTAATGCTGGGCCACCTGCTGGTCAACACCCCTCTACATCACTGCTACAGCTAATCACATTCAGTTTATAATGAGCTACAGTTGTGATTGTGTTTTTTTCCCTTAGTTTGCAAGCACATGAATTCATAATTAGACCCAATAATCTCATAACTCAATCAGACTGAGAAATGGGAAGATGATTGGCCGGCGTGTGCCTCGGGATAAGGTATCTGTAAAGAATGCTGCTATGGCAATATAACATATTGATATTTGTTGAGAGTGGCAGCACAGTATTGCAAAATCTCATCATTTTGGTGGCTGGGTGATGGATGTCTATAAGTGCAAAATTGACTTTTCTGTTATGACCAGTTCTACCCTGGCAGTAATGGAAAAAAGATTGAGCCGATGCTATGAAGATCTTCAGGTGCTGCAGCCTTTAGAAATTAGATTTGCATATATATATATATATATATATATATATATATATATATATATATATATATAGTGTATATATATATATATATATATATATACATACACACACACATACATGTAAATGATCAACACTACGCTAATGTATCTTCAAATGCGGCAGCAAATGAACATGAGGACTCTCTTTGACATTTAGTGAAACACTGTCTGTGCAGCCTGTACCGTGTATAATTTAAGTTAACATGAAAGAAATTGCAGTATTTTCTTCCCAATTGTAACATCTGTGTGAAATGGCTTCTCAAACAGGAATGACTTGGGGAATTGTGTATAGGCTATATGAATGACTGTGGTTTGCCATTGCAGTGACCTCATGTAGGCTAACTGACAGCACCAGAAAACAAAGAAGAGATTAAAAATTACCTGGCACCTGACTTTTCCATATGTAGTAGTGCATGGATAAATCATTTTTATTAAATACTGCAGTTCTCCAATCAATTTTAATTTCATGGTGACTAACATCCATGATTTTACCTGCACTTATTATACCAGGCATTTTAGAGACAACTTTTATGTTTAAAACTAAACATATTTAGATATACGGGAAATCGCAATTGAAGACGATTTCGATATATCTAAATATTTTTGTGAAAGGTAAAACTTCCGAAATCTCCACGTAAACAATGCGTTAAGTACGTACGCACGCGATCACTTCCAGCGTCACGTTGGAGACGGTTCAGTTGGACATCTGATTCAGATCTACGGCTGTTAACAGGTACAAACTATATAAATACTGTTCGTTTTCTCACACAAACCGCTCGTTTTGTGTTTTTGTGTCTTAAGCCATCAATGTGTACTTACATTTACAAGTCATTAAATCATGTTTAATTTTGACTTCTCTGTGCAAGCTCTTTGAGGTGGGCTCCATAGACCTGCATTGTATGACTGACAGACAACCAACAGTTTGACCAAAAAATGTCAAAATTGAAAATGCTGTGGAAACAAAGACACCAACGTCTTGGATGCCCTTGAGGTAAGCTAAAACATATCAAAAATTAATTTCAAAGTGAACTATCCCTTTAAATTGTTTTAACCCTGTTAAACCTAGCGTATCATTTGACATGCAAATTTCTATGCGATTTATATGATCACATATGCAAACTTTTGCCTAAAAGGTTCAATAAACAACTCAAAATTTCACACAAGTCAAATCAATGTTATCTTTTATCTCAAATAGGAAATACTTCAATGTTTCTACATAATTGCCACTTTTCTTAATTATGAAAAGGTTTGTTTTAGTTCCAGGCCTGAGGTCAATTAAAAATTGACCTTATTTGTGTTTTCCATCACCGACATCTCTTAACTTAGACAAGACACACCCATGCTTCAAAATAGTACATAGAGTTTATTTTGTTCTCTCATCAGTGGAGTTGTTAAAATATGTTGTCATTCTTGATGAAGTGCAACAGTAGAAGGCAAACAGGATTCTTTACATGCTAGATAGTCACTCACACACAACCATGATCTGACATGGCAACAATTCCAAATAAAACCATACTTGCACTTGACCTGAAAGCGGGTGCTAGCAATACACAGGATTGCCCAAGCAGTAAAAACACGTTCCTTTAAGAAACAGGGAGAGAACTCTAAAACCAAATGCTAGGTTTCTCCTTTCCCCAATTCAAGTAGTTTTGTTTTTCTACAACAAATTCAAGTTCAATCTCAGAATTAAAAGGAAGTCCAGATAAAGAAACAAATAAATCACACTCCTGGGGGGTCCTGGAGTGAGGGATGGAGACAGGGAACAGAAAAGCCATCTGTGTTAACCAGGGTGACTTGCAACAGCAGTGAATGACGTGGGAGCTGCCTCACTGACGTGGTCCTGCGTAGCGGCCCTCGCTGGGTCCTGTGCCTCGACCGGCTCCGAAACTGGGTTTCTGAGCCATGCCTCCACGGGCGGGCGGTCCCCTTGACCCTCCAATCCTGTCACGCGGTCCCCCCGGGCCTCTGGGACGGATGTCCCGCCTGTCACCTTCACGGGCCGAGCGGGTCTTCTTTTCCTCTACGTTCAGTCGCACGTCTCCTCGCAGTTTAATGGGCTACAACACAGGAAAAAAGGTCATTCTACACCCAGCATTAGTCAGAAATATCCCACATCACTCAACATCTGAGAGTCACACGTACCCGATTGCTGAGGATCTTCTGCACGGGCTCAGAATCATCAAATACCACAAATCCAAAGTTAGGCAGCTTTCCACCGCTGTTGATTCTCAGCTCGAGAACAGTGCCATACTCTGAAAAGAAATCAGCAGGTAAGCTCATGCAAGATGAGGATCTGATCTATATTTTTAAAAGTTTGAATTGAGAAGGGTCATCTTCAACACTTACGTTCAAAGAATTCTTTGAGCTCATTCTTATCCACATCGTGAGGTACGTTTCCAACAAAGAGTTGGTGGCTGTCGGGATACCGTACCGTCCGCCGTACCTCTGACTCCCCGCTCTCACCCTCCCGGACCACTAAACCAGAGATTAAATAAATGATTCATGTCCTTTGAGGTTACTTTTAATTCAACATTCAATTTCACTGGAGTATATGCTACTTCTATGCACACATAAAGTTCATTACAAAGCAAATTTAGCAGCTAATCGCCTCTTTCGTAAATATTTTAAAAACTGTTATAATGGACCCATACTAGATTCAGTAGACTTTTGCACACCTCCTGGTCTCGATGTTCTGTGAGCAGGAGAGGGTCCTGGTCTCTGGTCACGTGGTCTCTGGTCTCTCTGGGGTCTCTGTGCTGTGGTCTGTGTTTCTGCTTTCACCTCTACTCGAGGCTATGGAGCACAAATCACAATCAATCAAAAGCTGAAATTATTTAATGCAAAATTCCCAGAACTACAACAAAACTTCCTTGATTAGGATCTACAGTAAGTTACATTACTGGAAAAATACAGAAACCTTACACTAAAATAGTTTAAGTACATATTTAACTACTGAGCAATATGAATGAACATGTTTTTACTATAGGGTTAGTTGCATGTGATTAAACACTTTTTATAGTAATTACTAAAGTAACAAGGACACTATAAAAAGGTTATACTGACTTCATCCTAATAACTGCTTTTACATTTAATTCAGACATAAGCGATATTAAATATTCCTAAAATGGAGTAAAGGAGTGTTGCGACATCTACCTGGGCAGATGGGACTCGGACAACATGCGGAGGGACTCCTGTGGCAGGGACCACTCCTCCTGGTGGGAGATTCTTGCTAGTGACTGAAGCCCATGAAAATTGCTGAAAACAAGGAAGGATTTAATCTCACCCATCCAGTTTGGGATGACTGTACAGCTTCACAAAACAGGTCAGTTGACATGAGAGAGACTCAACAGACAGTGATGAACGAGTGTGGTCTTACCCGGTTCTCCTCTGGCATGGCGGGCGCGGAGTCAGCTGGTGTGGGCGAAGGGGAAGATCTCTGAGTCTTTTCCTCAACATGAACCTCAGGCTGGCTGACAGGCTCTGGTTTCAGCTCTACAGCTGCTGGCTCAGGCTCCACCTCTGCTTCTGGCTCAGGCTGGGGCTCTGGAGTTATAGACACCTCTTCTTGCGGCCCTTCGGGCTCCACGCTGTAAATGGACAGACTTGCATGAAACTATCACTCAATGGTAAAAAGCAACACTTTTTGGAGGGCATCATAACAGCCTTGTGATAAGGTTACAGGAGCGTGTGTGACTTTTGACTTCCAACACACGCACACGATTTGCATCCTGCCTTACTCAAGTGATTATCAAATGGAACGATATTAAATGAGCTGAAAACTGAATACAAGTTACCAAGGTGTCTGATCGTAGTATCCAGCAGAGTCATCCTGGACCACCTCAGGCGAGTGTACTGGCTCCAGCTCCTCCACGTCCTCCTCAGACTCTGTGAACAACAGGAGATGAATGAAGTCATCTGCTCACAGCAAGAGCAATGGGGAGACCGATTAATCTAAAGATGCCTGAAAAACACCAACAATATCAGCTGCTCACCCTCAGGTGGTTCTGAGTCGGAGTCCCCAAACACTTCATCCTGGTACCGGAAGATATCGTTGTGTACATAGAACTTATTTGCAACGGTTCCCTAAAAGATTACAACAATAAAATATAATTAAATGATCTAAAAGAGATACCAAGTTAATTTGTTGGCAAAAAGGCTAACTCTACCTAAAGCCATTTAATTACTAAGAACACTATTACTAATCAAACGCTAAAGATCAGAAGTTGATGCATCCAAGACACTTAGTCTATTTAATCATCTGTGATTACTGAACAAAGACTTATTTTTGATTCGAACAAATGCTGATGAATGGAGGAGACTAAACGTGACATGGGGATGGCATTGACTGGGGAGGAATGCAGAAAATTAAGTATCCCTGCGCATTAAACTTTACTCTACACACATGAAATATCTAACCAATTATTTCTTAAAGTTAGGGGCATGACAAGATCTTGTGCCAAATGCTCTCACGGTATTAAAACGTGACATTTCTCTTCTTGGCGAAAAGCAGCTTCACTATCAACATGACTGAGCTCAGCTTGTGGCAAAACCTTTTAAAGGGCTCACATTATATTGTCTTTTACTGCGTAAGATAATGATAATTATAACTCATAATGAATGTCACTTTCAGTTCTACATTCAAAGAGGTTTAATTTAGGGCTGTCACTATTCCTCAATTAAATTGAAGGCCTTTATTTTTGAGAGAAAACTGACAAATCACATAAGTCACGTTTTATTAGGCTATTTACATTGTGAAATAATGTAAAATACCAGTACATAAAGCAAAATAGCTATAGAATATTTTAGTTTCATAGACCGCACAACAAATCCTTTCATTTTAACAATATTCAGAACAGAACATTAAATATATGTATAGGGTTCGCTCGCAAAGGTCCAGATCGCATAATTTAGTAGTGGAACATGAAAATCATTATTTCTCCACATGTGCACCATTGGACTAAGAGCCCTGGCGAATGCTGTATGTACGTGAACAAATAAACCGGAGAAAACGTGAATGACTGCTTTATGATCTATTCAAAATAACGAACGTTACAGATGAATAACTCCCGTGATAAATTAAGAAATGAGTCACTGCAAACCATTTTTATCATAAAAAGTTGTCAACTATCGAAGCTGGAGTTTTAAATCTTTCTAATGGTGTTCAGTTTGTCTAGATAAAATAAGTAGAGTGACATTTTATCGATTAATGACTATTAAACTTATCTGGGGCCCGAAAGGGGTTAAATTAGTGTTTTTGGTGATCCAGTTCAAGTAGGTGGCGCTGTAACAGAAAATTAGGGTCCTGAAACTGCGGTCCTAGAACTGGGGTCCTCAAACTGCAGTCTCCGGTTGTGCAGGAATATCCTTCTTGAAATAGGCAGTTGTCTCATTTACACTCAAGCCTAGAATGCGCATTCTAGCGGACAGTCGGCATTAGTTCTCTCGGTTTGTTCAAGTGCAGCTTTTTACCCCGACACGAGGCGACAACAGAGTTGGCTTTCATCAGTGCTAGTTCGTCGGCTTGGTGTGTTCCAGGCTTTAGTGTGTTCAAGCGCAGCTTTTTATGCGATGCGAGACAAGTCGACTTTCAGAGCTATTTTTTTGGCATCCCTACCTTAAAACGAATCCCTCAGAAAACTAGTTTTGTTATATTAATTGGTAACAGGCACAGGTCAATTCTAATTTAACAATCTTGTCGGTTATAAAGCTTCAGTTGTCAGTTAGGGAGAAACAAAAAACAAAATGAACATCCCTAGGCTGCATAATACATTTAAACATATATATATGAAATAGTGCTATTCTGAAATCACAAATGCTGCATTTCAAATAAATTAATATGCTCTGCAAGTTTCAGAGTGAAGCATCAAATGCCTGATATTTTCTCGCCTGTGAGTACTTCAGTGGTGGTTATCATTTCAGATTTTCAATTTTTACTTTCAAATTTAGTATTTACTCCACACAATCTCACATATTTCCAATGGTTTACATCTGCATTGGCAGATGTTCAAAGACAATAGTTCAGATAATTCCCCCAAGGTCTTGTGACCAATTTCATCTGATAACAATGTTGTGAAGAAATCTTCATACCTCAGGTGCCAGAACAAAAGTCTGCATGAACTTCCTCATGGGCTGCATGTTATTAGAGAGCTCCCCCAGAACTTGCACCACCACTCCCTCGTTCAGGGTGGCATGGGCATCGACATGTCTGATCTTAGTGTGACAATCACGGAAGCTGAGAGCCATCACCTTCTTATGGATTTCCTGTTCAAAAAGAAAAATGACATTGAGCTACTACTGAACCTAAACTAGTATTAATTCCACAACACTTGCATTGAAACTCACAGACTGTCCGTAGACTGCTTCAGCTGGTTTGCCGTTATTATCCAGACCACCATGTACGTAAGAGGAGTTCTTGCCGTAAAACCTGAGAAAGATAAATGCAACATAGTTTAGTTTTATTGCAATTTGTGCCGTCACATTTTAAACATGCATTTAACAGCGAGGGATTGTGATCACATTTCTGCAAAGCTCATTTGCAAAGAAAATCTGATTATGAAGGTAGCAAATCCTCACCTGTGCAGGTAGTCAGGAGCCTGGTTCAGCAGGGTGTAGTACTGTCGGACAAACTCTCGCCCGACAAGCTGGGCACTTGGCTTCTCCATCACCATTTCTTTGGTCAACTGGATTCAACTAAACGAAGAAAATGACTCATTAAAATACTTCATCATCATGTCCCAAAAAACATGAACAACATGGCTGTTCTCCTGGTGAACACAAAAGAGCTGTCAGAAACATCTTGTTCCTTCTAGAGAAAGTCATACGGGTTTAAATTACATGATGGGTGACTGAGAATTACTACTTCTGGTTGAAAACCTATAAAGGTAGGTAAACTGCATCTGTTGATTGAAAACTAGGACAGACCCTTCCGTGAAACTGAAACAAATCCCTTTGTTAAGCCCATGAGGCCGTTTCATTTCGAAAGTCGATCGTTTCTATAGATTTCAAATGGAAACAGCCACACCCTATATGAACATTACTTGGTTTAGCTGCCCATCATGTAGGGTGGGACATTATAGCTGATTATCAACCAGATGAATCCATTGTGAGATGGGCTAAATTAACGTTACGTTAGGCCCGACCAAGAAACACCGCGTTGCCATCTTAAGCCCGGTTGGTTTGTGATCACATTATGCCATTTGATAATAAAAGAAAAAAAAAATGTACCCAGTCAGATACACAATATAAGCCAAAACAATGATTTTCTTAAATCGTCGTTCAAGAATCAGGCACGTGCCCAGTACTTTGTCGCATAAGCTTGGACCAGATGATGAATATCAACAGCATACAATAACATTGTAATTACATGTGTGGAAAATAAGTTAAAGAATATTTAGTGTAAACGTCGTATAACACGTGTATTACAATGTAATAACAATTCAAACGCGGGATCGCTCTTTGATGGAAATGTCGGTTGGTGGTGAGGTGAACTAGCTAAAGCTAATCCTCACAGCGTCGAGCTAACGTTACAAAATCCCACCCAGCGGCCTAACCGTGAGACTTACCGCTTAAGTTCTCGATTAAAGTGACACATTTTAACATCCGATATGTATAAATATAAAAAATGTTGGAATTGTAGATTTTTACCAAAATAAATCCAGCACATGTCTATTAGCTGCGCACGAGCTATTGGATACAGTACGCTAACCGGACTACAAAACAATACAAATACATAAAATAATTATTTTTTTATCTCTCATATTTTTTTTTTTTAGCCATTTAATTCCAAAAACACTTACCAAGAGGGAATCAGTAATGTGTGTTTGGATTGAGTCTGAAGGGATTTGAGTGAAGCGCCGATAGCTGTGAAGCTTTTAGCTCAGACACACTGGTAGCAGCGCGTGTGGCGAAATGCCGGTTTCACACGAGCTCCTACTAAATCAACGGTCCCACTGATCGCTGAACCCAAACGCCAATCAGATTGACTCAACGGTTTTGCGCGTCCAATCAGCATTCGTCTACTGAAAGCCCCCAAACGAAGGATCGAGCAAGGTTGTTAGGCCCGCACGGATATGAGTTACGCAGCAGCAGAACATGTTGATTGAATTCTTTGCGCATTTTGTTTGCGAAACAAACGAGTTGCCAGGTAATGTCTATGCACATTAGATACTGTAAACCACAAACATTAAAAACATAGTGTTTTGGGGGGACTGTTGGGAAGTGAAGAAAATATAGGCTACAGTACAGGTCTCATTTCACTCCAGAAACCAAAATACATCAATAAGAAATACATGCAATTTACTTTTTTTCATTATTATATTTATTTTATCACAATTAAATACATTTACCTAATTTTTGTTATCAGAATACCTATAAATAATGTGTGGCAATTAAAATAATTTTGTTTAAGTATATTTGCCTTTATAGGTGTTTACATCATATTTTACAACATTACTATTTACTACAACATTACTACAACATTACTAACATATTACAACATAGTAATATTTGTTTTACAGATGCTATGCTATATTAATATGGCTAATTAAAAATCACAGTATAGGCTAATATTGAGTCCTTTTATAGTCTTTGACTAGCCTACGTAGACTCAGTCGGGCTCAGTGGGCTACTGTAATGACATTTGTGGGGTAATTAATCTCTTGAAAGTAATGCCACTCACAATGCAAAAAAATAATAATAATAATAATTCAATGAGATTAACACATTTGGATGCGGTCACAGTGGGTTAGATTTGGCATCAATGTGCCAGAGAAAATCTCTAGCGCGGATTTTTCTAATGATATTTACAAATCTGGCAGAACTGCATTGGAGTTTGATATAAATTATGATTCGTAAATAAAATTTATTTTGAGATCGTATATTGTCCATTAGGGGGCGACACGCTTCCCATGCATGTGCGTTTGAAAACGATATTGGATGTATTGAGCTTCATTTACATCGTGAGATAAGAGGATCGTGCAGAACCTTTATTTTACGGTCTATATGGAGAATTTTCTTGGGATGCTTGAAGTTGAAACGCAGCCAGATCATTTGTTTGTATTTTTAAAGGCATACCAACAATCATGATTAATAAATCTCACCAATCAACAGCTCTCGTTAGTTGAGTGTTAACTAAACATTTTTTCTGTTCAATATAAGAGATTGCAGATTGACTGTTTTACTCACTGACTGTTTAAGCACTGTTTGTAGGCTATTGACCTTGAGAAAGATGTAAGATTGCAGGCAAAGAGAGAGTTAATCTTTCAGACAAATTGTTTATTACAATCAACATGGCATGGGATGAAAAAATGCATTCATTTGTTCAATGTTCTTCTGAAGTATTCACCAATGTTGAATGCTTCTTTCAGCATGCATCAACACTGACAGATAGAATAATGTATTAAATATTTATAGAAAACTTGGGCAAATCTAAGTGTAAAAAAATCAGAAATAAAATTGAACACATTATTATTGAACACACTATTGAACACAGCTGCAAAATCTTATTTTGCAGTATTGAAACCATGTTTTATTTTTGCTAGGGTGGTCTATGGTCTGTCTGATGTCTGACTCTATATTAGCCTTTATTTGATTCGGATTGGCTGGAAGGTGAATTCAGCACAGGTAGGCTAGTTCCAGTCAGTTTAATCACCTCTCTACTTTCACTTTCATGAGCACAGAAAATTGTCAATTACTGCTATTAACAATAGCTTATTTACTGAATCGCCAAATTTTATTTCTCAGGAACGAGGTGGTAACATTGCTGTTTATGCAGATATTGTTAAACCTCAGGTATAGGCTAATTCATTTTTGGTAGAGATATCAAACGGACAATCTCTGCTTTTGTACTTTTGACTGAAAAGTTTACTTTTTATAGTGTCCTATCAAACTTCTTACAGTTTTATAATGGCTAAAATTGTTTATTTAAATATTATATTTAAATACATAATATCACAACTTTGTATTTGGTATTGAGAAATAGTGATTTCGACTTCAGCGAAAGTTACATAGCCTACACCTATAGGTGGCAGTAAAGACTGCATTCATGTGAGTGAGTTAGTTAGTAGCAAAGACTTTTTTATTGAAAGGGAAAACAGGTTGTAAACAAGGACGTTGTTTTTACTTTAAACAACACGTTATAACACACAATTTACAAATGCATTATAATGTCATTATATAGATCAGTTATTAGTAGCCTAAAGGATGCTTAGGCTCAAATGTGAACTTGAGATTTGAATGGTGGAAGAAAATAGTTCCTCTTAATAGAGTGTTTTAAAAGACACTGTTGTTTTTTTTTTATTATTGTTATTATTATCTATTCACACACATGTGCCGTCCAACTGTTGTATTGACCATTTTGCAAGATGTAAGCAACACTGGTCCAGAAACACTTCCTGTCTCAGTTTGTAACTGTTTTCTTTATTTCACATGTAAAGAAAAAATCTTAAAGATGTTTGTTTAACTTTTTGATTCAGTTTTATATGTTCTGTTGGTTGTATTTTATCCCAGCTTTTATGTAGTGTTAAAAAACCTAAACATGTAGTGCTTCTTGACCAGTTTTGTTTACATCTTGCAAAATGGTCTGTAAACGCAATATCACACTCGTAATTGTGCGATATGGCGCTATATCAGGACGGCTGTGTAGTGATTGCCTACGGCCGAATCACAGACATGCTGAAATGTAAGCAATTAGGTACGAGAGGCCTATTCACTATACAGCACACCTCGAGTAGGCCTACCTTATTACTTTTATAAAACAGTTACCACACAATACAATATTAAAATAATAATAAAATGTATATGTTACTTTGAATTAAATTCATTAAATAATAATTGACAGTGACAGTAAATGGCAAGATATTCCTAGTTGTAACATGCCTCATCTTGTGGCGTGATATTACTCATTTAAAGCACAGCTAGCCATGGATTATCCCTTATTCCTGGTCGTTAACTGTCAGAAATCTGTATTTACAGCTGTTTTAATTGTTGTTATAGCCTTTTTTTGTGTGTATGTTTTTGTCTGTTTTTTTTAAGCAAACCCTAACATTAGCTCTAAAACATAAAGAAATCACTCTCAATAATTTTCGACACAGGCAGAGAATGATAGTGTACAGTGTTTAAAAGTTTTATATCTGTACGATATTTGGAAAAAAAAAATGTTTTAAAAGAAGTCTCTCTTCTGCTCACCAAAGTCGCATTTATATGATCCACAATAAAGCGTACAGTACAAAAAAGTGTACAGTACTGTTGTGAAATATCATTACAATTTAAAATAACTTTTTTTCTATTTGAATAGCCTTCACTTGATTATATCAGGAGAAGTGACTTCTTTTAAAAACATTTATACTGATCTAAAACGTTTGAAAGGCAGTGTATATGTCATCATTTTGATTAACATCAAACAAAAACAACCCTGATTTTTAATAAGAAATGTAATGTTGTGATTTTGTGATCTGCAGCATTCTGTTTTGAGGGTTAAGAAGGAGTGGAGAAGAGTGTTTTACCCCTCCCCGGTGCAGATGTGGGCTGGACTGAGCAGCACAGTGGCTGGCTGGAGCTCTGCCATTGTTTGAGATTCCTGACGTGAGTGTCTGGCTGGAAGGGTGAGCCTGGTGACTGGGTAAATCCTGCTCTTTCTCTCTAGCTCTGCTTGATCCCCGCTGAGACCATCAACTCTTTTTCCCACTGCTTAATACATGCAACATGCCTAAAACATGGTTCTGTTTGAGTTTGAACTATAATAGAGCCTAAATTATTGGTGGTTTAGAAATATTAATGCAACATAGTGTGGAAAAAAAAAATACAGATTACGACTTTAAGCAAAAACAAACTAAGAATTGCCTTCTGGAATAATCCAAAATGTTTAAGGAATCTTCTTAGCCTAAATTATTATAAAACAAATGTATAAATACGTGTTTGTTGAGAGGGCTGTTTTAGTTTGATTTGTGGATGTTTTTCAGCATTTGACTGTTCACTGCAACCAGTTAAACCCCGAGGTAGCCACATTGCCTCGGAGGCTTAAAAATAATCCTGTAAATACAGACTCCTAAAATATATATTTTAAAATGCAAAAGGAAATTACGTAAACGTCCACTCCACCCTCGAGGAAACTACTAACATATGTGTTCCAGATTTTTAGCCCCACAGTATATAGAGATCCCGCTGACCATGCACCGTTGTTTTCTTTGCACATTTACAGTGTTTATGTAGTCATAATCGTATTTACTTCAACGCTAAAATGATCTTGGGTGCCGGAATAAAACAAATGATCTGTAAACATCATATTTGACAAAGTTTGTCATTCTTTCCATAGCAAACATTAAAGTATAAATGGGTTATGCAGTTACGAACCTGGGGGAAATAGATCAAGACAAATGGATAAATGCATGCAAAGATTGAGTTTGAAAAATTCAGTAGCTTTTATTTCTGTAAAGAGATTCATAGTGCTCACACTGTGGCAAATACTGCAAATGTATGTGAACATGCTAGAGGGAGAAAAAAATGAATCTCATCCTGCGAGATTCTGTCCTCTTGGATTCAAATAATATTTCCTTTTATTATTCAGCTTTTAAAACACTCAGCATTTGGCCCTGACGTCTGACAGGAAACAATATGCAAATAAAAACATCCGCCTGTAGATGTTCAGGGCTCAAATTTAAAGACGTTCTCAGATTTAATAAAGCAATCAAAACAATAAATCCACAACCGCAAAGAGTGCAACAAATTAAACTAAAAGTTTATAAAGCAAGCAGAAAGAACATTTATTTGGAAACTTTATTTTGATTTGTACATTTCCACCTTCCAAACTCCAAACTTACAATACAAGCCCTGATTCTTAGTTTAAAAAAAAAAATTGTGGATCAATTTCCAAAGCGAAAAAAAAGTGTTTTTGCAACATATGTAGTTCATCATATTTAACTCTCTCTACAGCCTGTCCAATATTTAACTTTAAAAAATGGGCAGTGTTCAATCACTTATTGTGATAGTTACCATGTGGATTGTGCACTTCCTTTTAAACATTATAAATGTTTAGTGGTATATACAGGTTGTTAGAAATCGCAATTAGCACCTTTAATTTGATTTTAACTTAAGGGTTAGCACCTCGCCCCAATAGTATCTAGAAAGCGTCAATGGTAGACGTGCTCAGATGACAAGATCAGCGTCGACGTCCTCTGAAAGCAGAAAACAGCCAAAGTTAGCAAATAAAATGAACTGAACATTAAAGAAATATGAATTTGCATGGTCAAAAACTCACGCTCTTTGATTCCAAAGCAGTTGGCCCACTCCTCGAGAGCAATGTACTTGTCTTGGTCAGCATCGCACTGCTCGAAGAAGCTGGTGGTGCAGTGCTCCATTGGGATGAGAGGAGCACGCAGGGGGGACAGCTCGGTGTGGGACAGGAACCTTATATAACACAAAATAAAACGTGCTTTTAGATTCAGAAAACCTTTTACTGACATATTACACTGTAAAAGCAATTGTTGTTTCAACTTAAAAAAGGAAGTGTGTGATTACAATGACAATTTAAGTTTAGTCACCTCAAATATCCAAGTTGTCACTTAGTCGAATTTCACATTTAAAGGAGTAGTTTAATTTACTCACCCCCATGTGATCCAAGATGTCCATGTAATTCTTTCTTCAGTCGAAAAGAAATTAAGGTTTTGATGAAAACATTCCAGAATTTTTCTCCATATAATGGACTTTAGTGGGAACCAAACGGTTCAAGGTCCAAACGACAGTTTCAGTGCAAACTGCAAACTGGTCAAAGGGCTTTAAACGATTCCAGACGATGAATAAGGGTCTTATCAAGCGAAACGATCACTCATTAAAAAAAAAAAATAAATAACGAAGTTTAAGTTTTATAAGCTCAAATGGTCGCCTCTGTTCTATGATGCGCGTTCGTGAGCCTCCTGTTAGAACTCGTTTATCAAAATGAACAAATCTTTTTTCGTGTCATTTGGTTAATTCAACGAACAAAATGAACGAATTGACTCGGGAAAAGATTTGTTCATTTTGATGAACGAGTTTGAACAGGAGAGTCGAATGCGCATCACAGAACACGGCGAGCATTTGTGCTTAAACTTAAACTTCATTATTTATTTTTTTTAATGAGCGATCGTTTCGCTTGATAAGATATTCATCGTCTGGAAATTTTTAAAGCCCTTGAACAGTTTGCAGTTGAAAGTGTCTTTTGGACCTTGAATCGTTTGGTTCCCACTGAAGTGCATTATATGGAGAAAAATCCTGGAATGTTTTCATCAAAAACCTTAATTTCATTTCGACTGCAGAAAGAATGGACATCTTGGATGACATGGGGGTGAGTAAATTATCAGTAAAAGTATTTTTTAAAAGTGAACTACTCCTTTAAGTTGACTAAACTGGTAATAGCTGTTATAAAATATCCATTTTTTAGCATCATTTTCTCTGAAGTATGTTATAGGTTTGGATAGCTGGAATGGCTGTGAAAATGAGTTAAACATACCCGTCAATAGGGTGCTGGTCAAGCTGGCCAAACTGCCAGTGAACGGGGAAGATGTACATGTTGTAGTTCTTCTCAAAGTCCAGGGCCAGAAGGTCCAGAGAATGCTCACCGGCCTGCAGCCTCTTCTCGTTCTCATAAATCTTCTTCACCTAAAAACACAGCGTGAGGTTTGGCATTTCAGTATTTCACCCTCAAAATATTTAGCCCTACATTTAAGATTCATGCATTTGAATTGCATACAACATTTCTATCCATTTGGATTATACAGTTTCAACATAAACTAATAAACCTAAGCGGATGCATATTTGCAGTCACACATAGAAAAAGAAATCTTGACATAGTTTATTTATTTTTTGATCTATTTGATTTTACATGAATGCCTTATTCTGCATGACCATATTCTACATCCCTTCCCAATACTTAAATTTAACAACTGCCTTATTATTAATAAGCAATAATGATTTGGAGTTTACGAGGCAAAAGTCGTAGTTAATAGTTAGAGAGAAATGGACCTCACGTTTTTAGTATCAAATAGTTCAGTCAAACTACATTTATTCAATTGAAACATGGTTAAAATATGGCTAGCTGTGCAGCAAGCAATATTAAGTTGGTTAACGAGATTGAAAAAATCATTGGATTTATTGATGAGAAACATATTTTCATGATTTGTAATCACATTTTTTTCTTTTGTCAAATCAACTTAGATAATTTATGTAGTTCAGATAACATAATATTTTGAGTTTCTAGTGATTAAATCAATCTCCTTCATTGTATTAACTCAATTTTTCCAGTTCAATCAACTTAAAATTTTAAGGCAACCAGGTTACTTATTTTTTTAAGTTAAACCAACAATATATTTTTTTTACAGTGGTTATTGCATATTAAAAACATTCAATTTATTAGTATTACAGAATTCTTACCTGTATTTTTTAATTTTCTCAATGATCTACGACTGGTAAAATATGCATCACGTTAGTTTATGTTCAAATGGATGAAAATTAAATCTTTGTCTATCCCATGTTACTGAACCAATCTTCAGTTAAAATCATTTTTACAATGCTATGTAGAGGATAGTGGACAGTTCAGCTGGTTTTAAAACAGTAAACAGTTGAACTGACTCTGAGTTTCTGCTTCTCGGTGAGCAGGTTATTGTCTTCATCGCGCTCGTACAGGGTCACCAGCACGTTCTTCAGCCAGTCCCTCATGCGCAGGGGAAACTCATTCAGCTCGTTGTCCATGCAGGGGGCGATGACTGAGGGGAAATCCAGACATTCGATTTGTAATAAATAATAAACACAAACAGCATGCTAACATGCCCCTTAGCACATAATGCAGCATAATAGTCTAAAAGGAGGCAAATTACAGCCCTCTGGCTAATATAATGTTATAGATGTTAGGAGCTAATTCGATAATGTCTAAAACCAGTTTTCTGAGTCTCTCACTGAGACACCCTGCTTAGCAATGAGACTACACCGCAGCAGGAGCTCCATCTGAGCCCTTCAGTCCTGACTCATCCCATCAGGCGTACAACGACAGATTTAGGGGGATTCGGCCTGCTTTGTGGAGCAGCACTAGCAAGCTCAGGCTCGCCCTGTGCTCAGTGTTTGGAGGGGGCAACAGGGACACCTGAAGCTACAAGCCATCAATCACTTCCTTGAATCGCTCAATTCAACTTGCGTTCATGGCAGAGTGAGTGGTCTAAATTTCTGTCAGTCTGTTTGAATGTTTGTGCACTCGATTTCCTTCACAGTCGTGCGCTCACATTTGCAGGGTCCGATGTAGTCCAGGTGCAGCTTGTGGCCCTTCTTTGTGCCCTCCAGGGTGCATTTGGTGGCAAAGAAGTGGCAGGAGGACTCGTAGGTCTTGTTGTCAGTGCCACAGACCTGTGACAGAAATATGAGCGGTCATAAATGCCACCGTCGTCAACTTGACAGGTTTGGATTTCCCCAAGGTATCCTACTAATGTTTACTGACATTATTTGGCCAATACATAAACTAGCATTTCAATCAAGCTGCTAAAATGGTGTGCTTGTGTTTCTAGGCATTGCTGTCACTGCATATGGGGAGACATGAGACAGATGTGAAATGAAGGAAATTACTAAAGACACGCACATGCTCGTAATCGCCAATTGGGGCGGGGCAAGTCAAGGGGTCCTGGCACACACACATGGGCTGGTTGCTGTCATCAACCTCGCACACCTTGCCTTTCTTGCAGTGATGGTTTAGGCAGGGGTCTGTAAGTAAAACAATTAAGTTAAATAAATAAAATATTAAATTCTTTCATTAAGTACTCACCCTGATGTCGTTCCAAATCTGTAAGACATTCATTTAACTTCGGAACAAAAAAGATCTTTTTTTTTTTTTTTTTTTTTAAATCTGAGAGCTTTCTGTCCTTTCATTAACAGCCTACACAACTACCACTTTAAAGCCCCTGCAAGGTAGTAAAGACATCATCTAAGACCAGTAGTCCACGTGTCTCCTGTGGTTTAACTGTGGTTCAATTTTAAGAAGTGACGCGACGGCTTTGTTTGTGATTTTTTTAAAAATAATAATTTAGCACTTAATTTACAATTTTTTTTTTATTTTGAATGGGTGTTCATGCAACAACGTCACAACACATGCGTTGGGGTGCTCTCGTGAAGGCGCTTTGGAGATTGATATTTTTTTTAAACAAAATGGTCAATTATGTTTGTTGCACATACAAAGCACTCTAGTCGCTGGATGGATTACTTTAATTATGCCTTCTTTTTATCTTTCTGGGGCTTGAATGTGGTAGTTGCTTAGGCTGTTAATGGAGGGACAGAAAGCTTGCAGATTTAATTCAAAAGATCTTCTGAAGACGAATGAAAGTCTTACAGGTTTGGAACAACATGAGGGTAAATAATATTTCTATCTATTAGATTCTATCTATCTATCTATCTATCTATCTATCTATCTATCTATCTATCTATCTATCTATCTATCTATCTATCTATCTATCTATCTATCTATCTATCTATCTATCTATCTATCTATCTATCTATCTATCTATCTATCTATCTATCTATATTAAACATTATATTTTATTTTATTTAATCCTTTAAAGGGCATATATTCAAAAAAAAAAATCTTCTCAAGTGGATTTACATTTCTTTTCCCCCTTTCTAAATATTTTGTGGTTGGCAAAAACATCATGTGGCTAGATGACTGGCACTGGCATCAACTCTATGTCTGAAAACATAATTATAGCTGTCTACATTTGACTTATCTGCAGCCTGTTATTACCCATGGTCTCATGTACATCTACACACGTTATCACAACTTCACTCATACAACAGCAGAAACATCTCTGTACTGTACAAAACTTTGGTTGTGGTGTGGAAAAGACATTAAACTCACTCTCAGCAATAACATCCTCCACAACTTCAATGGCCTCATCAAATTCTCCGGTCTCCACCTGGACTGGGTTAGCTCCCACTTCCGGCTCCTGAATAATTAGACAGAAAATAGTATCATGGGTATGGTCTGTAGAACCAAGTCCAGTTTTAAACACATCTTGCCTATTTCATGTGAGGAAAATATGTAAAACTGCACTGGGAGTGAATGACCCACATTACTGCACAGTCACAACAAGAGTTTTGCTTTTGTGTCCAACACAACTGGCATCTGTGTGCACATGTGGCGAAGCAATGAATTGTAATTATGCCCTTTTAGATATATTTTCAAACTTTTATGGATTTCAGTCCCCCGAGGGATTTTAACAGGAAGTTGAACATGTGCATATATAAACACATCTGGTCCCATAAAGGGGGTAAGGTGTCTATTTTTGGCCAACTACTGGCTTGAGAAGGCTTCTTAAAAATGCAGTTCGGTCTTATTAAAAAAAGCAGAGAGAAGTTTTTAAAAGATTTAAATATCAGTTTAAGTATATATAACATACCTCTTCAACAACTGGCTCCTCTTCAGTCTGTAAATTAAATTTGTATGCAGTTTAGTCAAAGTTTAGTCACAAAGCAACATTACTGAGGGAGCTACGGACATAAAAAATGCTCTTTGGTTTTTAAACCAAAGCTTGTTTTATATCATTTAATTTTAATATAATGCTTATTATGTGACCCTGGACCACAAAACCAGTCGCATGTGTCATTTTTTTTAATAAATGCTGAATAAATAAGCTTTCCGTTGATGTATGGTTTGATATGACAATATTTGGCCGAGACTATTCTGGAATCTGAGGGTGCAATAAAATTGAAACATTAAGAAAATTTCCTTTAAAGTTTTCCATTTATGTTCGAGATTGTGCTGCATTCACTCACAAAAACAAATGTTTTAAATATTTACAGTAGGACATTTACAAAATATCTTCATGGAACATGATCTTTACTTGATATTTGGCATGCAAGAAAAATGGATAATTCTGACCCATACAATGTATTGTTGGCTATTGCCACAAATATACTCGTGCTACTTGTGACTGCTTTTGTAATCCAGGGTCACATATAAATAATAGATTTATATAATATTTATCTTTCATATTTACTTACTGGAGCAGCCAGAGTCTTGCCAGCGAGGCAGAACAGGAAGAAGATCCAAACCCTCATCTTGAGTTCCTGCCTAAGCAAAAACACCCAAAACCTTAGTATTTACAGAGCATCACTTTATCATTTTAGTGTTTTGTAGGAGTATGAGTATGAGTTCCAGTCGGCCCTATATATTCCTTTTATATAAATCCACCCGTAACTCGAGATCAATACACCTCAGATGCTGAACCACACGCGTTCGGGCCACCAGACCTGCTCTGTATGCTCACCACAGACACGTAGCCTACAGAAGTCAGTCTCTTCAGACACAGAAGCTGATTGAGATAAGAGCTCTGTCTGTCTTTGTTCTGCTAGCTCGACTGCTTCCCTCTCGCTCAAAGAGCGCCTGGAAGACGGACTGATGCGATATGTTCTCCTTGAGAAACGACACTTTCCTGCAGGAAGATAGGGGCTGTTTGTCTGAAAGCACTCACTCTCATGTCCATTTTCTTTGTACCAAAGATCTCTCTTGCTTTCCCCTAGTCTTTCTGAATCAATATAGATATACTTTGTTTACGGCTGGAAAGTTCAAAGCAGCCATCAGTAGACCATCACTGGGAAGATCCTATCTAAGGCATTTTTGTTGCATCAGAGATCGAAGCCAGACACTATTGTTTTAAAAATAATGAAACTAGCTACGAAACAAAAGATACCCTGCCATTTGTGAACATGAAAGGCTCGATTCTGATGTTTATTGTGTTGGATTATTAGAGTTATTGGTTATTGAGGTCAATTTCATGTAACAAGCATGATGAAAATGTGTCCCGACATACTTGGTTTTTGACTTACAAAGCTAATTTCTCACCCCTCGAGCTGTGGTGGGCCTGTTTGTGCATGAGTGGATAATGGGTGGGATTAGTGCATAAAATCTGTGCAGTAATTGGCCGAGTTATACAATTCTTGAGGGAATTAAAGAGTCTTCTTGAAACTACTGACCTGAGAATATTTTGCCCAGCAACTGCTGAGAATCTCCTTGGCTTGTTGCTCAAGGTTGAAATATTCCTATATTCATGAAAAACTACATGAGGCTAGTTAAAATCGGCATGAGGGTGAATTTCAATTTATATATTTCCTAATTGCATCTCAATGTGACAGATTCATACGTGAATGTTTAATTTATTTATTTATTTTTTACTTTTGAGCTCATATTTTACCTAATGGCACCGGCCGCCGTAGCCGCCGACTTTGGCCCTTTCATCGCTGCTTATATATATATATATATATATATATATATATATATAGCTACGAGCAGCGATGAAAGGGCCAAAGCCGGCGGCTTCGGCGGCCGGTGCCATTAGGTAACTAAAGGAACCAGGGTTGCGGTGTCACCGGCTTGGGCCCATCATCGCTGCCCGCGGCTATATATATATATATATATTTTTTTTTTTTTTTGATTTTTTTCATTTATGTGCCTTCATAATTTTTTTTAACAAAATGCCTGCGTCATGTCTTCTCTGATGATGTGGTCATGGGTGTGTCGTAGGCTAAGCACAAGTGACTGATAACCATGGAAACATAAAGGTCACGTATGTAGAGATTATCCTTGACTCTTTGGATTATAAATCTCGATGTGAGGTATACACACCCGCGAAAACCTCAGCTTGTCGTAGACACGCTTGCCCTATGAAAAAGTGCAGTGGACGAATTTACATTGTATAGAGTCCCTGCGTAATCTACGCTCATGGATGTGTTTATTGGCGCGAGGGCGGACAACTTGACGATCACATGGGATCACAGCTATAGCAAACCACAAACATCCAATCAATTTGCATTAGCAATTTCAAGACCTTGCTCTTGTTTGACAAGCCGTTTCTCTCGGACATACACCACAATAGGGAAGAGAAGATTATCACAACTTCTGTTTCATGCGACTTTAAATACTTGGAGGCTCATTCTGACCCCCATTGACCAGTTGGTTCTGTTGTCAAATATTTCATTAAAATTGTGGTTTTTGATTTCAAATAACCTTCTGATACGTCATGGAAATCCATCGATCCTCCATTAGATTTGATTTTTAAGTAATATTGTTGGTCAGTTCACCCAAGAACTCTTGTAGTTGAGTGCATGCCGCGTGATCCCTTGATTTCAGCACATGAAAGCCGTGTAAGCAGGTTTGTGAACCTTTCAATGGCCCTGTTTTCTTTGGCAAAGGAAAAGAAGGTGGTTGCTCGAATCAAGGTCAGACACCCCACATCTCTAATAGACTTAGACATGGAAAACTACAGACTCTGTCACCCTCCTCAAATACTGACATCTTAAACATGGGAGACAAGGATTCTTTTCGCTTCTCGTCAACAAAAACGTCCTATTTTAACAGGTTGTGTGAGTCATAGGACGAAGGAAACGACCCGACATCATGTCCTGTATTTAATTTGGATGTCCGCTCTGTTCCTTTCAGAAGACGACTTGGAACATTTATGTAATTCACTTTTTTGGCCGCAAGTAAAAGCCCACTACTCTAGTGGAGTCACTTTAGAGCAAAACAACTTATTTTGTTTGGAAGGTCGCATTGAAAATCAAACATGCCTGACCTGAAGGAAAGTCAGTGGTATAAAGGATGCCATTTTCACCCAATATTTAATTTAGAGTTTAGTAAGGTAGCAGCAGGTTGCTGAGTGTGAACCGTGAGGAAAACAGCGGCTCAGTACTCGGTGTTTTTTTTCCCAGAGAGTCATTTTCCAGAAGCTCCGCAGACGGAGTTCTCTTCATCTCTGAAGCGGAAAAACAGGTGGTTCAATCTCTAGATAAACAAATGAGCTGCAAAACTGTGTCCACTAGATTTGACTTGCTGCCAACACATCTCTGGCAAATTTAAATATGAAACAATATCTGAGAAAACATGTTTGCTTTGCTTACACTAATATCATCCAAGGTAGCTTTAGAATATGAATCACAAATATCATCATCAATGCCTATAGCGCTGGGATAGAATTTGGCATGGTGGGCACGCTTGATTTATAGAGCAGGAAGTCACTTGGCGTGAACGGTAAACCTCTGCACAAGCCACCTGTCCATTACGGCACAATTACTTGCTTGCATCTGTGCGACGTTTAGCGCTTAGCAGAAAAAACAGACTCCTTCTCACTGAGAGCTCCCTTGAAACAAACAGTGAACCTGCCAGAGTCACATAAAAAAAAGATTTAATGTGACAAAAAGTGGGGTTTCAAACAAATCAGCGTTGACATGCTACATTTGAAACCCAACAAATCAACCCTTTTGTTTTACTCCTGGGGTTTTGTTTCTCAGGAAATGAAAACTCATCTCTTTGTAACCTTATCTTGATTTCTGTGCCGACGAATTGCTCTTACAAAGCTAAACCTTGTGCAGAAGAACAAGGTGGGGGAAGAGGAAATTTCATCCTCTGCTGAAAAGGAGTACAGGGAGCTCTGAGTTAGACAAAAGACAGTTAAAAGAGAGTGACTGAGCAAATAAGATCCGTGTAACCTGAGTTAACAATCACCTGACCTTTTTAAGGCATCGGCCCATCCCCCACTGCTGTTTGTGAGTTAAACCGCACTGTTATTACTGCCTAGCGGTCTCCTTTATCCAGTGCAAAGAACAGAGCAACTGTCTGTGGGAAAGGAAATGAATTTCACTCTAAAAAGAAGCATATCACCCCAAAAGACCGTATCTGTGGCCATGAAATATGAATCTGATCCTCAAGATGGTCGCAAGCCACAAACCATTTGGTTAAAAATGGGTTCAGAGTTGTGCTAATCCACATTCTTAACCTGATTTGTTGCTCTTTTCAGTTTCTACAATTAATTTTATTTTATTTTAGAAAGCATAAGTCTTCAGTTTTTTGGGGATTCACCAATATTGTAAAAACATTAGATCAATAATTTATGACAACATATTATTGCTTTAACTCATCAAAATCAGTTCAGCAATTTTCGGCTTTTTAAAATAAGTTATACAAGAACCAACTCAATTTATTCAAGTTGAATGCAATTTAAGTTGAAATAAACGTCCAAGTTGATTGTACTTAAAAATTTAAGGCAGCAACTTTATTTTTTTATCCTTCACAAACCCCCTATACTATGCAAAATTGATTGAAAAAAAAAAAACCACATTGAACCTGTTAAGCACATGATATTTTTTTTTTAAATCTCTCATGAAAATATTTTGTTGCACCAATGGGGAAATATTATAAAAACCTTTATCATCCTTGCAGAAGGATATTATAACAACTGTTTACCTAAAGGTTATTTGGCGAACCAAAAGTGGCATCGCTGCAAAAAAAAAAAAAGAAAAAAAAGGAAAGAAAACTTAATCAATTGATATGCACATTTTTAATAATAATAATAATAATAATAAAGTGCTTGAAAAAAACGTTTTTCGAACTTTTTTTAGGGAAAACTCGGCCCCTCCGGCAGCTGTAGGCTGACAGTTTATTTTCACACGATTCTTGTTTGTCTACAGCAGCAACATCTGCCTCGTTTGACATGGTCTCAAACAGCTGGTGAAAAATCACCATGGAAACACGCATTCCTTTTGATGGGAGTAATTGTAAGAGGAGGGGTCTATTGGGCCGAATGTCTCTCCCCTCCCCCTCCATCCCTGGCTCTGTCTTCACCCCTCCCGCTGCATATGTGGCACACAATACCTCAATATTGTGCTGCTCTGAGTGCTACAATGCACGTTTTAGGCTCAAACTTTAAGTAAACAGCACAGTAAGAATATTACCTCGCAAATAATCTGCTCATGTTCATTTTACGAAGATTTCATAATTAATAAAGAAGCAACTAAAACAAGACACCTGTTTCCAGTGGAAGGTTTACAGAGAGCTCAGTAAATCTGTGCTTTCAGACGTGGGGAGTAATGTTTAAAACCTCATAATCTTTTTAGCACGCAAGTAAGACAAAAACAAAAACCAAGCTATTATTAAGAGTTGTTTTGGCATTGGTTTGGAATGTATCAGTAAATCAACACTTGACCAGATAGACTGTATTTGTTCTTTATGCAGGACGTAAGAATGGAAGAGGACGCAAATGAATGCTCTTACCTTCTGTCCGTCTAACAGAGAAGCCTGAGGAGAAGTCAGCTGCTGGAACGGTCTGAAACTATCTAACAGCAATACAAGTTCACACAGAAGACATTTGCTGTGGGCAGGTCTGGTCAACCCCTTTCACTCAGTTAGGGTGGGACGTCCCACAGTTAACTCTCTGTATCCAACTCAAGTGGACCCTTATACTTAGTGTATAATTTTAATTTAGTTCATGTTTGTACTTTACTGTATGTTACCATTAACTTTATCATTTCATAGTGTTAAAAATTACTTTATTTTGATAGTCCTCTTTAGACATTCTACTATTAGGTGACTTTGCAACTACATGTCAACTAGCAGTCTTTAGAGTATTGGTAGCCTAGGCTGTCTGCTTAATTTCTGCTAACATATTTTGATGCTCAACTTTAGACATTCTACAAAATAAGTGACTTTGCAAGTACATGTCGACGTACTCTGACCATAACGTAACAACCGAGTACGTTCCACTGATTTAATGACAGTTAGTTGATGTGTAGTTGTAAAGTTACATATAGTTAGTAGAGTGTCTAATGTGGACCATCACAAATAAAGTTTAACTTACTTGGCTTAATAGGTTTAGAAAACTTTTTTTTTTTTTTCGAAGAACATTTTTAGCAAATTTAACTGGCAGTTTGAGGGAGCATAGACCAACAAGCCAGCTTATAATCTGTGTCTGATCTACAAATATTCTCACTCCCAGCTAAGAATTGTTTAATTAAGTTTGATGTCAGATCATGCAGGTCAGTGTTGAAGCAAAGAATGACTCATGCAGAGAATGAGCAACAGAAACTGAATAACAGTGCCAACTCTTTGGAATTGTCTGCTTGGATGTGCCTTTTATTCTTTTGTTAAAACTACAAAGATTCTATTTGAATGATTGAATGATCCACCATTCTATTTGAATGATTTCTGAAGGATCATGTGACATTGTAGTAATGATAGTAATGATGCTAAAATTACAATAAATTGTCATAATATTTTACAGTATTACTGTTTTACTGTATTTTTGATCAAATCTAAATGCTGCCTTGTTGAGCATAACAGAATTCTTTCATTAAAAAAAAAAAAAAAAAAACATAAAACATAAAATGCAAAATCGTATTTATTATTCCATGCTTTGGAATTTCCATAATTTCCTTAAAGGGTTCATGAACTGGCTTTTTAAATTGTATTATATTGTTGTCTGAGGTCAACTTATGACGTTTGCTTGGTTTTTGCATAAAAAAAAACATAAAAATGAATAAGTTACTTTATACCCTAGTTTTGAGCCTATTTTGAGTTTTTATGGGCGTCTGAAGACTTGGAAGTAAACGCCCACTGCTGTGAGTGGATAACAGTTTTGCATATTGTAATGAGTTTCAACTCACCCGTCGATCCACTTGGGGGAAATTGTTCCGAAAACGTCCAATGTTGTAAAATGGAAACCGGAATGATTCGCCCATACATGTTCGACCCAGAGTCCATGTGTTGCACCTCTTTGAATTGAAATTTCCTCTTTGACGTCATAGTTCCCCACTTTGAAAAACGAGTCGTTTGCTGAGCCTGGTGTCAATAAAAGCTATTATTGGACTAACAAGGACGTTTTCAGTTCTGAAACTTACAAGATATTCTTATAATATGATGACCTCTTAAATGTCAAAAGCTCAAGGAAAAATTGATTTCTCAGTTCATCACCCCTTTAAAATGCTTACATATAAAAAATAACTTATACTATATATAGTGAACCAATATAAGTTCTATCAACAATGTAAGCTATACTTTAAAATGACCCAGTATACTGTACATAACCCTATATAACATTTTACTTGTATGTGATGGAAAGATACAATTATTAATCTGTTGATTCTTTGACACAAAGTTTTGATGTGAGATTCTTATGTATAAATACTTCATCCGCCCAGAAAGACCTGGTCTAGAAACTTCTCTCAGAAGGGATTTTTACATACACATGCTATTATGTAATTCACTAATGTATGATCCTTGTAGCATTTATGATTCGATAATGTTGCGCAGATCATCTTTAGTGGCTGACAGCATATTTCAGATTGGCAGCACAGAATTTTTAGAGAGAGAGTGTCAAATGGTTGAATCTTCTATAAAAAGCAAAAAAAAAAATCCAGTCTGACATTCCAGGGGCCCATCCCACTGTACTGTCTCTTAGTTTTGCGTGTCCTGACCACCAGACTAAACTAATCACGCCTACCGTTTCATTCCACCCATCAGAAATCTGCCGTGAATTCACAGTCAAAGAGGTTCACTCTGCTATAGATTGCTAATGTCTGTACTTTCTGAGTGTACAGAGCAGTTAGGAGAGAAACATCTGGATGAGACAACGCTGGAAAAAAATAGTTTCTCTGCAACGTGGCATTTTCCATTCTGGCCTCTGCAGACACTGAAAGCAGGCCACGGAGGAGGTGTAATTATTCTATGCTCTGCAGACGTGGCGCTGTCTGTGAGATGACCTAACAAGATCGCAAAGGGTCACAGACTCCCTGAAATTTATAACAGAATCTGACACATTTCTATTATAAAGAGGAGGAGGTGGAGGAGGGGGGGTTGGGGGTTATGGGAATAAAAATAAAACCAAACACACTCGCATATATACAATTATATACTATCAAGCAATGAAATGTTTTGAGATGTATCAAAAAATGTTGCATCACAAATGCTGGCCCTTGATTTATTTTGAAAGAGCCCCTCTTTGGGTTCATTTACGGGAAATACCTCTCTTGGGGCCGGACTGAAAATAGCTCGATTCTGAATTACACACCAGACGGTGGGATTTCAACCACCATTTCCTCAATAAAGTTCCACAGGCTCTTCAAAGATTCCCATCCTTTAAGGAATAAGGTCTCTTTTCATCCTAGTTCCTGTTAAGACTTTAGGTAAACTCTGACCAACGGGAGCAGCGAATAATATCAACACTGGACAGGAATATATCATCACACATTAGTTTACTGTACATATACAGGATGTGTGAATAAATCCTATGATTTATAGAGCAGGCTCATGCTGATAAATCTGAAATACCGTTTAGAGATCAAATATATAACTTATATTGTCTGTAAAGCAATTCATTTTCATCCTCCAAAAAACGTTGCGATGGGAAATACACTGACAGAATGTGTTTGGCGAGAGAAACCTCACCTTGTCATTACGTCAACTGAAAGGAGCCCACACAAACTGAACGTGTCTTTGCACAGTGAACCATCTCATTGTCTCGAGAGCCGCTCTGTAATTTGGAAATAGACCCCATCATCTTTTTCAGTGTGGCTACTGTGCAAACTGCTACCACATGCCACACACTCGTGTATTTATGTTATTCAGGTGCATACTATCATTGTGCAGGCTCTGAATCCAGCTTGAATAGTTGTAGACTTTAATTACAGATCCAGTGCTCAAGGTCATAATGGTAATTCCTAATTAATTGCTAAGCTTATTTTTTTGTTTAAAGGGGTGATGAACTGAGAAATCAATTTTCCTTGAGCTTTTGACATCTGTCATCATATTATAAGAATATCCTGTAAGTTTCAGAACTGAAAACGTCCTTGTTAGTCCAATAAAAGCTTTTATTGACACCAGCCACAGCAAACGACTCGTTTTTCAAAGTGGGGAACTATGACGACAAGGATAAAACACCACCCCCGCAGAAGAAGATCAACGCCTACTCTAACACGGCCGGTTTAGCCCCGCCCACCGATTCGCGCATTACACGCATAGCTAAATAACATTGGCCTACCTCGTGATGACAAACCGGATCGAGCTACCGAGCAATACAGAATATTGTGCAGTGCCTGGTTGTGGAAGAAGACAGTCGCTGCATAAGCTTCCTCTGGATTCCAATTGGACTGCATGGATAAACTTTATTTTTAATGACGTTCCAGCTGATGAGGTAAAACATTGTCCGTCTGTTCGCTTCATTTCACTGAGGATTGTAAACAAGACTGGATTTGCTGACTGATTAAGATTAAAGAACGGTGCTGTTTCGTCTATATTGGATCTGACAGGAATTGTGCAACACACGGACTCTGGGTCGAACATATATGGGTGAATCATTCCGGTTGCCATTTTACAACATTGGACGTTTTCAAACCAATTTCCCCCAAGTGCATCGACTGGTGAGTTGAAACTCATTATAATATGCAAAACTGTTCTCCACTCACAGTAGTGGGCGTTTACTTCAGTGCGAGACGCCCATAAAAACCGTGCGTTTTTCAGCTAGGCTCAAAACTAGGGTACAAAATAGCCTATTACTTATTCATTTTGATGTTTTTGAATGCAAAACCAAGCGAACGTCATAAATTGACTTCAGACAACAATATAATAAAATTTAAAAAGCCAGTTCATGACCCCTTCAAACAGGTCATGACGTGAGAAATCAAATTTGCCTTGATCTTTTGACATATATGCAGCTTGTTTTTTGATGTCACACGGGCAAATACATTTGCATATGACTGCCTCCATAGCAAGACATCGACCAATAGTTATACATCATCGCACCATAGGCCCCGCCCCATGGAGTTCAGTAGCTTAATGGCTGACATTTGCCTGCACTGGATGTCAGCATCGCGTTGGATGTAGCAAGTGGATGTTGATCCTGGGTGCTCCTCATTTCTTATTTGTGCATCCTGGTTTTCTCACTTCCTCACTTCCTTTCCTCGAGTCTCAGCTCCACCCCCTTAGATCCACGTATCCTCGCTCACAAATCCTCGAGAACTTCCTCACTTTGCGGTGCATTTAGAAAATTGAGATGTCCTTCAAGATGGCCGACTACGATCGTTTTTTGCGGGTCACAGGCTGAAGGACATAGGAGCGAAGAAATGAGGAAGCATAAATTTGAGGATTGAGAAGCACCCATAGTTTCCTATGATGTTTACTAACAAGCCTTAAAGGAGCCACCCCTTAAAAACGTATAATTTCAGAGAGAATGAAACCTTTCAAGAAAGAAGGTTGAAAATGATTGTTTTTCTGCAATTATATTTGTTTTGTTGTAAAAAAAAAAACCTTTTAACATATTAACATATTAAAATGATAATAAATAAATAAAAAAAAAACATGTCATGACCCCTTTATATTAATGGATGGCGGTCAATAAAACAATATAAAGTATTTCGTTTTTGAGTGTGTTTTATTAGTATTTAGAACATCAATGGGCAACGATTAATATTGTGAATTTATTTATTTTGTTTGTTTGTTTTAAACATCAAAGGACGATGGTCAATTTTGGGAAATGAAATATATATTAATTTATTTATTATCATGTTCTTTTATTATTTAATTTCAAACATTATTGGTAAATATTGTGAAATCAGGTATTAATTTTTAATCATTTTTATTTATTTGTCATGTTTTTATGACATTTAATTTAAAACATTAATACAATGATTGCGGCAATTTAAATCTCTTTGTGCTGCATGATCTGCAGTGTACAGTATTAATCTCCATAAACTGTAAGGCATGCTAGATACAGATTAAGCCATGGATCTAACAACACTGTCAATGATGCTGCAAATCCTTTTCAGTGTAGGATTAGATGTAATCTGTGGCCATAAAGTGGCCATCTCATCTGACAGCAAAGATGCTGAGGTAAGCCGTGTTATGGTGAGAACTCTGAAAGCGTGGAGAAACAGATGGGAGCAATGTACTAGACGAAATACAATGGAACTTCCTCTGTATTCCTTATTTCCTTTATTACAAAGATGACTTGGACAGATAGACATGGAGAGGAAACATCTGGTCGTCGATTCAGTAAGACAATAATGGTAAACTGACAGATGGAGCAAATAGACAGATTAGTTAGAATGTTATGATTCCCGCGAGTGTCTAACTAGATCAGAATGCAGCGTTGGGATGTTGGCATCGGATGCTCTCAGTGACGGCTTGTCTGTGGTTGTTCCAGAATCCTGATCTGCGGCTGGAGGTGACCATGTGACATGTTCAATAAAGCCCAGTGATTATGTTCAGGTTGATTTTTATATGGAGATGTCTACATTTTTCATAATATATGTGAGACTTAAAAAAAATTTCAAGCAAGTTTAGAAGCTACATAGGGTCCAAATTTAGGATTATTTTTTAAACTTGAAAGAAAAACGTTGTTTGAACCATTTGAAAAATTTAAAAATCTAATTTCTGTACCCCACAGGCCACCGTATACACCGAGAGGTCATGACATGGAATTTTTATTATTGTTTTAATTTGTTCCTTTAGGTTCACTTATAACTCTATTTTAAATTTGAAGTTGTTTGAACCTTTTGAAAAAATTTAAAACTCTAATTTCTGAACCCCACAGGCCACCATATACACAAACAGGTCATGACATGGAATTTTAATTTGTTCCTTGAGGTTTGCTTATAACGTTAATAAAATTAATATATCATTTGTATCTCTGTCTGAAATGATCCATTTTTAAGGGGCGGCTCCTTTAAGGCTTGTCAATAAACGGCCACTGTTATGATTGGCTAATGTCGCTGCATAGGAAGCAGTATCAATGTTCACCCACTATTGGACTTGAGTAAGTGTTTTGAAAACATTATTCATATAAAACCTTTAGACAAAGCATTATGAAATTATTTACTTGTGGTGATGCGGCTGCTGTCAGTCCCAATACAGTTGGCTACTTCATCTATAAACGAACTTTCCATAATACTGTGCCTCATTTACAAAACAAAATGCCCCAAACAAACATTTAATCCTCCAAAATGAATCAGGACGTCACTAAAATAAACCCTCCTCTTGTTTCTATAACGAATTGGTTAGTGTCTTGATCTGCAGGCAGTCATAATATGCAAATGTATTTTCCCGTGTGACGTCACAGGTCACCCGATATTAAAAAACGAGCTGTTTTTCGAGCTTGATTATTAAATGCTTTGTTTATAATGAGGAGGATGATTTGAGCTATGAAACTTGCAGGATGATTTATTGGTACAGAAAACTATTATATGTCAAACGATTAAGGTAAATTTGATTTCTCATGTCATAACCCATTTAACACCAGAGAACTGCAAAATTTTCAGTCCCTGCAGCCTCCTCTTTTTGATTTCTCTTCCCTATTTTTCCATGTCCTCGCCAACTGTGTGTACAACACTTCTGTCATCTCACTGCAGATCATTTTTAATCAATTCCTTTTATAATGACATTCCTAAAGGCCATTATTCCGTTATAATCCCCACAAGGAGCATTCGATACCAAGCGCCGATGACAAGAATATTAAGAGTAGAAATATGATCTCATAAAAATATCCTTTTGTTGCCACATCAGCAGCTTTCTTCTGAAATCTGAATCATATAATCCATAGAGTCTTTCTACTAAACATCATTTAAATTAACACAGCATGGAATTAACGCTGTGTTCATAATTAGCTTCAGGTCCCATCTGGTAAGCTTTTAGTGATTTTTTTTTTCTTACAAGTGTAAGTTGATCTCACAATTCTGAGTTTATAACTTACAAAATAAAAACTCACAGTTCCTTAAAAAAAATCAGAATTGCAGGTCTATATATCGTAATTCTGACGTTTTTTGTCAGAATAGTGAGGCATAAACTCAGAATTGGAAGAAAATAGTCAGAATTTTGAGCAATTCTCTATTTTCAAGGACTATTATAGCATTTTAAGAAATCTTACAACAATTATGTTGTCATATTTTTTATGCATAAACCTACATTATTATTTAATTTCTTATTTTGTATCTTCTTTTATATTTTTATTTTCTTCTATTATGTTTGCAGTTCATGCAGGGCGTTTATTGAGATGGAGAAGTCTGCACTGGCTTTTGTTACCTTGATCAGAATACATGATTGCACTTGTCTCATCCTGCATGGCATCTCACAGTCATGTCCTCTAGGCTCAATATTTTGAAAAAAGAAAGGAATTCTTTTCAATGCCATGTAGCATTTATCAGTAGATTTTTATCCTTTGCATATTTTACTGTTTTCAAAAGTACCAAAGAGGAAAAATGCAAATATTCTAGATTGTAGTTATTTGATACTGGATTTGGCCAGTCCTCAACCAACAGTTACAGTAGTTGTTAATAAAAAGTGGTTGCTGATAATTAACTCACTCCAATGTCATCCAAGGTATCCATGTCATTCTTTCTTCAGTTGAAAAGAAATTAAGGTTTTTGATGAAAACATTTCAGGATTTTTCTCCATATAATGGTCTTCAATGGGAACCAAACGGTTTAAGGTCCAAAAGACAGTTCCAGTGCAAACTAAAACAAAGTTTAAGTTTTATAAGCTCAAAAGGTTACTCTGTTCTGTGATGTGCGTTCGTGATTTTCCTCTTCGAACTCGTTCATCAAAATGAACGAATCATTTCAATGTTTTCAGTCTAATGTTTTTACAAGACTTGACTCTTTGTGATGTAGCTACTCATACACATAATTAACCATTTTTAACACAAGTTTTTATTTCTCAAATAATAAAAGCCAGCAGAGCTTTTCTCGAAAAGTGTGCTACAGTACTAACACAAATAGCCTACATCATTTGATTTCTGTATTTAACCTAGCCATTATAAATAAATAATACAATGTTATTTTCTAATTGTATCTATGTTGATTATATGAAAAGTGAACAGCAGGGCTGTCGATTATTTGTCAAGGAGATAACAGATTTTTAAACATGAGAAATAGTTTAAATGCGGCAATGAAAGATCCACACTACAAAATGAAAATGCAGATTGTTTATATAGATTTTTGACAAAACACAATCACATATTCGTAACGGAAATGGTCTTAAATTAGAAATAATTCAAGGATTATTTTGCATGTTACATTTCAATCCAACGCACATGGCACTTTTTAGCGTCAATATAACACGCTTTGTTTATGGGTAGGTTTAGGTCTGGGGTTGTATATGACGCCTGTGTCCAGAGGCAAATGAGCAATTAATATGAGCATCAAAGATTGGTGTCAACAACTTCTAATATGTTCATTTAATTCAATTCAATTGTTCACTCATAAAGATAGTCACTTGTCACCACCTACTTAATGATGCAAGTTGGCCAAACACTCCCAATGCTGATACTGGTGAAATATAACATGTTCGAGGACCATATAAAAATATTATAATATTTATTCAAATGTGTTCATTAAAGGCTAAAATCTTCCTAGTATGTTGTTGATTTTGAATTTTAATAAATGTGACTCGGCTAACAGTTTCTGTAAAAGTAGCTTACATGTTTTACTCAGTTTACTACTATGCGAGCATTAGCCCTTATTGTGTCTGGCGATTTCAATTTGCAAAAACCCTTGATGACAAAAAGACAAATCTAGGGTACAGCCGACTTTCATCCATCATTTAAGGCTGCCTGAGAACTGTCCCTTCATTTGTCATGCAAAGAAAAAAAAAGTCAAGAAACTAAGTCATTAATTCATAACTTGTATCCTTGCTGGGTTTCTTTGCCATTCGCTGCTTTATGCAGCCGGCGGGAAACACGCAGATCTTTTTGACACGTTACAGTTGTGAAGAAGGCTTTTCCAATCACATGGCCTGGATGGTTGAGCATTCCTTGCATTTTCTCTTTTCAATCCAGCCATTCCACACTACAAAAGATCAATTGTGTGGACACCGTAGTAGCACGAGCGAGTTTCCATCTCTATTACCATCACTTGGCATGGCTGAAGACAGTCTTACTCTCGTCTTTTGGATATGAAGAGTTCAGATGCAAAAGCCTCTAAGTGCCATTTGAAATTTTCTTCTAAAATGATCATTTTTATCAAGCTTGTATATTTAAGTTCAGTAATTTCACTTCAATGGCAATGAAGATTACCTATTAATTGCCATTCAAGTGAAATTACTGAATTTACATATACAAGCTTGATAAAAATTATCATTTTAGAAGAAAATTTCAAATGGCATTTAGAGGCTTTTGCATCTGAACTCTTCAGTTGTTGAGTGTGATGTGTCCATATTGGTATAACACTGCTGCATTCTGTCAAGACTGGTATCTATTTCTGGAGTTACATGGTATTGGTTCATCAGTAAATAAATAAATATTCATAGATATAGGTAGTACACAGTTGTTTGCGCCTGTTGACAGCTCTGGTTTAGTACAGCTGCATTGTCAACATCTCCTCTGTGCTTTCATAGGCTACACCCTTAGAAATTATAACTAGCTTGAACAATGAGGAAAAGCAAGTCTCTGATTCACACTTTCAGATTCTTTTCGGGTAAGAACATGTTCTACATCAATGAGAACAATGCTACACTCACGTTTATTTTGTGGACCTGACACAGCTGATAAATATGCTATAGACCTATTGGTATCCAGCAAACACCCATTTCTAAAATGTGCTATAGACATATTGGTATCCAGCAAACACCCATTTCTAAAGTACAAAAATGTGCTAATATAGACATATTGGTATACAAACACCCATTTCTAAAAGTACAAAAATGTGCTATAGACCTATTAGTATCCAGCAAACACCCTTTTCTAAAGTACAAAAATGTGCTTTAGACATAATGGTATCCAGCAAACAGCCATTTCTAAAGTACAAGCAGTGTCATTTGTATTAAAATGAGACTTTGTCCCGTGAGCTGCTGATTGTAATGCTTTCCTAAGGAACAGCTTGATGACTCTGTTTAACTACATTTTGCGAAACAGCTCGTATGGTATTTCTTTGTTACTCCCTTGTGATTGTACTTACTATGCTATTGGAGCCATTATTTGTGGTTTCCCAGGAACTTCTCCTTGAACGGTGTCCCTAAAACGCAGGCTTTATTTATTCCAAATTAGTTGCACCAACTTTTCATGTATATAGTTGACTTGCCAACATCAATGTCAATGGTTTTGGGTCTTTGTGCATTCAAAAAATTGTATAAATGTTTCCTTTGCTTGTGGGCTTTTGCCTTCATCAATAGGGCAGGCAGTATAGAGCTCTAATGTTTCATGAGAATGAGAACAAAACTGCCTTCCAATAGAATATAGTAAAAGTTTAACGTAGGCTATGTGATGTAGACTCAGTTTGTATTTAACAGAGATCTTTAACAGGGGTTCTGCACATTTTTGTAACTTCAACCAATCCTCAAAATGCAAGAATTCAGAGAGTTTAATTTTCTCTTCACGATATGTAAACTAACCCAACAAACCATTAATAATAAATCATATAAATTCATGGATGTATACATCTCTGAGTCCACCAAGGGTGTCATTGAGCTGAAAAAAAAAACAAAAAACATTCAGACACTCAATTTAAAAAAATGCTGCAATGGATTTGTTATATTGAAAGGGTAACATTGCCCCCTATTGGTGACGAGGCTAAAAATGTAAGCCTACTGACAGAAGTCCATTTGATTCACAAATAATTTAAAGATGTGATTTTGTACTGTAACCAAGTATTACTTCATTATGGTGCTTTAAAGGGATAGTTCACCCCAAAATGTTAATGTAAACTTACTCACCCTCAAGTGGTGGGAGTTTCTCTCTTCTGTTCAACACAAATAAGTTATTCTGATAAATGTTGGAACCCAGCAGTTGTCGGTAACCATTGACTTTCATAGTGGGAAAAACAAACTACTGTAGAAGTCAATAGGTTCCAATAATTGTTTGATGGCCAGCATTCTTTAAAACATGTTATTTTGTTCAACAAGAAAGAAACTCCTCAGTATCGCTTCTTTTTACAGTCCAGTTTCCCATGTAAATACCATGTAATTATTTTAGTAACTATAATTACTGGGCAATAATTAGTAACCCTGAACCTACCCCTAAACCTAACCCTGTTCCATGTACTTACCTTATATTAGCCACTACTTTTTAGGCAAGTACACTGTAAGTACTGTACTGTAAAAGGAAGCGTTACCAACTCAAACAGGTTTGGAACAACATGAGGATGAATAAATGATGACAACATTTTTGGGTGAACTATCTCTTCAAGGTGTTGAGTAAAAAAAAACATTTCAAATCAAGTTGAAAGGGCCATTAAAAAGGTAAGAACTATATTATGCATTTAAGCTCTCTCTCTCAACAGTTATATTAACATAAAATGTTTATATTTGTTGAAATATACAACTAAAACCATAAAAAAACATTTCCACTTAAAATAATATAAACATTATCTGATATAAAATAAAATAAAAAAACTAAAAGAAACAACAATTTTAGATTGTTGCAAAGGCAACATTTCTCAGTTGCATTTAGTTGAAGTTAATGTACTAAAAAAAACACAAAAATGTATTAATATAAAAAACTATGTAAACATAATTTAAAAATAAACTTATAAAAATGACAATGCACACAGAAAACCAACTAACACTTTGATGAAATTTAACCCTAAAGCAGGCAAGGGTGGAAAATGATCATCAAAAAATGATTTCATGTCACTTTTAATATCATCTGGACTTAAGTAAAACATATCCAATTGGATTTTCTTTTAAATATTTGATTTTATGAATTGTATCTTCCAGGATACGTTGCCCTATTAGGGTGTAAATAAAAGGCCCAAGCCAATATTTCTGATTTGTTTGATGCAAAAGTTAGACTTTACAGGTGTGTTTGTTAATCTGGTAAAGTAGCCTATCTCAGGGGATACATACTTTTCAAAATGCGGTAAATAACAGCATTATCAACATATAACTTGATTTTCAATTTCAGCATCTTGAGACAATGTTCACAATTGATAGCAGGTTTTTTTTTTTTCAGAAAAAAAGTCTAATAATATATACCTACAGTACTTTACACAAAGTCAGAATGTCCAGCACTATGGGCAGACATGTTGGTTTTAGGTCAAAAATGATAAAATGAACACATAACAAAACACAAATTTGAACCAAGTCATGTGACCCACACACTCAACTATGATACTGACAACAGCAATGGATGAAAAATGATTTCTCGTGCACCCTACAAGAGACTTAAGAATAATGTGGTACACATTGCCTGTTTTAGGGTTAAAATGAAAATATAAAATGAAAAAATAATTCAAAATATTAATAAGAACTATAAAAGTAAAATAATTAATAATAATTTGTTACATTTATATAGAGCTTTCTCAGCACTCAAAGTGTTTTACACAGATACTAGTTTTAGACAAACACCAAACATTCACAAAGTTTTGTTTTCCTCCAGGTAAATACAGGAATCTTTATTTGAATTATCATCTGACTTACAACAATTCCAAGCAGACAAGTGTGGCATGAAAACAACCACACTGTAAACGGTTAGATTTCCACATTATTATAATTGACAAGAAATCTGCCTTATATCAGCACTTCATGATGCTCTGCTGAACAGATTTCCTTCAGTGGTCCCGAAGATACACGATGATTTATCTGATGTGTGACGGACGGCCCCACTTCATAAGCCTCAACGCAGCACGATTCTATTAAAACAAGGTTCAAATGGAATCAAAATAGAGTACTATCAAGTACTTTGCAATTAATGACAGCTGCTTCTCTCACCTTATAGTTTTTTAATAATATTTCATTTTGGACCGATGTAGGTAACAGTTTTCCCAGTCTTTTTCAGTGTTTCCAGAAGAACATCTGTGTCTTTGTCTGACTCAATGAAGACCTTCTTATTGGGGAGATCAATGTCAAACTTGACATCTGTAAAAAAATAAAATAAATATATATAACACTCAACTGTACTATGATGACAAAGACTTAAAGAGGCAATACACACAAATAAAAAGCCACCTCTAATTAAAAAAGAAGAAAATAAAAGGAAATTAAGCTACATTTAGGATGTTTTTAACCAATGTAGTTTCACTTTCACAAACATCTGGTTTAAATACCTTTGACAGGTTAATACACACGGCTAAAATGACTGTATGAAATATTTAAATGCCTACCCAGTTTTTTAAGCACTCTTGTTACTGCACCAGAGCATCCCTCACATGTCATGTCAACAAAAAACTCGTGAGTCTGCCCGTGAGAGAAGAAAACATCTTTGATTCATTTCTAAGAGAGAATCACAAGCTAGCTACAAAGCTAAGTGTCTGAGAAGTTATCTTTTTAAATGAGTGATTTACGATATTCAGATATCTGGCAGCAAACTGTAAACTGATCTTTATGAATTACATTTTTTGATTAATTGTGAAATTACCGTCATGATCAATCCGATTGTCTCTACCAGCTCAAAAGTCTACAGAATCGCTTTTGCGGGGACTTGCTGCACATATGATGACGTGCTGTTTACTTTAGGGCTTATCACTAAATTACTAATATTTCTGACCAAAAGCTTTCAATTGAAACACCAACTAAACGTGCATATATCCACTCAAAGGGCACATGTTGCGAGACTCGTCTATAATAGATATCACGTTTGGGTTACGGTTACAAGCAACGAGTTACTTTTCCATACAATTTACAAGCGTTTAAAAAACGTAAAAACGTATAATAAACAATTGTACATGATCCCTTTTGCTCAACGCTCAATCTGCAGGGATAATAATAATAATAATAATAATAATAATAATAATAATAGTAAAAATAATAATAAAACGAGCAAGCAAACAAACAAATAAATAAAATAAATAAGAAATAATGAAATACAAAAAAAATATAAAATAAATAATGCTAAATTATACCAAATGTGAGTGTTTCGGCATAATTTACGTTGCCAAAGGCGTAACATGGGATGTGTATAGAATTTAAGAGTTATTTATTTATTTTTTTTTTAAAAAGAGAAACATTAGTCATGTTTGTTGTTTTGCTCTGTACCATAGTAGACTGCAAAGGCGGCAGAAGTGAAATCAGCTGACTGCCACGTGTTGATGGTCATGTGACAGCAGCAGCAATGGGAGGACGCGTGCCGTGCGTTGCGTTGCGTCGCGTCGCAGCAGAATCAGATCTCAGCGGTTAGGGGCACAATTCGGACAACAGACAGCAGATTCGGATCGGATCATGCCTGCTCATCTTTTCTCGTCTGTGCTCATAGCATATCCGGGTTCTGATAACTTTATGAGCTTCATATAATATCATTCAGCTGTGCTTGCGGTAAGTCCAAGTTTGTCATATCATGTATGTAGCTATGCATTAGCTAGCATAAACAGTAGACGATATTTTCAGGTGTGACAGCATTGACAGCTGAATGCTGGCGAGAACTTCAGGACATATTTCTGGTTATCTTTGAAAGCATTTTAATTTATTACTTCAGATTTACTGTCGTGAACGCTTTAAAAGAATACAAGGAAAGAAAATAGTGCTTAGTGCTATTTCCTATATAATGTTATAATTATGTTGTTATGGTGGTAACGTTTTACAATAAGGTGTCATTAGTTACCTATGTCAGTTGAACTAACATGAATTAACAATTAACAACACTTCTATAACATTTATTGTTATTATTAGTCAATGTTAATCATAACATTTACTAATACATTTTTTATAGTCAAAATATTTATTTGTAGGTAATGCACTGTGAACTAACAATGAACAACCAATAAACAATTATATTTTGCTTACTAACATTGACAAACATTAATAAATTATTTGAAAATAATATATTACTCAATGGGATGTCATTGTAAAGTATTACCATAATTGCTAATACAACTTTGCTAGTCAATGTCAATGTCTTTGACAGAAAAAATCAGAAATGTTAGACTGTTAGTTGTTACAGGAGTAGCAAATAAGATGAACTTACTTCTTGTTGTTTGTATTACTTTTAAAATCCTTAAACTGTGGCTATAAGATGTTCCCTTAGATTTACTTAGTTGATTATGACTTATATTTAGCATCTTTTTTATGCAACCTGTCTATTAAATTTACTTCAATAACAAGTGAAATGAATGCATGGTCATGAAAGGCTTTTATTTTTCCATTGATCTGTTTTTATATTGATTTGACTTCTAGACAGAGGATACAATAGGAGCAGTGTATAAGACAACGCTTGATCACTCCAAAGTCAAACATTGATTTTACTTGTGTGCTAGCATTGAACAGAGCTGCTTTGCATTATCATACATATGGTATTCATGCTCCGTTAACTGTAGCAAAAGAGCTTTATGAGGCTATCATTTGTGGTTTAATAATTTTAGTTACAGCTTTTACTCAGTGACTGAATGAGTTTGCTGAATTGACTAACATCTTTCCACATATGTGGTTGGGAACAGTTTCAAATGGTTGCGACATCGTTCTGACATACACAACTGGTGTATTTCACACTCATGATGAGTATTAATATGTGAGTGTCACGTTTAATATATAACTGATGTTAGAAATATGGAAAAAAGCCAAAAGAATGGTCCAAAAAGTTGAGAGGAGATATCATCGCCCTTCACAAACAAGGATACAAAGCGGAAGCGAAGGCACTAAATGTTCCTAGAGAGAGACACAGTTGGAAGAATAGTTGGCAAGTTCAAAGTTAAAGGAACAGTGGTTACACTACCTGGACGGGACAGAAAAAGTTGGCTATCAACGGCTGCAAACAGATTTCTGAGAATGCAGGTTCAGAAAATCCATTGAGTGACTGCAAAAGACTTGAAGCAAGACTTGGTGGCAACAGGCACTGGGGTTTCAGCTTGCTACGCATGCCAGAACTCGTTCACCACTACTGACCCAAAAGCACAAGAAAAGTCAGCTCCAATTTCCCTAAGATCATATGAATAAGCCACCGACATTTTGGGGATTCTGTTCTGTGGAGTGAAACTTTTCGGCCCTATATGAAGTATTAGGAAATGCTAGGGGAAAACATCATGCCGTCAGTGAGGAATCTGAAGCTTAGGCGTTATTGGACCTTCCAACAGGACAATGATCCCAAGCATACCTCAGATTTCACCAAAGGTTGGTTGCAGAAGTTGTCCGGGAAGATTCTACACTACAGTGATGATCGTAGTCACCTGACATGAACCCCATAGAAGATCTATGGTGGGATGTAAAGAAGGTGGTTGCAGCGCACAAATTCATGAATATTACTGGACAAGGCCATTGTTTTTGAGGAATGGGCTATTTTGTTTTTTGAGGAATCTCATTTGCAGCAGGTCATAACAACAAAAGGGTGTTCTACTAAAGCCCCTTTCACACAGAAATTCCGGAAAATACACGGATAAAGTGTCCCAGCATTTGTCCCGGGATTGTTTGATTTCGGTTCATTCACACTAGAGCCAGACCGATTTATCGGCAGGCCGATATTATCGCCCGATATTAGGCATTTTCCAAACATTCGGTATCGGCATTTATAATGGCCGATAAATGAATATTTCAAAAATAAAATAAAAACGGACGAAACACGCTTCAACCATGTCATGAGTGTTGGCGTTGTACAGTTTATCCACCAGAGGGCACTCTACACCGTCCCTGTTGGCAACGCTGGTGTGTATAATGCGCCACAGATCCTGCATTTATATTAAAACTCATAAATAACTAATGTTAGGGAAATCTGTTAATGTTTTGTTGCGCGTTTCTGAAAAAAAAAAAAAATATATATATATATATATATATATATCGGCCGATATATCGGAATATCGGATTTTAAAACCAACATATATTTGTATAGTATCGGCCTTCAAAATCCTTTATCGGTCGGGCTCTAATTCACACTGCCAGTGATTTGCCGGGATCTGTGAGTGCGTTCACACACAACCCGGAAAAATCCCGGAAAGACACATGACGTCAGGATGAGACGTGTAATGTACGCGTCGAAAATATGTACACGTGCATACCGTTCCACAAAGCTGGTGAACGATCTCAGCTTCAGCGCGGATAGTGAGGAGCTCCTGGTCTCTGCTTCGTTCCAGTTTGCAGACATTTGTTCGTAGTTTCTTTGTTGATGACGAACCCTAACTTTCTTCTAAGAGCAACAGAGTCGCGCGATGGCACGAGCGTCATCACTATGACACACCCCTTACGACATTGGTCCTGGCTTTTGTTCACACAGCGCGCCTTCCGGGACTAATTCCATCAATGTTACCAGGTCCCCAACCCGGCATCGATGCCGGTATCAATCCCGGGCCGTGTTTGCGTTCACACAGAAGGCGTTCTGGCGATTTCCCGGGATCTACGCGCTGTGTGAAAGAGGCTTAAGTACTAAAGATTCTTGCCATGAAGGGGTTAAATGATTTTAAAACAGCAGAAGACATTCAAAGTTACATTTTCAGATCAATTTGTGAAAACCATGCACCAAAACACATTTATTGTGTTGAGCCATTTCAATTACAGGTACATTTGTCTGATTGGTTTATAGCAAACAGCTGAAAATCTGTACATTTTGCCAACGAATCTGATTTGCAGTGGAAGTTGAATCATTTTTATATATCTGACAATTAGACAACACTCTAATAGTTCTTTCCTCATCATTTTCTCTAGAAGATGCATAGTACAGTGTGTGGCTGTGAATGATGCAGTACTTCATTTGAGCGGCTGTGTGAAATTCTCACTGCTATTAAAGTGTCAGATATGACCAATGTTGATTGCGTAGTCGTTTTGCATGTTTGAAATCCTCATATTGGTTTCAGCTCCAAGAGATGACCCAGAAAGGGCACTGTGTGCGTCATGCGTGTGTTACAGGAGGGCTATTAACTCTGTTCCTTTGTCTGCGATCACAGTTCCCGTAGATGCAGCGTCTCCGCAGGGAAGCTTTTGATCAGTGAAGCTATCAGTGGCAAATTACACCCCACCAAAGCAAACATGGCCTCTGGTATCAACTATCAGGATGGTAAACCAATTTCCTTTGCAATATGGAACAACGATTGTGACTTGATAAATGAATAGGCTACACTACTGTTCAAAATGTTTGAAGTCAGTAAGATTGTTTTTGTAAAGAAATGAATACGTTTATTTTGTAAGGATGCATTCAGTTGATCAAAAGTGACATTAAAGACATACAAAATATTACAAAGTATATGTTTTTGGGCTTTCTATTCATTAAAGAATCCTCAAAAATAGTGTATCACTGTTTCCACAAAAAGCACATCTGCTTTCAACCCTGATAATACGAAATGTCAAATCAGCATGTTAGAATGATTTCTGAAGGATCATGTGACACTGAAGACTGGAGTAATGATGCTGAATTGCTGATATTTCAGCTTTGCCATCACAGGAATAAATTACATTTCAAAAATGTATCAAAACCAGTTATTTTAAATCAAAATGGTATTTTTTTTTTCACAACTTTATTACTTCTTTCAAAAATAGAAAAACATCTTGCTAACGCCAAACTTTTGAACCGTGGTGTATGTGTTTTTTTTTTTTCTTTTTAATGTTTAATATTATATAAAAGCTATATCTGTGTGTTTGTCCCAGGCCCAGATTTTTCTGGAAGAGACGAGAGCCCCACTGAAGATGAGCCCATCCGCTCGCCTGGTTCCCCTCGGCAGACGGAATATGAACGTATCGGAGGAAGAACAGGATCCTCGTAAGCACTGTGATCTTCGCCTATTAAAACTTTTATGTTCATTGACCTATTTTAATTGTTTTGTTTTTCCCCCCCAGTTTTTTTCAGACCATAATTCATTTACTAAAAGGAAATATTGGCACGGGACTGCTCGGATTGCCTCTGGCTGTCAAGAATGCAGGACTCGTGGTAGGACAGAACATTTAATTTGGAGATGAATGCAATTATGATGTTGTGGTTTTATTTTTAACTGTTCTGGGCTTGTGTCCTGGTTTGTATCCTCATTGAGGAAGTTGTTGTGTTTGAACATGATCTATTTCAACGTCATGTCAGCCTTTCCTTTTTATTTATCTTTTGCTTCTCAGTAGATGTGTGTTATGAGTTCCCTTCCACACCCTTTGGTTTTTGAACAGGGAACACAAATCGTGATTGCTCTTGTACACTACAGGCTTTTGGTTAGAGAACAGCATTTTTGTTCGCACTGACTGAGATCTGGTCTTGTGGTAGTATAGGGTGTAGCAAAAAAGAACTGTATTGTTTCTATAAACTATGGTTATTTTTATGAGAAACAGAAACTTAAGCACATTTAGTATAAATATAAATGCAAAAAATAAAACTTGTGCGATATACTCATAACTAAAATAACTGTAATATTTAATCACTCCTATTTTAAAATATTTACATATAATAATAAGTACACCACATTTCTGACAAAATACCATGGTTATAGTTAGTGTTACAACAAATCCTTGGAAATATTGGTGATCAGGGCAACTTCTACAAAATTTTAATGTCACTGGCAAGAAAAAAAATAAAAATAAAAAATTATTTCTGAAGGATCATGTAACATTGGAGTAATGATGCTGAAATTTCATTTTTTTTTTTTTTGCCATCACAGGAATAAATTACATTTTAAAATGTATTAACCAAGAACAGAGGTAATTCAAATTGTAATAATATTTTACAATGTGGCTTTGACTTTCAACCAGTTTGTATAGTGCGTATATTTTCAAAAAGCAGGGTGACAGTTTGCAAGTTAAGCTTTATCATTGGGTTGATGTTCTCTGTCTCTTCTTATGTTGCAGGTGGGGCCTTTAAGTCTTCTGGCCATGGGAATAGTGGCTATACATTGCATGAACCTCCTCGTGAAATGTGCACATCATCTAAGCGTAAAGTAAGAATAAACAGCTTGAATGATTTTTGAAATACTGCCCCTCATGTTCTTGACAGGTTTTCTGTCACACAACACCCTTTTTTATTATTATACCATGGTGGATTTGAGTTTTGTTTTGTTTGCTTTATCATTTGCATCTGGCCAAAGAGTTTGATATTTTTAAAAGCCTCATATAGTCAGTGTTAAAGGGATAGTTCACCCAAAAAAATGTAAATCCTGATAGTTGACGGTAGTCATCGAATTCCATAGTATTTTTGTTTCCTAGTTCCTACTAAGTCAATTGCTACCGGCAACTGTCCGTTTATCAACATTCTCCAAAATATCTTTCTTCGTGTTCGAAAGAATTGAGAAAATTCTGAATATATATATATATAGGGCTATTAATTATATATAGGCTAATTAATGAATCCATGGTTTAATAATTACATTTTGGTGTTTGCTTAGGAACATTTTTAGTAGAATAAAATATTTTAGTTTTGTTTTGTCATACAATTCTTTTCATTTTTCTAAATAAAATCTTGTCTTTATTTAGGATGGGCAAGCCCTTTCTTTCCTATGGAGATGCAGTGGAGCATGGCATGGAGAACGTGCCATGGCTGAGCAGACACTCTGTGTGGGGAAGGTAACTGAACAGCTTTGTTTCAGTGCTTACGAGGCAGTTTAAAAAAAAAAAATTATTCAGAGTCAACTGTTAAAGCTGACGTGCAGTTTGTGCTGTTCTCACCATAATCTTTGACCACTTGTCACTTGTGACTCTTTTAGATCCTGGTTTATGAGCAACGTCACTGTTTCACATCTTGCACATGATAGCATATATAGTAATCTAAACTGCTGTTCAAATGGTTGGAGTCAGTAAGATTTTAAAAATGTTTATTGAAGTTCACCAAGGCTCCATTTTACCGGTTATATTGTGAAATTATTAAGTTTTCTATTTGAATACATCTTAAGATGTAATTTATTCCTGTGATGGCGAAGCTGAATTTCCAGCATCATTTCTCCAGTCACATGATTCTTTAGGAATCGTTCTTCTTGTAGGCTTGATTTGCTGATCATGAAACATTTACTAATATTTTCAATGCTGAAAACAAGTGCTGCGTAAAATTTGTGTTAAAACCTTTATTTATTTATTTTTTGGTGAATAGAAAGTTCAAAACTTTTAAATAACATAAATTGTATGCATCTCTCCTCAATAAAAGTATTAATTTCTGTCTCAAAAAAAAAAAAAAAAAAAAAAAGAAGAAGAAGAAAAAAAAAAGAATCTTGCTGACCCCAAACTTTTGAAGAGTGTGTGTGCTTACTGGTGTGCTTGTCTAAATAAAGTTGTGACATTTAGATTACTAAAAATTACTAAAACGAATAGTTAGACCTGCACTTGAGCATAATGATTTATTTTGTTTTTTGGCTTTCAGGCGTGTGATAAATATGTTCCTCAACTTAACCCAGCTGGGCTTCTGCTGCGTGTACTTTGTGTTCCTCAGTGACAATGTCAAACAGGTGAGAGATCTTTAAATGCAGAAGAAGAGACATTTTTGTCCACGATAAAATAATAAACTTTAAAATCAAACAGCATAATTACTTTACTATAATATCATAAGTCATTGGTTTTATTTGTGTAGAATGTATAAACTGCTAAAAAATATTACCCCTAAATGGATTGTCTCTTTGGATAAAAGCTTCAGCCAAATTTATCAAATGTAATCGTGTCAAAAAAAAAAAAAAATAGCTGTGACTGATTTTGTTTTCACCACAAGAGGGCAGCATTGTCTTTCACTTCATTTGGATGAACCACCTGGGTTTGCTTCTCCCCAACAAAAGATGTTCTTCCTTTCTTTATTTTTGAACCTACAAGTGTATAATTCTCTCAGTACAATGTCATGTTGCTATTAACACTATGTAATCTTTCCATTGTAGGTGGTTGAGACTGCCAATGCAACAACAGTGAACTGTCACAACAACGAGACGGCAGTGATTGTCCCCAGCTACGACTCTCGCCTCTACATGCTCTTCTTCCTTCCCTTCATCATCGTGTTGGTGTTTATCCGCAACCTCAAGTACTTGGCTCCTCTGTCGTTTGTAGCAAACATTTCCATGTGTGTCAGCCTGGTCCTCATATACTACTACTGTCTGACGGTAAGACACATTAAACATGCAACACACACTCACAGTGCACAAAATATGTTGAAAGTGTATCTTTGTTGCATACATTGCTTCATTATTGTAAATAGTGTCATGTACTGTATGATACATCAGCCCACAATACAAGTGAGCAGTTCAAAAATGATTTGAACACTTAAAGCTATACTGTGTAACTCTTTTAGTTTATTCTTAGCTAAAAAAATATATGTTCTTTCAAAAATATATGTGCTCATTAATTAATATTTACTTCGTTCAATAGTAAAGTATTAGTATTAGTATTAGTGTGGGGCTATTTTGAACCTTTTTAGTGGTATAAACTAGCGATTTCTTTTTACTTAGTATATGCCCCCATTACTAGTGTTATACGCTAAACAGTTTTTACAGATAAAACTCTTTACATTCGATTATCATGAAAACAAATCTCAGAGATTGGTTGACTAGGTACCAATGTTTTATTAGACCAAAGGTTCATTTTGCGCCGGAGTTCTCCTTTAATTTAAATGTTGCTACGTAGTGGTTAAAAACACTTGAAATAATACAACAGATCCTCTGCTCCAAGCAATTTGCAGGACCAAGCCCTCTCCCCTGCGATGCTGATTCAGTCTCAGGTGTTATGGATGTAGAGTTGAGTGTAAATGACAGGTGTCCAGGTTGTTTTTCAGCGCCCATTTCCTATTGAACCGCTTTAAATGCTTTAAATCGTACCCTCACGCCTGTAATAGGCAAGGCAGCTACTGAGAAATGAGCAAGTAGGAAACACAATTTCTCAGTGAGGGAAGAAAGATTGTCTTGGTGGAAACAGGAAGAGGAAGTTGAATGGCTGAAGATTGCAATTTGGTTTGCTGTTTGCAAAAACATTTTTTTTGTGAACAATCAGGGGTTTCAAGAATTCTTACAGGGCTGCAAAAAGGACACAAAATGTTCCTCTAGATGCTTCTTGAACCTGAACAGCACATCATAAGATCAGATGATTTGATTTGCATAACATTTATGCTCTAAAACGTTATTTGAAATTATAATTTAAAATCCGTGTCCTGGATTATACAAAAGTATAAGACTTTGTAAATCTAAATCGTATCATCATATACTGTAGTCAGAGAGTTTAACAGTTTTAAAACCACATTTGAGTTTTAATGTATAATTAATAAGAAATATTTACTATAACTATTTAACTATATATTTGATCAATTAGATTGAACAAAAACAAAAACTTAAATTGATCAAAAGGGATGGCAAAGACATTTATAATGTTGCAAAAGATTTTGATTTCAAATATAACTGTAAATTGTGTTCGTTTGAACTTTCTATTTATTAATGATTCCTGAGAAAAAAGTATCACAAATAAATTGTTTTCAACATTGATAGTAATAAGAAATGAAGACTGTGTAATGATGGTGAAAATTCAGCTATGCAATCACAGGAATAAATGACATATATATACTGCATGCATTTTTAAATGTAATCATTTTAGGATGTAAAACTGTAATATGTATAAGTAAAAGTTTTATTCTATCTTATTAAAGTGTAATGTAACAGTGTATTGCTATTTAAAAGTGCCTAGCCTTTCTTGGGACCTGTGATGCAACTGGGACTGGGATCATGTTTTTTTTTTTTTTTTTTTTTTTGTGTGTGTTTTTTTTGTACTGTCCCTATATAAATAAACTGAAATGAAATATATATACACACACACACACACACACACACACACACACATATATATATATATATATATATATATACTTTTTTTTAAATAGAGTAAAGTTAGTTGAAACTGAAAATTTCACAAAATTACTGTATTTTTCAATCAACTAAATCTAGCTTTGGTGAGCATAATATAATTGAATTAACTTTGTATGATAGTGTATATAAGTATACTTATTTATAAATAATCAAACCAGCAGCATTTTCTTGGTCTCAGGCTATTGGACCTCACTATATATTCATGTAAACTTTTTTGAAATAATCTGAATGTCACAGATTGTCAGAAATGTTTTCTTTTCTTGCATCATCAGAATATTCCATATCCCATCAACCTCCCGCTGGCCGGACGGGCAGTTGACTATCCTCTCTTCTTTGGAACGGCAATATTTGCCTTTGAGGGAATTGGAGTTGTAAGTTGTTGTTTTTTTGGTCTGATATTTCGTTTATCACCAAAGAAGTACTATTCAGGTAAAAAAAAAAGTTCGATTCAAAAAGATGTCTTTCTCGATCTTCATCATTTACAGGTGCTACCACTTGAGAATAAGATGCAGAATCCCAGACAGTTCCCCATGGTTCTGTACCTTGGCATGGGCATCGTCACCACCCTCTACATCTCCCTGGGCACCATCGGCTACATTGGCTTTGGAGAGCAAATTCGGGGCAGCATCACGTTAAACTTACCGTTGTGCTGGTGAGTGCCAGGGAATCGTTAATGTGTCATTGTCTTTTAGTCCAATACAGTTCTAGACACATTAAATGGATCAAAAGTGACAGTAAAGATGCTTTTGTTTAAAGATTTTTTTTTCAGCATCCAATTTTTTATTTTAAATAAATGCTGTTCTTTTGAACTTTCTATTCCAGACAAAATCCTAAAAAAAAAAATGTTTTCACAAAAATATTATACGGCATAACTGTTTTCTTCTGGAAATCGAATATAAAAAATAAGAAATGTTTCTTCAAACATCATATTAGAATGATTCCTGATGGATCATGGGACACAGACTAGATTAATGATCCTGAATTTTAAAACATTTACAAATTGTAATAATATTCAAAACATTGCTGTGTTTCTGATCAAATAAATGCAGCCTTGGTGAACATAAGAGACTTTTTTCAAAAGCTTGATTTAAAAAAAAAAATATATATATCATACTTACCCTGAACTTTTGAAAGGTAGTTTGACATAAAAGACTGCAGAAATAAAAAATGCATGTAACGTGTGTCTGTTCTGTAGGCTATATCAGGTCGTGAAGCTGCTTTACTCTTTCGGGATCTACATCACCTACGCTCTGCAGTTCTACGTGTCAGCAGAAATCCTGATCCCGCCGGCGGTGGCGCGCTGCGGTCCCAGGTGGGCGGTGATGGTGGACCTCAGCATCCGCGTGGCTCTTGTAGGCCTCACATGTGAGTCATGCTGCAACAGAAACACCTTGACACACCACTTCACTCCATCAGCCAAATCCATGAACCATTGGGCCGCTTGCGTCAAGAGTCAGGAGCGTTCTCGACGGCTCATTTGCTTGGGCACGTGTCTATGCTATTGTCAAACGTCACCCTTTTCACTGCGACTCAAGGTTGTTCAGGCACGTCACAGGGCATTTGTCATTGTTAGATGAAGTCTATTTTTACCTTTTGTCACTTTTTCTCAAGTAAGCCAAACCTTGAACACAACACTGCCCTACAAAGGCAAAATACCTTAACTTGCTAGAGTGTGGAACTGAGGAAAAAGGACTTAAAAGATTTTTAGTTGTCCAGCCAAAATAATTATAGGCAGGACACTGGAAATGAGTAGTTAGTAATGAAAATGATCTACATAAATAAATCGACTTTTGACCACTTTTTAAGTTATTGTATTCTGCCTTTGTATTTCCTGCAAGCGAGGAGTCACACCAAGGCAAACTCCAGTAACATCTTTGCTTTGTTATATGAAGCTGTTTGGTAGCCTATTCATCATAGTTGACTAGCCTATTTATGCTATAGGCTGCTAGCTAAATTAAGTAGATTGTGATATTTTGTGTTACTTAACCTTGATGTCTGCGTTTCAAAGCCATCTCAACTATTTCCTTCGAGAGCAATGGGCCATCATTAAATGATATTAGTAAAACAACCACTTAACTATTTGCTTTACCTACACTTTTATTCATGTATCGTGTGTCAGAAGTGCTTTAGTGACAGATAACACAGGTTACACTGTAATTTAAACGCAGCAAACTTTAATAGACAGTAAAGCAATGGCAGAGTGCAATAACTCTAGGACGGCACAGTAACTTTTAAATAGCAGAGAACTCTAACTCAAAGACAACCCATTATTTTCTCGAAAAAAACAACAGAATTGTCTCAAGATGTTTTTTCACATGATAAAGGATATCTTGAATGTCCCAAAAATATCAATAACTAATTTTCGACCAAAAATGAACTGTTGATTACTGCTTTTTTTTGCCACAGAGAATGTTTTCGGCATGTGGCTCAGCCTTGTGATAGATGTTCGGATAGAGTGCTGAAATTAAATGAGTTCTGTGTTTTGGTTGAACAATGTAGGTGTGTTGAAGAAGGTGGTCGGGTACTGCAGTAGACCTGAAAGCGTGCCTCTTTTGCTGTTTTTTTCCCTCCGGGGTTAGTGTGTTTTTTTAGCAGATGTATTGATTTCCTTTGAAACCCGAGGTTGTTAATTCCTGTTTGACACGTGAAGTGGCCGTTCTGCTCTGACAGTGTTTTCTTCACTAGGAGGCAGTTTTGAACACTGCTTCCACTTATATGAGCAGCCTGTTAATCTTAAAGGGTTAGTTCACCCAAAATGAAAATTCTGTCAGTATTTACTCACCCTCATGTTGTTTCAACCCAGCAAGACCTTCGTTCATCTTCGGAACATGAGTAAAAGGGATGCTCCACTTTTTTTGGAAATAGGCTCATTTTACAACTCCCTCAGAGTTAAACTGTTGGGTTTTACCGTTTTCGAATGCATTCAGTTTGAATGCAGTCAAATATCAGAAAATCGGCATTTCGAATGCCGATTTTCTGATATTTAGAAGAATATCAGTAACCAGACAGTTTCTGGTCTCATTGACTTCCATAGTAGGAAAAAAATATATACTATGAAAGTCAATGAGACCAGAAACTGATATGATGGTTACTGATATTCTTCTAAATATCAGACAATTGGCTGAATGGATTTGAAAATGGAAAATCCCAACAGTTTAACTCTGAGGGAGTTGTAAAATGAGCCTATTTCCAAAAAAGTGGAGTATCACTTTAAGATATTTTTAATGAAATCTGAGAGCTGGATCACTAGTCCATAGGCTTCTTGATGGATTGAAATTTGCCGGCCTCGAAAAGTTAGTAAAGACATTGTTAAAATAGTCCAAGTGACTACAGCGGCTCAGTCTTAACTTTATCAAGCGACTAGAATACTTTTTGTGCGCAAAAACAAACATAAATAACAACTTTATTTCAACTATGAATTTCCTTTCAACAGCATATGATCTGTTGTTATATGTCACACACATGACCAGTGTCAGCCAATAGTGAGCTTACGTGTGACTAGAGGCCCAAAGAGACGGAAATGAGTAGTTGAAAAAGTCTGTTTTTGCCCACAAAAAGTATTCTCGTCGCTTGATAAACTTAAAATTCAGCCACTGTAGTCACTTGGACTATTTTAACGATGTCTTTAATAACTTTTCGAGGCCGGCAAGTTTCAATCCCTCAAGAAGCCTATGGACTAGTATGGAGTGATCCAACTCTCAGATTTCATCAAAAATATCTTAATTTGTGTTCCGAAGATGAACGAAGGTCTTATAGGGTTGGAACAACATGACTGTGAGAAAATACTGACAGAATTTTCATTTTTGGGTGAACTATCCCTTTAATATTCTTTAATTTGTCTCAAGTGTCACATGGGAACCAAAAATGTAGGCTACTTATTAATTCATTTTTTTTTTCAAATATTCCTCAAATCAGACATAATAAAAGCTGAATAAACTAGCTGCCAAAGAGTGTTTCTCTTGTTAAAATCAGGGGTGTATTCTAGCAGGTCAATTATAGGGTGTAAGGCCTGTGATAATGGGTTGTTCAGCTTTCTGAATATTAATCACACAGGATGTGAGTATGAGGTGAAGATGCTGTCAAAGCACCTTCACAGGTCATAATGCTTTGCGCCGGGCAGTTACAAATGGGCATGTCCAGGAGCACCTAATCAAAGCTTGTGCTGACTGCGGTCTGTTGACATTTCTCAGAATGATATTTTGAGAGATGATATATTTTCAAATGGTCTACAGCTTCCAGACATTTTTAGCTGTTCATCACGCCCTCCATTTGAAAGTCACTGACTTCGGGTCAAGGTTGTGTAGCCGGCAAATATTTTTGTGCTTGACATGGTTAAGTTGACAGTCCCTCCTGTCACAGCTGTCGTAATGTGTACGTCTGTCTGATTTTTTTTTTTTTTTATCACTGCAAAAAAAGAACGTCATAATCCGTACTTTTGTCTTGTTTCCTTTTGAAGGGACAAAACTTAATCCAAGATATATTTGCTGATACAAGTATTAATATGCAATTTTTCCTTGTTTTTAAAGGGGTGGTTAACTGCTTTTTTTCTTTGCATGATTATGTTTGTGGGGTGCACTATAACATGTATTCATGTTTTTTCTTTTTTCTTTTAAATCTTATTTTTCATAAATTTCATCTTTATTGTTAGCCGTGTTCTCCTCTGTCATTTGAACGACCGGTTGACTTCCTGAGTCTATGAAACCACTCCATCAGAAACAGGCAATGGGCTCAGATTGGTTAGTTTGGGCCATTGTGTTGTGATTGGCTAAACTGAGTAGTGCACGTTGTCCGGAAACTTAACGCCCAGTACTTTTACGGGCGAAAGTTGCTTGTGTTGTTCATGTCAAATGTAAATAATGGTGTCGACACTTCAGTATCAGTTTGAGCCAGAATCAGACCCAGAAAACGGCGATGAAGAGAGGCAAGCAGAACCTCACCACACACGGCCCTACTAAACGTTTCTGAATGGTAATTGCCTATATATTTTAACTTTATACACGTTTGTTTTACACAATAGCATCAAACTAACTGGCTACTATATACACAAACAGTGTTGGCATTGGTTTACGTTCTTGATCAAATCGAAAAATAACGTCATAAAGCATATATACATGAAAAATACATTTACGAAATTAGTACATATATAAATTCTGGTCCAAAATGTTTGTACGCGTTTGTCATAGACACAAAATAGCATAACTAAGTGGCTATAAAGCCAGCTCTGGCATTTGATAAAACTAAAACATTACGTCTGAAACTATACATTTAAAATGATTAAGTCTTAGCCTACTTACAGGTTGTGGCCCAACAACTGCTGCCTCTGGTTTTAAAGTTGGAACTGCCTCATGTTTTAGTAACAGTTTCTTGTTGAATCCGGTGTTGAATTCGTGGAGATTCTGGAAGCTGTTTTTCTTAAAATGTGCAGCTCAGAGAGCTGAATTATGATCGTCATTTTCAGGAACATAATCAAACATAAATTTTATCCATTGTTGACGAAGTACAGCGTCCGTGGGAAGCCCGAACACAGAAGACCTGACAGCTGGGTGAAAATAACACACTCGTTGAGCCGCAGAAATATGGCCATGCCCTTTTTTTTTTGCATATTCCGGATGGAGGGTTGATGTAAATGTGTGGGTTAGTGACGTCTAAAACACGTTGTAGTCCCAATCGAGTCGTTTTTGTTGGCATTAAACTTCCTGATTTTTAAAAGACGATATCTCTGCTTACATTGAACTTTCAACGCTGCAACTTTGCAGATACTATTCATGCACCAACAGCAACATTACACACTATGTAAAATTAAAAAAAGTGAAATCGCAGTCAACCCCCCTTTAAAATGTGACATTGCTGTATCTTGAACTTTCTCTTTGTGCCAACCTCTTGATGCCTTAGTCTTTGTGTTTGTCCAACTTTTGTCCTTGTTTGCAGCTTCGTCTAAAGTTTTCAGTCCATTTGGAGGATCTCAATGTAAGCTCAGAATAAAGCGTAGCGTTCTTCTGTCTGCTCAGCAGTTTGCATCAATATTAACTCCGTAGCATTTGCATCATAACTCTTTCTTTTCTTTTTTTTTAATTGTGAGACCAAACTCTAACACTGGAGACTCAGCATTGAGGACAGACAAGACGTGTTTGAGAGTGCTTTTGTCTTGAAGATGAAGAGACCACCAGACCAAGAGACTGTGTCGTCTCATTTGTATATCTCCAGAGAGAAGCTAGAGGGCTTCATCTAGCGCACAGAGCTGAGGCTCTTCTTCCACCTTGTGTGATCACAAGTGCATGCAGAATCCATCAAAGGACAACAGCGGCTGTGCTGTGCTGATAGTGTGGATGCAATAAGCATGCTTTGCAGAGAATAATGTTAGGAGAACACTGTGTTTGACAAGAGGACTAATCCTTTACCCTTAAGGGGCTTCACTGCTGTGCTGACTGACATATAGGTGGGATATTGAACATGTTTAGAGCTGCTTGTGCAAAGGAATAACATCACTTCAAAAGAATGTGATCGGTTGCTAAATGTGCTGCTCATTTATACAGATACATGGCAAAAACATCAACTTACAAAATCGAAATATGTAGGGAGAGCGGGACTAGTTCCAATAGTTCCAATGGAAAGTTGCCATGAGGGCTATATTTAAAGTGTGTTTTAAGTTATATCATTTCTTTAACTATGATATATACATACATACTGGCCACTTTATAGCTATGCTTAGCTTGTATTTGGGTTTGAGTCCTTTTGCGTTCAGAACTGCCTTAATTCTTCTTGCATCGATTCAACAAGGTCCTGTAAACATTCCTTAGAGATTGTGGTCCACTTTGACATGATGGCATCATGCAGTTGCTGCAGATTTTTTGATGTGAGAATCTCCCATCTAAGATGTGAATCACCCGGTGCCGTCAAAGGTGCTCTATTGGATTGAGATCTGGTGACTGTGGAGGCCATTTGAGTAGTGAACTCATTGTGTTTAAGAAACCAGATATGGTGCGTTTTCCTTTTGGAATTATCTGAAGATGGGCACGGTGGTCATAAATGGATGAACATGGTCAACAACTATACTCTTTTAAACGGCATTTAAACGATGCTTGAATGGTTCTAAGGGGCCCAAAGCGTGCCAATAAAATATCCCCTACATCATTACACCATCAACAGCAGCCTGAACCCTTTCATACAAGGCAGGATAAATCTATGCTTTTAATGTTGTTTATGGCAAATTGTGACCCTACCATCTGAATGTCACAGCAGAAATAGTGACTCTTCAGACCAGGCAACATTTTTATTGTCTTCTATTGCCCAATTATCGGGAGCATGTTCAAAATGTAGCCTCAGTTTACTGTTTTCAGCTGACAGGTGTGGCACTGGTTTGTCTTCTGCTGCTGTTGTCGTGTTATGTGTTCAGAGATGCTCTTCTGTAGACCTTCTTTGTAACCATAGTTATTTGACAAGGTTCTTATTGGTGCTTGATATCCTTGAAAATCCTTGAAAAAGGTTTGAAAATTGCTTAAATTTTAGATTAAATGCTTGAAATGCTTGACATTGAAACTGTATTTTTTTCACAACAAATACCTAACTGACTGAGTAGTTTGTTAAATGGAGAAATAAAATGTAGCCCTTCAGATACAGAGGAATGTTGCCTGTATTTTTTTTTTTCCTGATCAAAACTTTTTTTCTATTGGGTGGACATTTTTCGCCACCTGTGCAAAAATATTCTTGATACCTGACCTGTACAGCATACGTAGAAACACAATGGCATTCAACTACTTGATTCCAAATGTAACAGTAAATATATTCGTTGAATTTTGCAAAGTAAAAACTTAGTTGTTCTAAGGGGAACATTTACTGGAATTCACAGTTTTATGATACAAATTTGTAAAATGTTTTTGCTGCTGCGCTCTATGACGATGACCAATAAAAACTGGGGCATCCAAACAGGCGCGGAAATCAAAATGAAAACTCCGCCTACTTTTTCTCTGGCCAGCGTAGCGCAAATCACTCAGGCTATATTTACACGGAAACGATTCTGAAGAGAAAACGCAAAAGTGGCATTGCGTCATCACTTTTTATTCTGCGTTTAGACTAGCGTTTTGTGTGGGAAATCCGTCTGCAAATGGTGACGCAAAAGTGTGTGAAATTCTATGTAGTATGCACTTCAGGCGGCTAGGAGTGCATACTACAACAACACCAAGTCCACACGCCTGCGTACAACCTTAAGTGTCAAGCAGACTTTTGCGTTTTTACCGTTTACACAGGAACACGGCGGTGGAGCATTTTAAAGATTTCCACTCTGGAGGGTGGTTTCACTTTTTTGCGTTTTTAAGCCTCAAAAACGCCATCGGCGTATAAACGAAAGGCACATCCGATAAAATATTTTTACGTTTTCACCCGCGAGCGTTCTCGTGTAAACAGGGCCTCAGTTTTACAGCCTGATTTTATCTCTGCCCGCGTGGCCAATAAAAACGAGGCATCCAAACGGGTGTGGAAATCAAAATGGAAAAAAAAAACTCCACCTACTTTTGCTCTGGCCAGCGTAGCGCAGATCGCTCAGTTTTACAGCCTGATTTGTAAGTAATATTTGGACATTAACATAATGATAATTATTATTCATAGGAATTATCTTGTTTAGATAGTGAAACATTTTGAACAATAAAACTTGTGATTTGGTTAAATATCTGATCCTTCTGTTATTACGAAACACGGTTTTGGCTGTTTATTGCATTATCTCTTTTAATGTGAAACAAACACTAAATAGTAATTTTGACTATGTATTGGTATGTAATTTACGGCGGTGTAAAGTGCTGGAAAAAGCTTTGAAATGGACATTGAAAGTGCTTGAATTTGACCTTGGAAAAGGTGTACGAACCCTGTTTGAGCTGGAACCAGTCTGGTCATTCTCCTCTGGCATCAACAAGGAAATTTTCGCCCACAGAACTGCCACTCACTGGTTATTTTCTATTTTTCGGACCATTCTCTGCAATTTGCAAAGATGGTTGAGCGTGAAAATACCAGTAGATCAGAAATACTCATACCAGCCCGCCTGGCACCAACCATGCCACGTTCAAAGTCCCATAAATCACATTTGTTACCCATTCTGATGCTCACTTTGAACTTTAGCTGATTATTACCTTGACCTGCCCTGCATCTCAATGTCCATATTATCCATCCTGAACAGTGTGTGAGTTAAAAAGAAGTGTGTCCCAAAGCATAGTATGTTGAAAAGAGTAAGCCAGAAGACCCTGGATGGTCTTTCCTGACGGTTTTCGACGTGTGGGTCCGTGCACTAATCCCCAAAATCCTTCTTGTCAGTTATTGGCTGGAACAGTTTGTTATGTTTCATGTTGCGGGTTTGCCCAGTTTGCTTTTGGTGCTTTTTGTGGAGCCTGGTGTCTACAGAGACCGCATTTTTTACAGTGACTGCAAGCCATTGGTTAGGGTTCAGGTTATAGATTGCTGTCTCTTGCCATTTATTTAACATTTTGGGAAATTGGTGGCTAATTCATATGAATTTGAATGATTGGATTCATTCGTTTTCATACAATTATGCCCCAATGACGGGTATGTTTAGGGTACTTTTTTTTTTTTTATGAAACCCAATTTCAGTACAGACTATAATTGTATAATTTCCAGCATTACTGTCTAAAAGCTTCTCGCATTTTACCCTAATTGCATGAACCATGTCCCACTATATGGAGTAAGTTGTCACATTAGAGCCTGCCATTAAAGAGCTTTTTAGTTAAAGGTGCTCTAAGCAATATCACATGTTTTTTTATGCCAAAACCTGTTTTTTTTTCTTCATACAGCAAACGTCTCCTCAATATCCGCTAGCTGTCTGTCCCCTGAACACATTTACATATATCACTTTCATTACATTCATTCTTCTGCGAAAGAAGGTTTTCTTTTGAAGAATGTTTTGCCCATTTAATGTAAGTCAGCGGGGTCTAAAACAACACTGGACCCCATTTGAATTTCATTGTATGGACAAAGAACGCTGATATATTTACATAAGAAAGAAAGTCATGCAGGCTTGGAACAACATGCAAGAGAATAAATGATCAGATATTTTGTATGTGTGATTTTTCTGTAAAACATCCCTTTAATAATACAAAAGAATGATAGTCTTTGTTTAAATGAGAGATTCTGCTTCGAAAAACTGCCTTAGTTTGTTCAGTCTTAGGACTTCAGAAATAGGACACTTTACTAATTTCTTCTAATCAAGTATTTTAAGGATTAAATGCCTTAAAGGGGTATATAGACTGGAAAATTTCAAGTCACTACAAAAATCATCTGACACACACACTGATAAAGCTTATTTAATGTAGCACGCTGTGTCCGCTCTTATTAGTTCATGAGCAGTTGCAGAGTTTGTCTGTGTTGCATTACTCTTTATTGCTTCTGATAATCTCCTTAGACTCATGTTGTACTGTCATGAAACTGTTCCTGTCTGATCTGATGTTTTATTTTCCTCTTTGTGCTTAGTTCTAGCTGCTCAGCTTTCAGATCTTGGTGTACAGAAAAATGAAACTGGATTAAAGACTCTATTCAATGCTTATTTACCATTTGTGGTTTGATTTCAAGCCAGGCTTCAAAGGAATGTAGACAAGCTTACCAATACATAAATGCTTTGCAAATTATGTTTTCCTCTTTTTTACTCATCCCTCTTATTGGTGAATAGTTTGGTTCTGGGCTGTGTGTATTTCAGCTGGGGCTGATGTGCTCTTTTCAAATGCTAATTGTCATATCATGATTGATGCTCTCTAATAGCTATTAACATTTTAGTGCTTGTTTTGTTGGATTGGAGCATTTGAGGTGCAAATGACATGCTTTATATCTTTGCTTGTTTTTGAGTTTATTTTTTATGCAAAAGCATGCTGCTTTGACTTGGAAACGAAATAATACCTAGGCTATATTATGATTTACCCTGTCCATAAAAGGTAAACTTGTGAAAAAAATGAGGAAAAGTTTAATAGTTATTAGATATGTAAAAAAAAAAAAAAAAAAAAAAAAGAGAGAGAGAGTTAACATGGGGATGAATTTGTTTGTTTGGTGTAATTATAGGGGTGGAACGGTACACAGAAGTCACGGTTCGGTTCATACCTCGGTTCAGACGTCACTGTTCGGTACAATTTCGGTAACATGGAGGGAAAAGCAAAACAAAAATACAGAAGGCATTGTATTTTTTAAATAAGTTTTATTAATAAAGGCATAGAACCAGTTTATTTGTAATGCACTGCACTGACAATAGTTTTATATAATTAGTTTATTAATTAAATGAATAAAAAGACAAAAGGACCTTGCGATATGTTTGGTAATTGTACCTGAATTAATTCACTGTAAAAAAAATTGTTGGTTTAACTTAAAAATAAGTAACCTGGTTGCCTTAAAATTTTAAGTTGATTGAACTGGAAAAAGTGAGTTAATACAATGAAGGAGATTAATTTAATCATCAGAAAGTCAAAATAATAAGTTATCTGAACTAAATAAATTATTTAAGTTGAATTGACAAAAGAAAAAATGTTGTGATAACAAATCTTGAAACTAATTTTTTACAGAGATCAATAGATTGTTTTCCTTAATTTTAATTAACATTATTAATTGACAATGTAACATTATTCTCCTCTGAATTATAACTAATTTATATCTGTATAAAATAATTCTACCATTAAAACACATTCGATTTTCTTTTTTAAACAATGCAGAATGTGTAAGATTAGTGCTCCGAGGACAACCAATGCAATATGACGAATGTCCAAAAGATGGGACCCACAGACTGTTTTGACATGGAGTTGGATAAATATTGTTTGCTTTTAAAACAGTGTGTATGTGTGATTTTGGTTGGGTGACAGTTGTAGGTTACAGTTTGTCAAGAGTTTACAGTGTGACAAAAGCACAACACAAGACCAAGACGTCACCTTGGGGTGTCGTGTCAAAACTGCCAGCATGCCAAGCATCTTCCTATGACAAGAACAGGGGTCTTGTCATAGGAAGATGCTTCTTGGTAACGCTGCTATCTCTGCCTTTACTTCAAATTCATTGATGGTGGCGGACCTTTGTGCAGCTTATGATGTTCACGGATGAAATCTGAACTAGGAAGAATGTTAAAAAAAAAAAAAAAAAAAAATCTGGAATCAATGATACATGTCTGACCGTTGGAACAAACAAACAAACAAACAAACAAACAAAAAAAAAAAAAAACGAGAAAAATCACGTTCATCATGATTATTTATTTCTGTTACATTGATGGTGATGCATTTTGGAGATTTTTAGAGATTATAGACTCAATGAACAACATCTCAACAATAAATTATAAAGGCCGGGCTCATATGTCTGTCTCAAATAGCCTACAAGTTGGTGCAGTTTGATGATTTGGGAAAATAAAACCCCGGGCTATTATTTGAAGTTTGATGGGTAACGGTAGTCAAAAAAGAAAAAAAAAAAAAAAAAATGAAGACTCAAATATTTATAGAAGATTTAGGCTACTCATTTAAACTTGTTTTTAATTATTCAGTTTGAGTGAAAGTGTGGTGTCTGTATTATAAAAAAGGAAACTAGCCAGAAAACACTTTTTAACGCTGTCTTATATATATAATTTTTTTTTTTTTTTTACTTGAGTGCAATACATTTTGGTTGAATAAAAAAGAGAATCGCGTAAGAGAATCGTGATCTCAATTCCCTTGGAGAAAAATTTTAGCAAGACATTAACATTTAACATTTTAGCAAGAATCACGCAGCCCTAAAAGAGACATTATCATTCATCCTCAAAGTCTCTAAGAAAGCAGCTCCTGTTATATGAAGAGTATGTCGAGAACGTCAGATAAAAATCCTTGTTTTGTCCTTTGGCTCCTAATCACTGACCTAGTTGTATGAACTGTGTTTCGTGTTGTTTGCTTTGAGATTATTGTGGTCTTATAAAAGTTGTTGTTGTCCTGTTCACCTGTTCTCTGCCTTGTTTTTGCTGTTTGAAGAAAGCAATTGAGGTTGAAGAAAGGAGAGCATTGTGTAGACATCAGATTATACAACCAAGCTAGCCTATTATGAAGGATACACAATACTCCTATTATTCCCTTTTATTGAGTGTTGATTTGGTTTTTGGGATGTACTAGAATATGCTTTCATGCTTGATTGATTAAAAAAAAATCACATTCTATATTATTACATCACCTATCTCCCTATCTGGCTCAAACACGTCATTATTACCTGTTGATGAAGCTTCTCATTCCAAAATACGAAAAGTGCTGTGATTGGTTAGCTGGCAGTGTGTTGGGATTGGCACCACTCAGCGCGTGTTTGAGAAACGTCACAGCCCTTTCCATAACCACAAGTTTCTTCTACTCGGAAGTATTAATGATGGAGTAAATTTCAAACTAATTCAAGCCAGATTTAGACTTAAGAATGTTAACAAACAAGAGGATCGTTCAGAACGGATTTCATGCACGGACTTTGTAACCACGGATTTCACAGGACGTTTTATATAGATAGATAGATAGATAGATAGATAGATAGATAGATAGATAGATAGATAGATAGATAGATAGATAGATAGATAGATAGATAGATAGATAGATAGATAGATAGATAGATAGATAGATAGATAGATAGATATAGATATATATGTGTGTGTAGTGAAAACTATGGTAATACAGACAGATATTGATCACAAAACCATGGTTAATTTTGGTTAATTGGATAATGGTTAATTTTCCTTACAAAAACAAGAGGTTTAAAAAGCTACAGGAAACGCTACATCAATACTGTAATGTTAGTTAGCAGGCTAGTGGAGGTAAAGCTTTGCCCTTTGCTTACATTAAAGCAACTACATAAAACTTCTAAACTGTTTATAAGAAATAAAAACATTCTTAAACTATGAGAACAAATCAGCAACCAGTAATGGAATAGGTCAATTTGCTTGTAAAAAAATTGGCAATCATAATCGGTCATGAAAAATCATGATTGGTTTATCCCTAGCAAATATTTTGTAAAATGCATTTCTATTTAAAAATTAAAAAAAAAAATAATAATAAAATTATTTCAGTTACTTTTCAAGATTGAATCAATTTTCTCAAATTAACCATCTAGGATATTTTCCTTTCATTTCGAACATTGCAGTGGATTCTGGGATTGTTTTCATTGTGATATGTCTCCTAAGACAGATTTTAAGTAAAAGGAGACCAAATATCCAAGAATTTTAAAGGGATACTCCACTTTTTTTGGAAATAGGCTCATTTTACAACTCCTCCAGAGTTAAACAGTTGAGTTGTACTGTTTTCGAATCCATTCAGCTGATTTTCTGATATTTAGAAGAATATCAGTAACCAGACAGTTTCTGGTCTCATTGACTTCCATAGTAGGAAAAAAAAAATATACTATGGAAGTCAATGAGACCAGAAACTGTCGGTATACTGATATTCTTCTAAATATCAGAAAATCATCTGAATACATTAAAAAACGATAAAACCCAACTGTTTAACTCTGGGGGAGTGGTAAAATGAGCCTATTTCCAAAAAAAGTAGAGTATCCCTTTAAGATTTTCCTGCGGCAGCCAAGTGCGCCAAGGAAAAGGACCATAAAAATAAGAGATGAATAATACCAAATGCAACATGGACATCCATGGCTGAGCATTTATAAGATAAGACCTCATCTGCCTGTTTCTGTTTTCCTCACGATAGTGGTCTGGCGGTACTTAAATTCCCTTCTTTTTGTTTGTGCATGACGCATGCATCGTGTGGCATTATCGTTCCCATCTATTTCTTACAAGCACTTGATGTGTTTGTGGCAGGCACACACAAGATATACGCTGTATAAAATGCATGGCTCATTTATACTTTGCTGTTAAATCCACGACACATTTCCTGCTGCTAGCACTCATTTTAATCTATATTACTCAGAACAAAAGCATCCTGTACAAATCATGATACAGTCTTTTAATGACCAATTCACAGCAAAAACAGCGCTTTAGAGTTAAAAATTCCTTCAGTTTTTTTAGCAAGCTTCCTAATGCTGTTCAAAGGCATTTTACATTCAACCTACGGTTAGAGCTTAACATTCTGAGTTGTTTAATTCTGTAAGTGTCACAGTATTGTGTCTCTGCTTTGATTTACCGAGCTGAGAACACTGTCCGTCTTTCATTTGTTCAAGACTTTGTTAAGAATCCTCTCTGTCTGGTTCGTGTTTGAATGAATTAAGTGCAGAAAGTTCCTCTGTTTGCCTTGCTCCCCGAAAGTTAATTTAGAATTCATTGAAGAGAGTCATAGTGTGTGACGTGTAGAAACAAGAAATCAACCCTCAATCCAACCATTTGTACATTCTTATAAAGGCTCAGTTCTCACAGTGGAGTGCCTGCTCGAAATCGACTTCACAGAAGAGCACATCAAAGCTAACTCAGAAATGATGAGAGTGGTATTACTGGTTTCCAAGGGTGCAAGCGTGCCCGTGCACGCTCTTAATGGAAAGTGGAATGGACAGTGCGTGAGCCCCCTCTGGTCCTGTACTTTTTCTGGGAATGCGCTGCTACTGCTGACAGCACGCTGACACACGAGCACCAGGGCATTCTGACTGTGCCGTGTTCCTCTACTTTACCTCAGGAGCTGCTGAAACTGACCTCCGGTAGCCCCAGGGAGGCTCCAACCCTGTTTCCTGCTGAAACAAAAGGAGACACCTGAACCATGTGGCTCCAAAGGTCTCTGAAAATGCCATTCAGTAAAGAGTGAAGGTCTTCGAAGCTATTATGTGACTTGCGTGATACCAGGCTCACCGTTCATGTGACGATCTGACCTTTAATCGTTTATAGAGACCTCCTAATCATTGCTTACATCTGACCTTTTACTGTATGTATTGTCCTTAACATTTTTCTTCTGTTAAGTGAGGGATAATGTACAGTCGGATATGAAGCACATGCCTCATTTATTTAAAGCCACACTGTGGAACTCTTCAACCTTTATAATATATTGCCAAAACCCATTGAGATGGTACATCGACTTACAATAGGTTGAATTACACGTCTGCCGTAGCCTGAAGGTGTCTGTATCGCCTTTACTAGCACTTTGTAACTTCGGGTTTTGGGTAGGAACCCGAGCACAAAAAGAACTACAAAATTCGACCACTTGTCGATGTTTGTTTTCTCACACAAACTGCTCGTTTCGTGTCTTAGGCCATCAATGTGTACTTACATTTACGAGTCATTAAATCATGTTTAATTTAGACTTCTCTGTGCATGCTCTTTGACGTGGACCCCCTAAACCTGCATTATGTGACCGACAGACAACAACGGTTTGACCGAAAAATGTCAAAATTAAAAATACTGTTGAAACAAAGACACCTACGTCTTGGATGCCCTTGAGGTAAGCTAAAACATATCAAAAATTAATTTCAAAGTGAACTATCCCTTTTATTGTCGAACTTCTTTTGAGCCGTCATCTTGTTCCGGGTCCGACTCCGCTATAACTGATACGGTTACACGAATGTGTCCTCATAGACTCCCGCTGCCATTCTCTCTCTAAAATAATACCCTCAACTGTTGTCAAGGCAACACTCCATGTGCGCTGTCGCCCACAGAACAGAAGGGTGGAGTGAGCGAAGCTCATTATCATTTAAAGGCATATGCACTTAAATTGCGTCCTGAAAACAGAGCTGTTTTTGACCAGGTAAAATGAGTGTTTTCTTACAATACTAACGAGAATTTTGAATTAAAGTACATTACAAATTTTTTATTTAGACCCTAAAGAATCAAATGAACTTGTATGAAAGGGGCATTATATGATCCATTTAACTTAAACCACAGCAGCCCTATATAGCAGTTTATGTTAATTTCGATTAATCATGCAGCCCTATGTCAAAGAATTACATAATGCACATGAAATACAGTTTATTATTGTTATTATTATGTGAGAAGAAAGACAATGGAGTGATATGAAACTAAAACTGCTATTTTACATCCATTCCCTGGGACAATGCAGTTGCTATGCTAACGAGTACTTTAGAGTTGCGCACCGCTAGAGGTCAATAATGTGTGTGTATATATATATATATATATATATATATATATATATATATACACAGTATATATATACACACACACACACACACACACACAGTGCCATGTTTTGACATTTATATTTACACAGTGCCATATTTTGACATTTATATTTTGCCATATTCTGTTCTTGCAGATAGGTAAATTAACAACTAGTTATCGGCCGTTTGGCCAATGTGCAGGATGTGACTTTTATTTTGACAGCATGCAGGATTTTTATTTTATTAGCGCTGAAATGCCACCCACCTCAGTTAAATATCGCCGTTGGCCATCAAAAAACTGTATTGATCGACCACAGCTTACTGCCAAGTTTCTAGATATCCCTTTGGGTCCCTCCTTTAAAGTAAGTTTACTTGAAATTATAAATGTGATTGATATGGTAAAAAGGTTAATGTCAGAGCCTTGACCTAGTAGGTAGTGCATGTGCTCCAATGTGTTGAGCACTGATCCTCATTCGAGTTGAATCTAGTTTGTCAACTCCTAATCCAATTCCCCCCTCTTTTCTTCCATATGTCCTCTTTCTTCTTTTTAATGACTTCATCGTTAAAAATAGGACAAAAGAATCTAAAGAAATCTTAAATGTTAAATAATTCAGTACTGAATTATTAGTGAAAAGAGCCCTAATGTTGCTCAGCTAGATGATTGAGTAATTTAAGCAATTGTGCTGTTAGGTAGCTGTTTACCCTTTTTCCTTGAGATAAGTGCAAGGAGATGTTTTTACATTGCAATTTAGAGAGGTTCCATAGATACGTGTCTAAATGAAATGACATACACAAGCATCTATTTTAGTCCTCGGGAATGATGCGTCGTCTGTATATGATGCTCATTTTGATAAATACTCATAATTAGGAAAGTGTGCATTCAGGGAATCTTAGACATTTTCCTTGGTCTTTCATATATCCATTGATGAGATGGTACATTCAGACCTGTCAGTGTGTTTCTGGAGTATTGTTGTAACTGAGATTTGACTCACTGTAAAACCCAACAAGTTAAGCTAACCCATTTTCATTTGATGTAAACATTTTAGTTTATAAAAAAATAGTTATGATTACTCTGAACATATTTTATTCGAGTTCACTAAAACAGTAATCTTTCTTAAAACACAATTAAACTTTACACTGCATTTAATACTGTATATAGCTGAAACTTCACTTTGAGTAAAAACAGTGTGTTTCCATTGAAATTACATTATAGTGTCAGCCTCAGTTTCTCTACTCATTCTGACCATAGAGAATTTTATTCTCTGCAGTAAGAGAGACTGAAACCAAAGTCCCTTTAAGACAAGTCATTTCACTTGGCCAAAAACACAGCCACTGTCCAAAAGTGGTAATTATAGGATAACAGACACAGCATACATCATGTTCTATAAGATCATTGAGTCTGTAGCATGATCCAGTGGATTAAAATGTACAAAATATGTTTGGTAAGTAATAATAGTAGTAAATGTGTAAAGTTGCATAAAATGGAAAACCCCAATAAAGCAAGAAAAAAAACTACCTTATGTATTTAATAATTGGATTCCACAACTGAAAATATAGCATTTACTATTGGTGTACCAGCTGAACAAAATTTACGGATGGCTTAATTTAAAGGGCACCTATTATGCCCCTTTTTACAAGATTTAATATTGGTCTCGGGTATCCCCAGAATGTATTTGTGAAGTTTCAGCTCAAAATACCCCACAGTTAATTTATTATAACCATTTGAAAAAGTCATTTTTGGGGCCTGTTTAAAAATGAGCTGTTTTGGTGTATACGACCTTAAATGCAAATGAGCTGCATATCCCCACCCTGCCTTTGGATGAGGGCGTCACTTGATAACTATGGTAGTCGGTAAGCAGAAGGGCTGAGAGAGTGAGAGACCCGCTGTCATTTAGCCGTACATGTTTGAATCGGAATATATAAATAGTCTCTGATCAGACCCAGATGACGAAGAGACTTTGGAAGAATAAATATTTTGCCATATTGAGCAACCTTTCCCCATTTGAAGCAATACGAGTGACATGTCTTGTGTTATTCTAAAGTCAGTTGTGAACTTTTTTTCTTCTAAGAGTAGAAAACTCCAGGAGACTTGATTGTATCTTCAGCAGGATTCTTTATGGAGAAACACAAGCTGTTGGTAGCTGCAATTATCGTCAAGTCGAATGTTCCCTCTTAGTCTATGTACATTTAGGGGTGGGGATTTACTTTGATGAGACACTATTGAACAAAGCATGTAAATGAAGTGTACAGGCTTATAAACCTGCCCTAGACTAGAGTGATAATTGGTATCACTCTAGTCTAGGCATAACTAATCCTAATCCAATCAGCATAACTAATCAAACTGAGCCAGGGGCTCCAAGAGCCATTAAAGACAAAGAGTCTCAGTAATCTGATTCATTTAACTTACAATAGAGAGACCAGGACTGGCAGAATCTCTTGCTCTGATATAATCATCATTTATACCTCAAATGCTAAATTCAGTTTACTAAACTTTCTCAGTTTATATACTATTGAACTGGAACCTAAATTAAACATTTAATACATTTGTAACACTACAAGTCTTTCCTGAAACACACCACCATTTTGCATGGCTAATACCACAGCTTTTATGACGCTAACTGTCCCTGACATTGTAATGAGGTGCTATGTTGAGTTTCCTCCTGTATTTGAAGGCTCTTTTATTCCACATTACATATTCCTTGTGCCTTTCTGTCCCTCTGTCAGGTTAATAGTTGCTCATTCTAAAATGCTGCTGAGAAATAAATAGCTTCTTCATGACTGATACGTCTGAGATGAACTTATTAATTTTACATAATGGCCAGTGACAACAGGCCTTCTTAATGAAAGGGTCCATTGAGAACATCTCAATGGGCTTGTTATTGACAATATATATATGTATTTATTTCTCTATTAATTTTGAGAATGGCCTAAGGCCTTTTCCTCACACTGTGCAGCCAGTCTGTGGCTCCTGAATAACGTAATAGACAAGCAGTTTCAGCTTTTTGTGTGTTATATGATTTATATGAATGCTTGCTTGCTTTCTAAGGAGCACATGTTAAAACATTAATCCGACTTCTGATGTGGTGCGTATGCAGTGAGTCATACGATTGCCGGCATCAAACTTTCATTAAAGTGAAGCAGGCCTGTTTGTGTTCTACAGATGCCTACCACGTGTGTGTTTGTGCTTCGTGATCTTCTGAAGACAGAGAGATTTATATATAGAACTACCATTTTAGGGTATTTCTTTCCAGAATATCAGATGGGTTCTTAGTGCTATTCAAGTGTTTTCAAGATTCTTCCTTGAGGAAAACATTACTGCTCAAAAACAGGCAACCCAATCTGTCTCCAAACCCGTGATGAGCCTTTATTTATTTTTCAAACAGTCATTGTCTGCCAGTCAGTAGTTGTTCAGAATGGGATAATGGGTTATTTGTCGCAGTGTTTGCGCTCCCCTCTGTAGTTTTGTCACAGTACGCCCCTAGAATCATCATCACATGGCACATGGGGATTCACGTTATGCGTGAATGTAAATTGGATTCTTATTAAATCTCACTTGTGTGGTCGGATTACCCTGGAACTTTCAGAGCCTGAAATAAACAAATTAGCCTGGCCATGCTCCAACGTCAACCAACCAATTTTCTAGTGTAGTGATGTGTTGTCAAAGCCGAGACACTTTATGTGGACACCCTCGCTCTGACCCGGAGCTGACATTGGCATGCTTTGTTGTCTCTGAGTGCTGAAAAGTGCAGATATGTCCATATGTCTTGTGTGTTTACAGCTGTGAAATATGTCCCTGAGGTCTGCTACATTTGGTAATTAAGAGACTGAGTATATGTTATATATGTATATATAGCGTCGGCTATTGTGGTCTTGAGACTCGTTTCAGCTCATTTGTGGGCCTGTGGTGTTGTTTGCATTGTAATTTGCAACAAAAAAACCAAGGATCTCCTAATGTCACCACCAAGCCTAATAATCACCACACCGGCTGTGTTGGTTGTTTATTATCTCCTCTAAATGTGGTCACAATTATAAAAGGAACATTTGGATGGGTGGATGCATCCTGAAGCATCCATACTTTTTGGATAATGATGTTGTTTCAATGGAATCAATCCTGATTTTAACTACTGCATCAAATACTGGATTTATTCAGGCAAATCTACATGAGACATTGTATTCTCTTCATTGATGTGACTATTTTTGTAAATGTATTTACATTAAAAGTTATTGAATTGGCCATAAAGACATTTAAAGTGTTAAAAAAGAAAGTTTAATTAAATAAAATTTAATTAATTTTATCTTCCTCAAAGTCACGCAATTGTTTCATTTTCAAAAGATGTCTTCAAAATAATCAGTTCACACAGAAACCATGGTCCCCTTAGTATTTATAGGTTTATAGAGCGGCAAAGGAAACCACAATGTGCATGTTCTCTGTGCTACTAGTTTCAGTCAAGTATTTGATACACCTGATGGTGACATGGGCTTAGTTTCACATTTAAGGGAGTACTGTATCATCATCATCAAATAAAACCTTCAAAATCCACATTTAGATGGAGTTTGTTTACTATCCTCCATCTGTTTGTATCTATATATTACTCTAAATTCCCCAATTTAGATTTCTAAATTTCAGGGGGAAAGACTCTTGATGTATGTAAGTCATTAACTTTAATAATAATAATTTTAGGCTATAAAAAGTCATAAAAACGTCCGGATTTTCCATACAAGGTCATAGATTACATTTAGAAACGTCTTAAATTGATATGCTCATTCATTCATTATTGCGATATAATTTTTCTTGATAAAACAATATCAAGTTCGAGCCATTATCGTCAATCCGACTCACTACCTGATATCAATACCAAGTTATCTGAATTTGTTTCAGTGTTTCTGGCCTTGATTATTTGATGACAAATATTAACATAAACAGATGAACAGATATTATTTAAATAATATTATTGAATTTATTTGAATAATAATTGCATTGAAAAAAGAACATGAACCATTGCATTATGTCAAGTTAGTTATACAGGCATTCACATTTTCAGAGAGAATAGCTAAAGCCATGGAGAGAAAGAGTTGCAATAACTCTTTGATGTCGTCACGATGGCTGTCACGTGGTTCATATAAGCCCCAATAGTTTTAAACATACGCTGGCTTTCAAGTTCTTCTATGGGACAGACAGCAGCGATTGCATTATTGAACGGTAAATATAAAATAAAACGCACACCCAAGTACTTTTTCCGCTGTCACTGCATTATTGCAATTTGTTAATGTCAGTTTTGCATTTGGAGAGGCAGAGTGACATCAAAACACTGTATATTACTTGGATTTTCTTGAAGTTTTAGGCTTTTTTTTGGAGGGAAAAGCTTAGTGTTCATGTTCGCAAGGGTAGTAGTGGTCTGCAGTGGTGGTCCGTTCAGAATTCCAACCAACATAAAATATAAATAATTGCGCTGTGCATGTACAAATTAATGATTTAGGAGGGAAATGGACTGCTCCCATAATGTAGAAAGCAACGACTATTTGCAGCAATGTTCGGTAAATATTAACTTCATAAAACCGGAGGGATAGTTAATGAGTGAATTAACTATCTTCCTAAATACGATCCATAAAATATGTTTTTAACATACGATCCATAACTGTTAACGGGATTCATTTCAATATGACTAATGTACCCCTTCATCCTACCCTAATCATAGCCTAAACCATTCATCAGAAAACACAAAAATGCATGTATACGATGTACTGTGTACAGTACACATGTATATATTTAAATCGCACATAAATAATCCTAACCCATACACACACACACACATATATATATATATATATATATATATATCAGTGATGTGCGAGTCAATGTATAAACAACCCGCACCTGACCGACCCGACCCGCTTATTGACCCGCATTTTTTAAAAGTAGTAAATATTTATTATGAACGCGTATTATTGATGAATGCGATGTTTATGTTTCGACTCTGCTCACCCCCAACTTTTGGAAAAGTGTGAAAGCCCTTAGGAGCGCAAACTGTTATTTTTCTGAATGCTGTATGAAATAGCCTAGTGTTATGTAATAAAGCGTTGATTTATTAATTTATTTAGTTTCATTCTCTTAACAATTAAGATGCTACATGTGTTTATCCAGTCTAATCGAAGTGTGTGTCTCTCCCCCGACTTTCCCAATGAAAATCCCGCGCCCTCTCAGAAAATACATAAAACTGACATTACTGAGCTATATACGTTTAAAAGTAGTCTATTAAAATGGTACAATGGCATTGCTCAGTTCAACGTGTTGGGACAATGGCTTTGCTGAGTTCAACGTGTTGGGAAATCGGGCATTTTGTCCCACGTCAGCATTTATTCAAAAGTTAATAACACTCGACATTCAAAAGGTAAATAAGGATTTCCCATTTGTATTAGTAGGTAGTAGGTAGGCTAAGCCAAAGACTGAGGCTACAATATCAATAAATAAATGTTCACAAATACCAATGGAAGTAAAACTGAATACTGAAACACACAGTAAACTTAACCTGGGCTTAAAAAGAAGGCTAAAGGGTGCCACTTGTTGGGCTCGCTGGGCTTGATGCTGGAACGCAGAGGATCCTCCTTGCCAATGCACGAAGCCTCAGGAAGGTGGGTTCCTCTCTCCCAAAATTCCGGTCCTCGTCACAGTCATCTAGCGTAAAATGTGCAGCATGGTACTGCTCTATTCCGTTTGTTAGGCCCACATCAGCGGCATCGTCGGCCCATTCAGCGAAATCCACTCTCTGACTTTCGTTAGTGGCGTCTGTGGAAGGTAAAATAGCATTTGTCAATAATGTAATTTACCAGCATTAAATTGAAACATCCCATTCATCATTAATAACGCAGCCACTTACCCTCGCCTGTAGATGTCCGTGGTGCTGTAGTGCTTGAAGTCTCAGGAGAGTCCGTGGCTTCAAGAGACATGAGGTTGCTAACGATTCTGCGGAGATTTTTCCTTTCAGTCTCGGTCATCATTTTGAGACTTTTGTAGCGGGGGCAGAGGAAGAGAGCGATTTTGTGCGTTTTTGTCTGTGAGGATTAACTTTTGATGGAGTAGAGCAAGTGTGTGGGTACGGAGCAAAACCATGTACTTCGAGTCTCCAGAGACTGGTTGGCAGTGTGCGTCCAGATTGTAAAACCACAGCATCACTAAATGCAGCGTCGGGTAGTCCTCTCCCTGCAACTCCTCCAAGAAATCTCCAAGAAATCTTTCACGGTTGTGAGCGTGTTTTGATATATGCCTTTCATGCACTCTGACTGCCCCCTGCATTCGAGTAGCTCGTTAATTTCCCTGTATTGCTTGCTCGCAGATCTGAGCATGTCAATTTTGCTATTCCATCGAGTCTCACACTCTTGGACTAAGCCATATGGGAGAACTGTGCTTGCACTGGCTTTTTAAAGATATTTGACAATGCCCTTGCACATGTCAATCATCTCAGTTACCTCATCAATGTCAGATCCACTGAACGTATGCTTCAGAATTGTGTTCGGAACATGGGCTGCACATGGTATCCAGTGATAATTTTTTAGGGCGGCTTTGATGTCAGAACCCTGGTCACTCACGAGCACCACTTGATCGAATGAGATCCCGTAAGAACACAGCTGCTCATTAATCTGTTCTTGAATGTTGATTGCTGTTTTGGGCAATGTGCAATCGAATTCCACTGTGGACACAAAACGGCTTGCCAGCTTCCAATCCTCTGTGATTATAATGGCACATCAAGACAGTGGAGGACCTTCTGTTAAAATCATCAGTCCACATATTGTTATTGCAACCCCTCCATTGTCATGCTCCGCTGACTTCAGAGCCTCTGATAAGGCCTCTTTCTCGACCATGGCCTGTTTTTTTTAGCTCAATAACAGAATGTCTACCCGTGAGGAAGCACTTCATTTGCGTCGACTGAGCCATAACATGCTCCAATGTTGATGAGACCCTGGGCCACTTTTGTAAAACCTTCCCCCGAAACAATATCAAAGGGGCGCAGGTCTGTGCAACAAAAGTCCATGCAATAATCCACAAATTTACTCTTCACTTCACTTGGGCGCATAAAGACATCTATCATTTTTGGCCTGGGTTGGCTTGATGCTGCTCTATTCCACTGTGATGGCTTCCCGGGGCCGCACTTGTGATGTGCCATGTTGGTCGTGCCAGTTTTGTGGCTATCAAATGTGTAAATAGCATTGCAAGAAGTACACATGTCAAAGCCAGCACTTTGGTCATCATCTTTGATTATTTCGTCAAATGTCTCCCACACTTTGCTCTTACTGATTGTGTATTTACAGAGCTTCCACTCCCCAGACTTCACCTTTTCTCTTGCCACCTCCATCTCTACCTGCAGACTGAGCTCGTGCATCATCTTCGTGCCAGTTATTCAGCCAATAAAGTGTAGGCCTATGTATTTCATACAAAAACGTTGAGAGTACTTCGGAAACACTGACAATTAATAGGATTCATTGCTGGAACTATCAGTGTTTGGAAATATTGTCTGCTCCCATGGGGGTAATCCATCCGTCGGAAAGTCTGCCCGGCAGCCGCCTCATATGCTGACCAATCAAATGGGAAGCACACAAATCGAGGAACAGCTATTTTCGTAAATCTTGTGGAATGACACTTACACCGGGAGAGTCGCAATCGGATTGGGTTAAATTTTATTTGTCAGGGGTAGTAGGCCGTCGATTAACAAAATGCCGAAATATATTTTAATGTCAGTGAGCCTCCGTCTTGTCTTTAATCGTCTTATTTTACATTAAAATATATGCATTATGACCAAAAAACCGTCATTATTTCCAAGCAATAGGTGTTTTTGTTAATCCTGTCGACATTTAGGTAGACACACGGCCTTAGGATACTGGGTATCGGATTTGCACAATCCATACGCAAAATGCTTCGGCATGTTTACCTCTCTCGAAATCTTGCCAGACGATTGGCCAGTGGTGGTTTTCGGGCGTGGCTTAGCGAAGGATCAATTGCAAGTGTGATATTTATATTATAAGACAGTTATTGTTGTTTGTTGTATTGTTTGAACAATATTGTTTGTTTTCCCTTTATTTCAATGACTAGAATTTAAAAATGAAACCATAGTAGACTCTCATTGCAACAGACAGCGATGATTTCTTGACTGAAATCCGCGTTTTTAACGAATCACTTTCCCAAATGAATCAGCCTTTTGAACAAATCGGTTGAATGAATGACTCCAACTCACTTATTAAGACAGTGACTTTCTGCCACTCCCTGACGGTTTTATTTTCATATTTTAAGTACCCTTTAAATAAAATGTAAAAAAGGTCTTAAAAAGCCCTGTGTGTGCAGGAACCCTGTAACTTTGTGTCTGATGCCATGTTTGATCTATAGGTATAAACAAACTGCTTCGGTGTGTCGCATAGACGTCGTCATCGTCTTGCAGATTCCTCCCCATTCTGTGATTGGTCCCCTCGCTGAGGCGAAAATTTGGTCCATGGTATCGAGACTGCCAAGCAGTGTAAATAAAATTGCGCTGTACAAAGGCAGTATGGGGAAACCCAGGCTAGCATTTTACACCAGTAAATGTGCTTGATATGCACTGGATCTGATAATGAATTTCATACTGTGCTGTTGAGCTTATAAGAATGTGCTCTGGGGTTAAATATGATTAACGGGAAATGATGTGTCCCTTGCCAACAGCTCTTTGATCCTCTGTTGCTCTACACCTTTTTCGCTTGACACATTTTGAGTTTCTATGACGGTCTGAAAGTGGGCTCATACTCTTCCATACATAAATCAATTTGCTCAAAGCACAGTTGTCAAACTTGCTGTGCGTGCAAATCAAATGCTTGCTGTGCAAGAACTGCCGTTATAAAAATAGCTTCAATAAAGTGGCAGACCTCATTAATTAAGAAGCCCTTCAATTGACACAGCATAGCCCTTTCCCTTTCCAAGAGGAGAAATGTGCTGACTTCAGTCGTGGTATCATTGACATGTCCAGGTGAGCCCGAGGTGAGTTCTGAAATAGATGAGGGAAACTCGCTTAGACCTGGGATGTGCCTGACGTCCAATTGATGGCTGAGAGGAATGGGCCTTTCTGATTAAACTCCCATCTTCCAGTGGTATTTTGGATGGTTTGATTTTTAGGATGTGGATCCAATGATACAGCACTAGGGATGTGGCCGGCTGAGTATAGGGAAACCAGATGGCTCGATACAGAGCTGGCCTCGATCTCTGAAATTTGGAAATGGACATGAATTACAAAACACTGAGCTGGGATGTGAGGATGTGGCTCCAGCTGTTGTCTATAGGCTCTGTGAAATCTTCCTGACTGAATGATATTTGATTGTTAGATGTAGGGCACTGTGACATCAGCAAACTAAATTAGACATGATGTAAGTGGATAAAGAGGATCTCAAACCTCTTCATATATATTCACTAAAGAGGATCTCAAACCTTTTCATATATATATATATATATATATATATATATATTCACTAAAGAGGATCTCACACCTCTTCATATATATATATATATATATATATTCTTCATACTAATAAAGCAGAACGGCTTTAATAAATAACAACATGATAAAAACAGATCTAGCGTAAAACACATACATTTTTTTTGGAAATGTCCTTTATTTATTTATTTATATGGTTTCATGTGGTTTTTGAACACTCATACCATCTTCAAGAAAATTTGTCCATTTAATGTGTCTGAAAATGTCATGTGGTGGTATAACCATCAAGTAAAAAGTTATAACCGTTTCCTTACACCTTGAATTCATGTGAGAATGCATTTTAATCATACTTTTTATAAAAAGTGTTTTTTTACAACCTTGTTATAAAAATGGCCAGATTTTGCATATCACTCTTTTAAAAAATTATTATAATTACGCCAAACTACGTCAGTTTTGTTTTCAAAATGTTCATTTAATACAATGAATGCTTTTGTCTTTTATGAAGAAATAATTAGCATCAGGTCATTGACCCATACAATAATCTTTCTGCAAATTCATGTCCTCTGTCTCATCATAGTCCAGAACGATTGATTAACAAGCCGAGAACGCCTGCACAATATAGTTTGATAGAAGAGCTGAGCTTAGTACGTCCATCAATTGATCCAGCACATGTCCTTAATGTGAATTTACTTTGCAGCTTTTAAAGCCTTGTTTTTGCTCTCGGCCCCAGAGGGAGATCTGTCGCCTGTGTCTCCTTTAGCTCCTTGGTGTGCGCATCTCAAATCTTCAAAGTGACCTACATCTCAACCCATTTGGACTTTAATTTTGGCCACAACACCTCTCAAACAAAGGGATGTCCTTTGAAAAGAACAACCTTTTAATGCTGATTTTTGCAGGATTCCCTGGTTGAAAGAATCTTATGTGTGAAATGAGAAGCCTCCCATCCCTACAAAATGATAATAAGTGACAGGAAGTGCGCCCTCCACTCGAATGTGTGTGTTCATGTTTGACTGACAGGAATTTACAATGTGAGCATTTGAAGATTTAAAAGCTGCGGTTTATTCCCGCCGTGCATAGTGTGAAAAACACAGCAACATTTGGAGGGAAGGGACCGACATCAGAGGTGGTTTGTTTGATTGAGAACAAACCTTTCCATGCCCACTTCTATCTCCTTAGCAACAGATCAAGATAACTCATTCCCAAAGCACCACACAGCATGGCCACTGTCCTCACCCAAACATGAAACACACTCATCAGCATTAAAGTTTAGTCCACCCAAAAATCTGGTCCTCAATTACTCTCCCTTATGTCATTCCAAACCCATAACACTTTCTTTGGAATACAAATGATGATGAGGTTTCTGTCCCTCCATTGAAAGTGTATCTGACGCTTCAAGAGATTGTAAAAGAAATTCATATGAATCGAGCAGTTTAATCCAAGTCTTCTGCATAGACATGATCACTTTGTATGATGAACAGGTTTCATTTAGGATTCTATTCACATGTTGATCAGTAAATGTACAAATAGCATTCAGATTTGGTCAAGGAAGCATGTTTGCTTGACGCATGAGAGCGAATGAGGTTCATTCTCGTGTTACACGGCACGTTTGAGCTTCAGAAAGAACCAATGAGGTTCATTCTCGTGTTACGCATCACGTTTGAGCTTCAGCAAGAGCCAATGAGGTTCATTCTCGTGTTACGCATCACGTTTGAGCTTCAGCAAGAGCCAATGAGGTTCATTCTCGTGTTACGCAGCACGTTTGAGCTTCAGCAAGAGCCAATGAGGTTCATTCTCGTGTTACGCGGCACGTTTGAGCTTCAGCAAGAGCCAATGAGGTTCATTCTCGTGTTACGCATCACGTTTGAGCTTCAGCAAGAGCCAATGAGGTTCATTCTCGTGTTACGCGGCACGTTTGAGCTTCAGCAAGAGCCAATGAGGTTCATTCTCGTGTTACGCGGCACGTTTGAGCTTCAGCAAGAGCCAATGAGGTTCATTCTTGTGTTACGCGGCACGTTTGAGCTTCAGCAAGAGCCAATGAAATTCATTCTCTTGTTACGCATCACGTTTGAGCTTCAGCAAGAGCCAATGAGGTTCATTCTCATGTTACGCGGCACGTTTGAGCTTCAGCAAGAGCCAATGAGGTTCATTCTCTTGTTACGCATCACGTTTGAGCTTCAGCAAGAGCCAATGAGGTTAATTCTCGTGTTTTGCGGCACGTTTGAGCTTCAGCAAGAACCAATGAGGTTCATTCTCGTGTTACGCGGCACGTTTGAGCTTCAGCAAGAGCCAATGAGGTTCATTCTCGTGTTACGCATCACGTTTGAGCTTCAGCAAGAGCCAATGAGGTTCATTCTCGTGTTACGCAGCACGTTTGAGCTTCAGCAAGAGCCAATGAGGTTCATTCTCGTGTTACGCGGCACGTTTGAGCTTCAGCAAGAGCCAATGAGGTTCATTCTCGTGTTACGCGGCACGTTTGAGCTTCAGCAAGAACCAATGAGGTTCATTCTCATGTTACGCAGCACGTTTGAGCTTCAGCAAGAGCCAATGAGGTTCATTCTCTTGTTACGCAGCACGTTTGAGCTTCAGCAAGAGCCAATGAGGTTCATTCTCTTGTTACGCATCACGTTTGAGCTTCAGCAAGAGCCAATGAGGTTAATTCTCGTGTTTTGCGGCACGTTTGAGCTTCAGCAAGAACCAATGAGGTTCATTCTCGTGTTACGCGGCACGTTTGAGCTTCAGCAAGAGCCAATGAGGTTCATTCTCGTGTTACGCATCACGTTTGAGCTTCAGCAAGAGCCAATGAGGTTCATTCTCGTGTTACGCAGCACGTTTGAGCTTCAGCAAGAGCCAATGAGGTTCATTCTCGTGTTACGCGGCACGTTTGAGCTTCAGCAAGAGCCAATGAGGTTCATTCTCGTGTTACGCGGCACGTTTGAGCTTCAGCAAGAACCAATGAGGTTCATTCTCATGTTACGCAGCACGTTTGAGCTTCAGCAAGAGCCAATGAGGTTCATTCTCTTGTTACGCGGCACGTTTGAGCTTCAGCAAGAGCCAATGAGGTTCATTCTCGTGTTTCACATCACGTTTGAGCTTCAGCAAGAGCCAATGAGGTTTCTTCTTGTGCGTCAAGCAGTACTGTTGAGCTTCTGTTTATGTTTGCTGATCAAAGCCTAAATTAAATTTTATCATACTGTGATCATGTCTATTCAGAAGACTTGGATTAAACTGCTCCATTCATATGGATTACGTTTTACAGTCTCTTTATAAATGCTTTGATGCATCAGAGTTTTGGGTGAATAGACTTTGAATAGAGAAACTGAAAACTCTCAAAAATATGTTCTGTTTCTGTTCCAAAGACGACCAAACGTTTTGTAGATTTGGAACAGCTTGAGGGTGAGTAAATTATGACAGAATTTTCACTTTTGGGTGAACTATCTCTTTTAGTTCAGCTTCTGGCTGTTAACATTTCTCTCTCTCTCTCTCTCAGCTGGATGTGGTGGCACAGTTTAACTTGATGCTCAATTTGCTGTTTTAGGTGTTCTCGCCATATTGATCCCGGAGCTTGACCTCGTCATCTCTCTGGTGGGCTCCGTGAGTAGCAGCGCTCTGGCCCTCATCATTCCTCCCCTGCTTCAGATCATCACCTTCCATAATGAAGACATGAAGCTCTGGGTGATGGTCAAGGACATCGGCATCAGCCTCATTGGCCTTGTGGGCTTTGTGGCGGGGACGTACATCTCCATCCAGGAGATTGTTGCACGGAACGGCAGCAGACACAACAGCACGCACCTTCAGCTCCTGTGAATGTTGACCGAGTGACAGATTAAATGGGAGGCCGTACAGACCCACTGAATCATTTACTCACTACAGGCTCCTTTTATTTCTGCTGTATTCCTCTTGGGATTCTTCGTACTGAATGTCCATAGATGGCTCATGGATTTTTGATGTGCTTTTGTCTTTCAGTTTTTGCAGCACTGAAGTCTCATTGTATCGAGTTTCCAAAGTTACATAGGTTTTAAAGTCACTGTTTTAAAATCTTTTGGGTAGAACACACATTTAAAGCTGAAAGTGATTAGAATAATCTCTGTATTGTTGTTTACAGTGTATAAATGAACCGATTCTCATTAAGTGTTTTATTTTGTCACATTCATTTTTTATTTATTTGATGGTTCATAAGTACTGTTTACTCATTCAGCCTTATCAACCGTCGTATAAAAAAAGATATTCAACAGATTCCATCTGTTTAATCTAGCAGAGAAAGCTGTTGATATAACGTTTGATTTTTCCCCCAACTGTTTTACAATCAAGTTATCCAGTATATAATAGTTTTAAAACAAGCTTTAGATCTCATGATGTTTAGCACCCAAATGACTTTAAGTTCAGGCAAACCAACAGGAGTGTTTTAACTGCAAGTATGTTAAGTAACTTTAATTTTAAAACTTAACACCAGTACGGTTGTGTTAAGTGCTTATTACTGAGGTACTTGAATTGTTTTACATTTGGTTTGCTTCATATCAATCTGCTGTATATATGTTAATGGCAGTGCCAAAGTTGTTTTTTTCGTTTCTTTTTTTTTTTGATAATTTACTGTACACTTAGTTGCACTCATTTCCAGCTGTTGTAATTGCATTGGTATTTGTTTTGGATTGGTTTCATTTTTGCCTTATTGTACATATACTGTAAGTGTTTTGACCATGCTCACCTTGTTGAAAATGAACATATTTTAAATTTTTAAACTTGGTGAAATTATGTAAAAATTATATATATATATATATATATATATATATATATATATATATATATATATATACTGTATATATATATATATATATATATATATATATATACAAAAAAATGGACAGACATCTTATAGACATCAAACATCATATTACTAGTTCATTTATGTTGATTATCAACATGAGAGTTTCATGGTCCACTAGTTAAGTTAAATCTGCTGGCTGGTATGTGCTCTGTGGTTGAATTAAAGAACGGATAGCCTGCCTTGACGTGTATAAGTGTACTGCCTCTTCTTCGGGTGGGACTTTTCTCTCTGCATCTGTTGTTGTAGGACAGTGGTTTCTAACCGAAAGTATTCATGCTCCAAGGCAAAGAAATTATGTTGAGATACTTCCTGTCTCAAGCCATCTTTTTACAGAGTAACTGTTGGCAGTTGTTTCTTGATGTCAAAATGTGGCTTTAGTCGCATTAGTTTTAGACATTTTAGAAAGATCAACACTTTCAGGAGAGGTATTTATAAATGCTTGGTTCCTGGTTTATAAAGCCAGGCAGGGGATTGCATTTGTTGAATTATTAGATGAATTCAACAAATGTAGTCATTCCTCCATTCTGATTGGTGCCTGCCTGTGACGTACAGTGTACCATGTATGGCAATTTAATGAGGAAATATGTATTTACACACAGTAATAAAAGGCAGATGATTACCATACATGTAGGATTTGTGTGAATTATAGCTTTGTTTATTCATTCATTTTCACTGCAATTGATGGAGATTGCAATAATAGTGTTTTGCTCTTTGACAGATCAAAATGAAATTGCTATTGTACCCGGATGTCAATTATTTATGCGTGGATTAAGACTTGAGCATGTTCTATTATGTAGTTTTACTTTTCTTCAGTTGCTTTGACAACACACACCGAACTCTCAGTGTGTAGCAAGATCTGCGAGGAAGGTCAAGTAATATGTGACTTGTGTCAAGAATCATCACAGAAATGTCTCTTGTTCAATACAAATCAAGCTCTGTGGGTATTGTCTGTGGCATGCTGTCGATTACAATAGGCAGTAACTTCGGAGGCCTATGGGAAATGCATTCCACTGAGTTTAAAAGTAAAAACGAGGGCTTGTACTGTTAAATCCTTCCATGCAGTAGTGAGTATCATTTAAGTTGTCATGTTATCAACTGATTTAGATTCAAGACCCAGCTTTTACATTGAACATCAAGTGGAAACCACACAGAAATTGTTTATTGTACAAAATCATGGTTTCATACTCTCGGCAGCTAGTGATTCACCACATAAAACATATTGTGTTTGGCACAAACCATGTTTACGCTTGCAGCAAGTGAACCTGTATTTAATATAGTGCCGTGTTTTCCTTTGTCTTGTCTAGTTTTTCATCATGGTATGTGAGGACCATGATACAACCGAGCCACACTGGCATCTGGGTAATTTGTCTAGCTTCTGCCAAGAGAGATGAATTTTATGAATTTTTTACAAAAAAAAAAACGGGAAACGTGTCTTGACTCTTGAGAAAGTCGCATGGCCCGTACCAGCAGCAAACGAGTTTAATAAGTAACAATAATACATACAACTACACCAAATGATTGAATAATTTATGTTAAAGACACATAATATAAAGTTGGACTGAGTAGTGCAAGTTTGAGTGCACTGATATTCAGTATTGCCATAGTCGATGTTGAACATATGGAAATATCTGGCTGCTGAGTATATGTATTTGACCATATATTCAGTGTAATGGTCTTCCTGGAAAAAAAATCATTTAATCATGTCCAGCCATAGAGTCTATCTTTTGAGACAAACCTAAGCAGTGGTGGAGAATAACTGATTTGAGCTTTCTGTGAGCTTCAGCATCTGTGTGACATTTACCTATTTTATTCTGAAAGCCTGAGGCATAAATCTATCTACATACTATGTGTCCTCGCTGACCCACAAAGCTCCCTGTCAGAGATCTATACTTTACTTCCCCTGAACCTGCTTTGAATGGTAAATGATGACTGGCAGCACACTATGAAGAAAATTGCCCTGGGAAAGTGTTCATTTCTGAGGTGTGTTAACTTGTATTGTTTATACAACTCTTGAGGTGCTGAAAACAGCATATGTTTTGCCAAGCATGTTCCTCTGGTATTCATCTATGAAATCAACCACGCATCAGAAAAGGGTTCTTTACTTTGTCAAACACTGCTTCCTATGCCCACAGTGTAGTGGATATTTCTTATGTGACCCTGGACCACAAAACCAGTCTTAAGTTGCGTGGGTATATTTGTGGCAAAATGTATAAATCTCAATTTGAAAAAAAAAAAATGTACACAAAAGACTGCTTTTGTGGTCCAGGGCCACTTTTTTTTTTTTTTTTTTTATGTTGTACAGTTAAGCACAGTGAACAGATTTTATTAGGAAGTATTTCTATTAAACATTGTCCTGAGAATGAATGCAGAGCTCAGATTCCAATGGCATTCATAGGAATGTCTACATACTATATAAAAATATGATTGTTTGATAAATATTTGATCAGAAAAAAATGTGCAGAGTGGGGATTTCAAATACACATCATTTCACTTATGATATCCAACCACCTTAACAAGCAAAAACACAAATATTTGTAGGATGCATGGAAGTGGTTTCCATTGCAACACTATAGGAAAAACATATATATTTTTTGTATTTTTTCCAACATTCAAGTTCATGAATATATTGTGAACTGATAAACTGCTATAACTTCCCAACTTTTTGTAATCCATTTTCTTTGTGTTAGTCAGAAAACAGGCAATAATATAATTTTGTAATAATATGATATCATTTTATCAGTTAATTTGTATTAATATATTTGCGTAGAATAATTTAGAATATATCAAACATTCTTTTGTAATTGAGGTATATAATAAAGTAATTTCATTTAGCATAACCCTAATCCTTCAGCAACAATATGCTCACAGATGTAATCTATCAAAATCTCTTATATCATACTTCCTCTTCACCCTAATAAAATTGATATAATTAAAGGTTCTATAAGCGATGTCGGGGCAAAACATTTTTTGTCACGTACAGCAAACGTCTCCCCACTATCGGCTAGCTGCCTGTCCCCTAAACACACTGTAAAAAAACGCGGTCTCTGTAGACACCACAGGCTCCACAAACGGCAACAAAAACAATCATGTCTTACCCGGACCACGAAACCTAACAAACAGTGTTCCAGCCAATCACTGGCAAGAAGTATTTGAGGGTGGGTCTGGGGGTTAGTGCGCGTGCACATGAAGGGGGTGTGTGTGTGAAGGAGAGACAAGCGTCAGAGGGAAGTTTGAAAAATGCCCGACACACGACCAAAGAGACGTCGTTCTGAAGAACAAATTTAAAAAAAGAAGGAGTCGGATAAAGAACGTGCGAAGTTCCGAATTTACATCGGTAGCAAAGCTTTTGAACGATGGCGAGAACTCCGGCGGCAGAAGGGCTTCCAGTCCGACGGTTACAATTATTTCAGGAAGCACGGAAGGGAGGGGGAGGAGATGAGATGCGGAGGAGGTAGGGTCTAGCTAGCCTCCAATTTGTTTGAAAATATTGCGAACGTCAACACCCCCAGGATCGCTTATAGGACCTTTAAGTTAATTAAATTGAGATTAAATGATATGTACATTTAAGTTCATGAACTATAACTGGAAAATTCTCTCAACATGCATAATAACTCGTTTGACATCATCCTATAGCACTTCCAGTATTCATTAATTGTTTTGTTAGATCTTCAATATAATCAAATATTTAACATGTAAATGAGACACCATGATCAGGACAATAATGCTGAAATTAAATCACCGAACAAGTTTAAAAAAAATAGCATTTCAGACTTTAAAAACGTATTATATTCAAACTATATTCATTTTTAGGCATTTGACTAAATCGATTTTAAACTCAAGCAATAGTTTAATTAAAATAGTATTTCAAATGAACATTATCAGAGGTTTTGCTTAGTTTTGTGGCACCATCTTTTACATTGAGATGCCAATTAAATATTTCAATAAGAGCTTATGTAGATGACAATGTAAACAAGAAACTCAAGTTCAAACTGTGCAAATTTAAGCATGTACATAGAGCGACTCAAAACATGTCCATATTTGGTATAACAAAATTCAAACAATAAAAAAATATTCATATGACAAAAGATGCAATAACTTACGAATTTTAAGAATGACACAGTGCTTTTTTTCATTGTCCATAACTCAACAATTAAACTTGAAAATAGCAAGTACAATCCTTTTATACTCTTTTCGAAAGTTGTGGTTTAGCACTCCATATATAACACCATTTAGGCAGCTGTTGAAGTATGCCATGAAGTAGCTGGCTGTGAAGAGCCATTCTGGTATATCTTGACCTAGTCTAGGGTGGATCGCGACCGCCAGACCTATAAGGTTCAACGGAGCCCAGCAGACAGCGAACAGCACAAACACCACAAACATGGTGAGAAAGTTCCTGAAGTCATGAGGCTTGATCTTGGGCCGACTGTCGGGCTTGACCCGTCTGCGGACCTGTATGACGAGGATCCAGATTCGCAGGTAGCAGTAGGTGACGATGCCGATGGGCAGAATGAAGTGTACCACCACCACCGTAATGGTGTAAAGCGAGCTCACTGATTGGGCGAAGGTGCACGAGTAGACGCGTGGGTCGTACTGCAGAGACTCCACAAACCAATTGGGGACGATTGCCAGGATAGTGAGCGCCCAGACCAGCACCATGTAGCATACTGTGTTCTTGTTGGAGAAGAGCTTGTCATACTTAAGGCTGTGGCAGATATAGCAGTAGCGGTTGATGGCGATACCTGTGATGTTGAAAATAGAGCCGATCACGCTGAGCCCCATGAGGAAGCCGCTGATTTGGCAGTGAATGTCGCCAGCGATCCAGCGGTCATGAAAGATGGCCGTTAGGACGAGTGGGTAGGGGTAGATGGCTACTACCAGGTCTGCTATTGCCAAACTCACCACAAATGCATTGCCTGTAAGGACGAGAGAAAAGGATTACTGAAAATAGTGTGTAGAGATGTGGAGGTTCTCTTCTAGAATATTACAAATAGGCCAAGAAACAAACTCAAGCATAGAAGGAAATGTCTAGACAACACGCAAGATTCAACCTGATCTCATGAGAAAACGCAACTGGTGACGATTTCGAAGGAATTCGCAGAGTGTGATTTGCACAGAAACTTGTGATTTCAGTGGAGTGTTAGTATATTTTGCTAATTAGAATTCATGTGTGTTAGAATTCATGCTAATTAGGCCATAATTCACCAAAACATAATGATTAACCATAAGAGAGTTGGCAATATCATATCCCTCTCGGAATCCTATAATCTCGATTCCACCTAATCCCCAATTCCTGCAAAAACATAGTGTGTAATTATGATATCTTGTCTTAGCTATTAAAAAGAGATTTTGGTAACACTTTACAATACGGGTGCACTAATAAGCATTAATTCATTTTTAACTAATGCACAGATAATACTGAATTAATGTGTAACAAATGATTATTTAAGCTATTCATTAATGATTACCACATTAGGAACTAATTAAGAGTCTGTATTAGTTCATACATGAATTGTTATGAATTAAATATGTAATTGTGGATTAATTCCATATTTCATTTTTTTAACTAATAGTGTTAATTAATATGTTAATTGCCAGAATGAGCCAAAGCCTTGTATTTCAACTTCCAGATAATATGACACTAACTGACGCTTCGGGAGCATTTTGACCATGCTTCAATGTTTGACGCTTTAGGCGCCCTTTAGCGTCAGTAAGATGACGCCCTAGGATTGCGTGTACCCTACCCCCACCCCACACCTAAACCTAACCACGTCCTTCAACTGACGCTTTCCTTTAGCGTCAGTTAGATGACGCCGCGGGATCGCGTCATGAAAGTGATGCTAAAGGGCGCCTAAAACGTCAAATATTGAAGCATGGTCAAAGGTGACGCCTTGGGGTGAGAATGTGTTGCAATATCAGCCCATTCTCACCCCCAAGGCGTCACCTAACTGACGCCTTGGGAGCATTTTGACCATGCTTCAATATTTGACGCTTTAGGCGTCCTTTAGCGTCAGTTAGATGACACCCTAGGATCGCGTGTACCCTACCCCCACCCCACACCTAAACCTAACCGCGTCCTCTAACTGACGCTTTCCTTTAGCGTCAGTTAGATGACGCCGTAGGATCGCGTCCTGTCAGTGACGCTAAAGGGCGCCTAAAACGTCAAATATTGAAGCATGGTCAAAGGTGACGCCTTGGGGTGAGAATGTGTTGTTAATATGCATTAATACATGATTAATTACTTCATTGTTTGTACAAATTCATGTGCAAATTACTACAATTACTAAATGAATAGTTAATAATGATGTGTCCCAACAAGTAAAGTCATAACATAATGATACCTTTGCAAATCATTAGCTAATGATTAATTAAAGCAGACAACTGGAAGTTGAAGTGCATAGCTTTGACTAATTGTGGTAATTAACACATTAATTTACACTATTAGTTAATAAAATATGTTATTAAGGAATTAATACACAATGACACATTAAATTAATAGCAATTCATGTATTACTTGAATTAAATGTTTAATTTGACCATATTTAGGTTTACTAATGTGTTCATCCATCCATTCTCCAAAACACTTGTCCTTTGTTGGGCTGTGGGTATAATGTGATGTGATGTGTAATTTAAAAGCATCAATCTCATGATTAAGAATACATCATAAAGTGATATCTATTATTTCTAATCTGAATAAATATGCTCTCAGTCATTGGATCCTGTGCAATAGGATCTTGCGTGACACTGCCATGACAATAGAAGAGGACAATGCACTTCTCGCTATAGCACCCATTGTGGACACACTAAAAATGCAAGGATTGTTCGTTTTTTATTTGTTTAGTGTTTATTTACAATCCCTGTTGTTTTAAAGCCATTTGCATGTTTGCGAGTTTTCACTTCAATTCACCATCTGGACCCAAAAAGCCTTAAATTCGGACTTTTTAATTGCAACAACATTCAGAATAATTTGCATGGCATGATTGGCTCAAGCTCAAAAAATAAGCATCCGTGAGATAGCAGATTTCAAATTGTTTATTCATGCCATTGAGATATTTCAAGATTCATGATTCATATACTTGAGGCCTGACTGTAATTCAATAGAGGAACCGCAGAACACCTGACTGAACACGTGGAAAAAGCTTGTAATCATACAAATCATCTCATTTGGCATTAACAGTCCGGGATGGTAAAATCTTTTGTTGGCCTCTGTTGTGCGAATGAAATTACCAGCCATGTGTGGATTATCATACTTTACTTTGCACAAACTTCGCAAAAACCTAATCTGTGTGATAAGCCCAAAACAAATAGATGTGCTTGAAATGAGTCACACAGAAACCTTGTGTGCAGTAAATATCAATATCAAACTGTGTGTAGACAAATCCTGGGGTTTCAAACAATGACCTACACGGTATAATTGGATCTTGAAATGTTTGAGCAATGTCTTCATACTCCATTAAACTGTAGCTCATGTAGCTAAAGATGGTACACATTATAAGACCAATGATTGGCTTTCTTTCTTTAATGAAAGGATTTGCTACTTCTGTGTAACTACATTAACAGGTTATTAAAATCTAACGAAACAATTAAAACGTGTCCATGCCTGTAGAACATGTTTTCATATTTAGTACAAGAGTGACATCGCTAATGGGGGTTGACTTTCATGAAACATTTCTGAGTTACAGCATCACACAAATTATATTGTTTTATCTTGAATTCCGATATCTATTTAAAAGGCACCTTTCAACACTCCAGGTACTAGATGCTCCATTAAACAAGTGCTGCATTGACTTCTGCATCCACGTCTGTGACTGGAGGGAATGAACTGAATTCTTTGAAGTGCCAAGCATGCCTCACAACTGCGCCAATCTCCCAATTGTCTGCAGGGCTCGTACGTGAACAACGCAGTTATTGCATATGATTTTAACCCTCCTATGCCGGTCTCATTTTTGATATTTTAGTTTACTTTCAGGTGTTTTCTAAATTGCTCAAACCAGAGTGCTATATCTTCTGCTTGTCAACTCAATCAATCAGCATCTAATGAGAGCAGTAATTGTTACTTTATTTGCCACATTAGAGTTCAATTCAGTTTTCTGAACATGTTAATGGTGCTTCTTCTCAGTCATCACAGTGTAGAAATTGGACAGAGTTGACAGGACACATGTAAATTCATGCTTACAGGCTGTCATTCTGAAACAAGCTTGCAGCGTTGTTCTGCGAGTTCAGGTGATCAAAGTAGTAGACTTTTTACTGATGGATGTGTGGGATTTTTGATGGATTGGATTTTCTCTATTTCTGTTTGCCAGAGTCACCTTTTGCTTGCTTAGTTGGGGTTTAAAATATAGGCTATTTACACTCACCTAAAGGATTATTAGGAACACTGTTGTAATACTGCTTTGACCCCCTTTCGTCTTCAGAACTGCCTTAATTCTGTGTGGCATTGATTCAACAAGGTGCTGAAAGCATTTTTTAGAAATGTTGGCCCATATTGATAGGATAGCGTCTTGCAGTGAATGGAGATTTGTGGGATGCACATCCAGGACACGAAGCTCCTGTTCCACCACATCCCAAAGATGCTCTATTGGGTTGAGATCTGGTGACTGTGGGGGCCATTTTAGTAGTGTGAACTTATTGTCATGTTCAAGAAACCAATTTAAAATGATTCGAGCTTTGTGACATGGTGCATTATCCTGCTGGAAGTAGCCATCAGAGGATGGGTACATGGTGGCCATAAAGGGACGGACATGGTCAGAAACAATGCTTAGGTAGGCCGTGGCATTTAAACGATGCCCAGTTGGCACTAAGGGACCTAAAGTGTGCCAAGAAAACATCCCCCACACCATTACACCACGACCAACAGCCTGCACAGTGGTAACAAGGCATGATGGATCCATGTTCTCATTATGTCAAATTTTAACTCTGAATGTCTCAACAGAAATTGAGACTGATCAGACCAGGAAACATTTTTCCAGTTTTCAACTGTCCAAATTTGTGGCTTCATAAACGATTTACTGCATACCTCGGTTGTAACGAGTGGTTATTTCAGTCAAAGTTGCTCTTCTATCAGCTTGAATCAGTCGGCTCATTTTCCTCTGACCTCTAGCATCAACAAGGCAATTTCGCCCACAGGACTGCCACATACTGGATGTTTTTCCCTTTCAACACCATTCTTTGTAAACCCTAGAAATGGTTGTGCGTGAAAATTCCAGTAACTGAGCAGACTGTGAAATACTCAGACCACAAACACGCTCAAAAAAAGTTCAGGAGATTGTCTTGACCAGGACCACACCCCTAAATGCATTGCAGCAACTGCCATGTGATTGTTTGATTAGATGATTGCATTAATGAGAAATTGATCTGGTGATCCTGATATTCCTTTAGGTGAGTGTAAATTCAGTAATATTATCAATTTTACTGTCAAATGAGAAAAAAGAAGCTCTTTTGCGTTTAGACAAGCGTTATGGGTGGGAAATCCGGTATGTAATGCAAAAGTGTGTGAAATTCGATGTAGTATGCACTCCAGACGGCTTTTATCATATTTTACTGCTGTTCTATAGACCCCTTTTCAGTTGGTAAACATGGTGACGTTTTTGTGTGGGCGGAGCTTAGGTGCAGGCAGAACGATCCCTCTGGCCGCTTCACTAATTCTAGTTAGCAAGTTATATTAGCTTGTTTTTTTTTTATAAGATTTTATCTTAATGTGTAAGGTCACTCACTGTCTAGGACAGCGATTGTTATTTTAAAAAGTTAATTTTAACGGACAGAACCAGATTGGCTGACCCGTAGCCGCCTACACGCTCACTCAATGCATGGACGATCTGACAGGATTAACGTTACGTTACCTCGGTTGAGTGGCCTGACTTCTACACCTACCTTATGGAGAAACCAATCGTAAAGAGAAAATGAGGGCATATAAATCTTTAGATGCCAATAAATATGTGCTGAATGATATACAAGACTTGTGTGTAAGATCTGCAGTTCTGCCTAGCCAGGGCAGAGAAGACGACAATGTAAAGAGTGACATTACGGTGCGATTTTAATCACGTGAATATTTTCTAGAAATAAAAAATCCAGATACAGAATATTCATTTTTTCATTGATACTTGCACCAAATAACACAATAAGATGATATTTAATAATAATAAAAGTAATTTAAGCTCCTTATTAAGTAGCCGAATCTGTGCTGGTTTGTATTGGCCGCCTCCAGTTTTCACTTTGTTTTGCCTCCAGCTAGCGCCGTGACGTAACTGTGATGTCGGCGCAAAAGGGGTCTATACATGCAGTTTTTATGTCCCGGTGACCAAAGAAAGTGCATTTATGACTCTCTGCCCATTCATTTAGATAGGCGCCTGGTCTTGTTAGTCCGAAATAGCTTAGCATTGCCAAAATGGCGGCCGAGTGCTAGGACTTGCCTAAAGGGACTTTGATTTACTATATCAATGGACTTGGCGCAGTAATATCTCTCTGGAGAGGGAGAGGACTTTCACGAGTGATGATATTACTATGCCAAGTCGAAGTGCTCCCAATCACTTGCTGAGGTATTCCGCCAACTTTATCAACTTTACAAGCTTAGAACAGTGCAACGTTTTATTTTGTGTCACTATTCTTGGTTGAGTTACTCTACTCATGTAACTGTATTTAAAATAGGGAAAACCTGGAGGTGTTTGGTCACTTCTCTGCTTGGCACCTATTGAAGGAACTGGCCTAGGTAAGTGTCATCTAAGTGTCTCTTAGTTAAGGGAATAACATACATTTCTGGCTCTCAATGGCAACACAATCATCGCCCAAATGAATCTGCAGCAGTCAGGTGGTACAGATCAGTGCTCTTTAAAGGGTTAGTTCGGTATTGTACACTTAAAGCCCTGTTTTAAGATCGTTTCTGATGAAATAGAACAGTTAAGATTGAAATTTGGACAAACGCTGCTGTCCCAAGACAGCCCTGGAACAGTCATTCATAAAACGCATTAAACTTTAGTTTACAAAGACGTGAAACTCACCGAGTGGTCTGGGGTGTTCACTGATATGCTCACACAAAAATCCAAAGATGCTTTCCAACAGGTTTTATCATAGTTTTTGTACCAAGTCAAGTCAATGGAGTCGGACAAAAACTACAATAAAACCTGTTGGAAAGCATCTTTTGCAGCGATTTTTGAGTGAGCATATCATTGAACACCCCAGACCACTTTTTATTGTGTGGTAACTGTTTTATAAAAGCTAAAAGGGACTCGAGGCAAGTGCTGTATCGTGATTAAGTAATGGCTGAAGGGCATTGTTAGGCACAACGCAAAGCAGAGCAACCCCTTCACTAACTGCCGTTAGTTATTTATGATACATTACAGCCTCAGAAAAGTGCTGAAACAGAGATGAAGAGGAACCCAAATTTTTTTGTGGCTAATTTTAATGGCCCATCCAGTTTTCTGGAGGCCCACATACAATCAAAATCCTGGCGCCGCTAGTCATGGAGGTCAAGAATATTTTAAATTTGTGAGCTATGAATACATTTTTGGCTATTGATGAAAATGGAAATGGGACACAAATTGAATTTTGTCACTTGTGCATGACTCAGTCTGAAATGTCAGGACCTGTGATGGAATAAATCATCACATTTATCACATATTAGCTTTGATCCAGATCCACTATCTGTAATGGATCTGCCCTCACTAAGCATCAAGTGGGCGAGAAAAGTACAGCTGCACGTGTTTAAAATGAAAACACATTTAAAGACCTACATAGCCTAGAGCTATATATTGCCTTATAGAGATAATTGATCGTTGCAATACACTGAAACATTTTCTGTACCAAAAGTATTTTTTATACACTTTCACATTTCAACATATTGAGAAGTTTTTCTTACAAGAAATCATTCAAAAAAAAAAAAAAATCATTTCCCAGCAGTGCAAGAAAAATAAACTGTATAGGTTAGTGTGCTCTTCTTACATGCAGTTCTGCTTCTCAAGTAAATGTACCTAATTTTAAGGACGTTTCTATATTTTTTTTACCAAAAACATGGTGAAAATACTGTTACAATAAAATGTTATTTTGCAGTGTACTTATGTCAAGGCTACGAAAGAAAAAAAGAGAGAAGAGATTCACCAATAGATCATACGAGGTGCAAGTAATGTTATGGTAACTAACACACATCACATTGCAGCAAAACACTAGAGCTCTAATTACTGGGGGTGTGTCAGCAGTTCATGAACCCCTCTCACTGCCCCTGCATTAAAATGGTGTTAATGGCTTCATATAGAGGAAACATTGACATTACAAACCACAGTTTGTTTAGTATTGTTCCTTCAGGGAGTCTAATCAACAGAAATAAACATCACATAAAAGGATATTTCTGTCTGGAACTATTTAGTTATCTAAAAGACTGCACGTGTTGCATTAGCCAGATAATTATATATGTCTGGTTAGCAGATTTCTCAGTTTCAAGCTCTGTTTGAAACTTTATTTCTCATGAGAAAAAAAAGTGAAGATCATTAGAAAAGGTCATCAAACGTTTCTCATTGGTTGTGTCTTTTGAAGGTCAATCATTAGTTGATCAGAAAAAGTGACTGCACATTAGAAGCTCTTTAAAGTTGAAATCTCTTAAAGAAAAGGTCAGGCTGTGCTGTGTTCATGAGATAAGACCAGTGGCCGGAGGTAGATTGAGATGTTACAACTCATGCCACAGACTAAAACTGAGAACGTTAGCAGAGCCGCAGGCAGAGGCATCCATAGAGCAGCTGATACCACCATGCTTTTGTCTTTTCAGTTTGACGCCTCATGTGATCATAATGGTCTGGGAATCTGGGAATCATCAGACAAGACGATTACGCTGTCTGAATCTTTAAAAACAAAAGAATGAGCAGAGACAACTGATGGTCAGTTATTGGTACTTTAATATCAGGTCAGTGAATAAATATCACCAGTGGGAAATGATGGTGATCACAGTTTGTTGTGCAAATTGTTGTTTGCATAACTAATTGTTTTTCAGCCATTCATTCTCAATAAAGTTTAACAGTTAAACAGACAAAACAATGAGGAAAAGTTGTGACAGTTTGTATAGTATTATTAGTATTGCACTATTATTAACCTATTATTGTTGTTGATGTTAGTAGTAGTAGTAATATTATTAGTATTAAGAAGGAGTAGGAGTATTAAGTAGGAGTTGAAATAGCAAAGGAGTTGAAACTTAAGAATTAATAATAATAACTGTATTATTAATATAAAGAAGAAGAAAATTAAAAAGATGAAAGGTAATAACTGCAGGGGGAAAAACAGCCATTTGGTTCACTGGTCTTAGTACTGGTCAGACTGCTCTGTTGTCTTGTTTTAGAGGGATTTTGGGCACTTTTTTTTAGTTGGTCAGGTTTAAAGACCAGCATAGGTGATAATAATAAATATTCATAATCCTTTTAGACTAATACTTATTTATTTGCAACTCTGTCAGAAATAAAACTTTTTTAAAATTATGTTCTGTTCTTGATCAATCAATATCAGTCGATATCCCTATGTTACTTTAGAAGCGTATTGCCAATAAAACACAAATAGTACATAAACTGTCAGCATGATGAATTAGAGATGAAGTCATTTACCTGCCTTCCTGAGCTTTCTGTTTCTGAAGACTGACACAATGACCAACAGGTTGCCCAGAATATCTACTATAATCGTAGTGATCAGAACACTGGAGAGTAAAGTCACCACCCAGGGGAAAGAGAGGTACTTGCTGTCCCGATTTCCTGTCGAAATGTTTCTCAAAGGGGCGCCCGTTCCCTCCACCATCCTCAATTCATCATTACAGAGCAGCGGTGAGGGGTCCAGTCCTCCGTGCCACGGGTCTCTTCCGCGCAACGTGCGCATCCAGACAACGAGCTGCTGCGGGTCGTTCTCCAGTTCAGTTGTGCGCTCTTACAGCTGCCATAAAAAGAATTACGTGTTGAAAAAAATGGAAAGCGGTTATTAAGTCGTGAATCAAAGAAAAATTGTACCGTGTCAAATAAACATGCCGCGATTCAGACTCGCTTTTAGACATACAGCACCGCTTGACAAGCGGAGGGACATTTGTAATCCAGCGTCTCTTTGGTCGATCATAGGAATTTATGAAGCGCGCCGTGCTTGTCAAGATGCCCATTCATAAATCTGATTCATGTGCACATGAAATACAAGTCATGTTCATTCACTTAACCGTGCGTCTCTCATTCACAATTCTGCCTCCAAGAAAGACGCCAAGAGGCTATAATAATGGATAAACACCTCCCAAACTTCAGAAGTTCTCACTTTGTCACCGTCAGACGCAGTTGGAGATCCAGAGACCGGTCTCATTTAAATCCGCATGTGCTCTGACTTGTGTTGCTTGCTTCGCGTGAAGCTGGATGCTGAGGATGCTCGTGCTGATCATGTGAGGGCAGCTGGCGACTCCAGCTTGGAGAGCGCAAAGCTCACTGTCGAGTCCCAATTAGAACACTATAACAACAGTGCGATTTATGGAGGGAGGGGTCGGTCTGACCCTTAAAGTGTTAGTTCACCCAAAAATGAAAATTAAGTCATTAACTACTCACCCCCATGCTGTACCAACCCCAAGACCTTCGTTAATTACTTAATTTTCATTTTTGGGTGAACTATCTTTAAAGCTGCCATAAAAATATTTGAAATGAAGTTAGGGGGTCCTGGAAGCCCATTTAAGCCACATAAGAAATAAATCGTAACCCTCTGGTGTCATTCACTCATTTTAGAGTTTAGACAAAACAATTTTTTTTGAAAACTACTACTCAGTGACTTTTCGACTTGATTCAATTCGAAAAATCGACTTGATTCGAAAAAGCTAAATGGTGGTAAAAAAAAAAAAGAATTCACATTTGTGTTGTTCGCAGTCTTACAACACAAACATGAACTCGCTAACAAATGCACTAACTCACGCTCGATCGGCCTAAAGTCCGGCATCCGACCAGCACAGATGTCTTTACATACGAATTTTACGAGGTGGCTAATTCGTACGAATTCATACAACCTCAATCGTACAAATTCTTATGTTTTTTTTTTTCTCATAATGTATTTTCATCTGACTCCATAAAAAATAAGGTTTTAATGATATCCGTGCATCATTTAATGTTAGCGAATGTTTGACTATTCCATTTAACTCTAAAATAATGTCAGTTAGAATTATCAAATGTAATAATTTATTATGTCATGTATCATTCACATTTAATCAGTTCAAATATAATACATAACATTAATGCTCTGGAATAAAGAGGTGAAATGTCAACTCGACATTAGGAAATATTAACATTAGGTTCACTCCTGTAGTGAACCACCTGACTGCTTTGACAGCCCAATCCAGTTGACAGGTTTGAAACCTGGCAGCTGTATTTCTTATAAAAGTGAAACCAAACCATGGCTTGGATTGGTGTTATTGTTGAGAACAGTAGATTAAGTTTATTTCAGAGTTGTGATGGAGCCAGCGAGAAAGAGAAGTCATTTCCAAGTTTGGGAACACTTTAAACGTATTTCCCAGAATAATAATCTTTGACATGTCTGCATGCAAATATTTTTACATGTAGTGCAGGGTTTCTCAAACTCGGTCCTGCAGAGTTTAGCTCCAACCCTGATCAAACACCTACCTTTGAGTTTCTAGTGATCCCGAAGACCTTGATTAGCTTGCTCTGGTATGTTTGATCAGGGTTGGAGTAAGCCAAAGCAATGGCGTCCACTATCCAGTGAGACGGCGTCTGCTTTGAGAGAGCCTTTCCCTTCAGTCTCCCACCAGACAAAGAGCTGGTCTGCCCACATCTTAGTGTTCACCCCTACTCAAAAGCACAACACTTCCTGTGTCACTCACAGAGACCCTTTTCATAAAGCTGGGAAATGTAAAGTAGGAAATGTGAAATACATAAAGGATACCTCAATGGTGTGTTACATATATCATAAATCGAATCAGCAAAATGATCACTCAACTTTTACACTGATTTCACAATAACGACTTATTTACAGAAAAGGCCTCAGGTCAAAGACTTCATTCAACCCTTTTGGAGCTAAAGTGTCCACGGTATAGATCCAGAATGCTTCTTTTTTAAGTAAAAGATAAATTACGTCTCCTCCACGGGAGGGCTGTTTCAATGCTGTTTCAAGTTCAATGCCACAATATCTTAGGGAAGAAACGTTATGAAAAGCTTGTGAAAAATGCTCCGCTACTGGGAGGTCAGGATCATGAATGTTGGATCTGTTTTGAGATTCTTATTTTCAGTGGCCTAGTCATTTTACCAACATAGTCCAAGCTGCATACATTATTTGTATTACAGGTAATCACATCTTTGATATCATAAAGTTTAACAGTACACGAGTGATTAAAGGAGGTGGTTTTATATGTAAAGTTGCATTGAGTGCAGTTGCCATCTGTAATTCCCAAAAGGGAATAGAGTGCAAAAAATGTGATGGAGACAATGATGGAAGATGAACTTTCTCCAACATATTTTTGAGATTAGATGCTCAGCCAGTCACTTTGCAATGTATTTTCAAAACGATTACGTGGTAATCCATTCATGTTTATATTGTCTCTGATGAAAACGTTTTTCCAAATCAGCTGCTTGGGCTTGGAAATCATTGTCAGAACTACAGGTCCGGCGAATGCGACTAAACTGAGACAAAGGCAGACTCCTCTTGAGTGGATTGGGATGGAAAGATTGTCCATGATTGTTTAGTGCTTTTTCGATATAAGTTAGATCCTAGTCTATTCAAGTCTCTGTAAACGAGAATGTCTAAAAAATTAATCCTGCACCTGTCAAAATCTATTGTGAATTTTAAACCTCTACTGTTGGCGTTGATAAAATCATGGAACTGTTTCAACTGAGTCTCACAGTCAGTCCAAATGAAAAAATCATCTATATACCTCCTCCAGTTGGAAATTGAGGGTAGAAATGGATTGCATAGTTGATTCAGGATGACTTCCTTTTCAAGAAGTCCGCAGTATAGCGATGCAAAACTTGGGGCCATTTTAGCTCCGTGCCTGACACCTGAAGGTTAAAAGTCAGAGCCAGAGAGAAAAAAAAATTGGATGTAAGAACAATTTCATTGAGATCCACAATACAGGAGATGCTTGGAGTGCAGTTGGAGCGCTGATTTAAAAAGAATTCTACTGCTTTTAGCCACCCTTCAAACCGTACGTTAGTGTAAAGAGACTCAATGTCCATAGTCACCAGGAAACAATGCTCATCTGATAATGAGTAGGTTGAATCATATTAATGAATTCCATAGAGTCTTTTACATAAGATGCAAGAGAATTGGTGAGTGGTTGGAGAAAATGATCCATGAATGCTGCAATTTTTTCTGTTAAACACCCTATAGCTGCCACGATGGGCTGTCCTGGGGCTACATTTGTATAGGTTTTATGGATTTTAGGGAGAGTAAACAAAACTGGAGTGACATGAGGGTCTACTACCATGAAAGCATATTCTCATTTTGTTATATCTCCAATTTGCAGGAGGGAGTCTATCTTCCCCCTAATACGCTGTTTGAACTCCTGTGTAGGATTACGATTGAGTTTTTTATAAAAAAAAATCGTAGTGCTCAACTGTTTCTGAATTTCTCCATCATAGAGTGTTTGTTGGAGGAGCATCACGATAAAGGGTTAGCAGATATTAAGCAGACAGTCTACTAATACTCTATTGAGAGTTAGTTGACATGTAGTTGCAAAGTTACTTACTAGTTATTTACTAGTTATTCATTAATTAATTTACTAGTTACAAATTAATTTGGAATAAAGTGTTACTGGTTATCTGTCTGGTATTTTCATTTCTCCAGTCCTATATTTGCTTTGATGTATCTGTTTGTATTGTTTTGGTAAAAAAATAAATAAATAAATGAAAACATTGGTCAGGGCATTATGGCTCACAATAACCTGTCAGTAATGGTATATTTTCTGATATATATTCCACCGCCTCATCATCTGTCAGTCTGCCAGGTCCATAAATATTTTATCCTTTAGGTCATCATTCATGGTTGGTTTATTGTCACGTTTATGACAGCATAATAGTGTCAAGGCATGTAGGAGTACATACACTCTCACTTTATATTATGATTCTGTGATAAGATAAAATAAAATTATATATATTTTTTAAATATAACAATTCAATTTATGATTAATGTGGCAACTGATATGTCCAATATTTCATGCTCCACCATGATGCCATGTACAACAGATTGAATATCATCTATCAGTTTAGAAACAGACAAATGCATCAATGGCTGGGGGTCATGTTAATAACCAGACTTTATTGTTTGCAGAGTATGATACTGAATGCAAAGCAGTGTGCAGTGTGCAATCTCTCCACCCACTGTATTTAACAATCCAGATGTGAGCGAATATTACTAATATGACTGTTTATCATGAGTGTACACACGGAATCCCTTTAAAAGTATGACTCGCTGCTTCAGACCAGTGTGTGTGAGGGAAATTGTGTTTTTTTATAGATGATAATGATGAATAATGCTCAATGGCAGGGCTGATTACAGACGTTTGGGCCACAACAGTTCACAAAAGGTTTGTATGAGATGACCCTTTTATGCTAATGATCATCCTGGATTAGCTTCTGCTGTGAATCGCGCAGTCTCTTCATCAGTTTTGATCTCTGATTTGAGCATCAGAGAACTGAAGCCGCCAATTTCCCGATATGGCGCTGACATTCTATATTGAAGAAACAGAGAAAGCCAGTCACTCATGCTGCTCTTAGTTACTCACCTGAAGGTCCTCTTAGCCCGAGCATCCTAAGTTCCACTGTTACCCCTTGGAAAGAGAGAACGCCAGTCACTCCCTCTGCTCCGAGTTACTTATCTGAAGACCCTTGTAGTCTGCTCATTCTGAACTCCACTGCTATCCCGAAGAAGCAGAGCAAGCCCGCTCCTCCTGTTCCGGGTTACTCACCTGAAGATCCACTTAGTCTGAGCTCCTGAGTTCCACAGTTGTCCCGAGGAAATCGACAAAGGCAGTCATTCACGCTGCTCTGAGTTACTCACCTGGAGATCCTCTAAGTCCCAGCTCCCGAGCCCCACCGCTGTCCTGAGGAAATCAAGAAAGCCAGACATTCACGCTGCTCTGTGTTACTCACCTGGAGATCCTCTAAGTCCGAGCTCACAAGCCCCACCGTTATCCTTAGGACATCGAGAAAGCCAGACATTCACGCTGCTCTGAGTTACTCACTTGGAGATCCCCTAAGTCCGAGCTCCCGAGCCCCACCTCTGTCCTTAGGAAATCGAGAAAGCCATACACTCACGCTGCTCTGAGTTACTCTCCTGAAGATCCTCTTTGTCCGAGCATCCTGAGCTCCAAAGCTGTCCTGAGGAAATAGAGAAAGCCAGTCACTTACGTTTCTCTGAGCCACTCACCTAAAGATCATCTTAGCCCTAGAATCCCGAGTTCTACCGCTGTCCTGAGGAAATAGAGAGATTCCGTCGCTCACGTTGCTCTGAGCCACTCACATGGAGATCCTCTTAGTCCGAGTCTTCTAGGCTTTACCGCCTTCCTGAGGAAATAGAAAAAGCCTGTCCTTCATGTTGCTCTGAGTCACTCATCCGAAGACCCTTGGGTGTTGCACAGCCGTAGTTCATTGGTCGCTTGGAAGAATAGAAAGAGTTCAGTCCTCCATGCCAATACTATTTTAAGTATGTTTTAATATCTAATGAAGACAACTTATCTTGTGTCCGGCCTCGAGAGTAGATGGTAAACTTCATGCTGATTTCTACTCAGCTCTTGCCAAGATAAGCAAAACTAAGAGGAAGCTTTACAGTAAACCATGCTTCTCCATCCATTTACGCTTTCCATATGGTGGTGTGACTCTCATTCTGTCTGGCATTAATGGCTGCAGTGTACTTGGCGCATCAGCACACAAGATGGCTGAAACTACAGTGTGGTCTCCCCAGTGGACCAGCACAACAACCGTCTGGATTGAGCTGAGTAGGGGACATCTCTAGGGTCTTCAAGTGGGCACCTTCTGTCCTCAGTGTTTCGTTGACTAGCCCACGACACCTCAAGAGGGCTCGACAGTGACTCTGGTGTCCCGGAGTCACCCCCCTCCGTCCTCAACTCAACTCAGCCCAGCTTACTGACCTTTACAACCCTCCTGCTGTTGAAGTTGCTCCTTCCTCGTAGTTCACATGTGACCTAACCACAATCTCACAATCTCCCCGCAACCCAACCATACGCGCCAATCCGTTTGATTAAAGCTGTCAAGCCCCTCTGTCTCCATTAAAGTGGGTTCAGTGGCAATGGTTCCATAGGGCATACTAGCAAAACACAACATCTGCCCAAACACCACCCCTCATTCACACAATATACACAGGATTTCCTACCAGGACTACCACAGATTTCTTTGCTGCCAACTTTCTACCAGTTTTTAACACTGTTGCTGCCTGCCTTACACATTTGTTGCGTGACTTTACTAGGGTAATTTCCAGTCTAACCTTGGTGCACTTAAACTCATCGGTTAAAGCAGAGACTGGCAGCTGCAATATTCCTTTACTATAAAGTGCCACTCTGCTGAGACAGTGTGGAACTACCAACCATCTCATGTATGAACTTATTAACGCTTCCAGCTTATCCACTGTTGTCAAAGAAACCTCGTACACAGTCAGGGGCCACAGTCTGGTAGTGCGCAGCTGTTTGTGCTCTTCAACCCTTCCACTGTTTGTCTTCTAACTTCTCCCACTCGAATTGTGTCCTTTAGATCCCTATCGTACCATCTCCCAAGACTCTTCACTGGCTTCTCAGAAACTGTTGGTATTACCTCACCATTGATGTTTTATCTATACCTTTCCTTTAACTATCGAGATGCTCCTTGATTTAGAGGGCTTAAATTGCATTCGTGCCCATTCAATATTATCTGTTAACTTACTCAATAACCAATTAGTGCAGGCTATTGTTGTAAGCATGGTTGTGATGTCATCATGTATGCTCTGATTGGTGGTAGTCGCATCCCAGAAGCCAACTGCTCGTCTCCTACTACCCATCTTGATGTCCTAATAATTACTCCCATTGACATGGTAAACGCCAGTGGAGAAATGGTGCATCCTGCCATTATTCCAACCTCTAAGCATTGCAAATCTCCAAAATAGGCTTTCACTAAATTTGTTATTGACATTGGTACTCTGAAAAAAATCTAAAGCTGCCCAAAGAAGCTCATGTGGCACTGATCCATGCATTAGTCAAATCCAGGAATGTCACATGGAGATCCTTCCTCTCCTTTCAGCTGATTGAATTCGTTGCCAGATAACATTGATGTGTTTTAAGCAGCCTGAGAACCCTGAAATGCCCGCTTTTTTAACTGAAGTGTCAATGAAGCCATTCTGCCAGTATTTTATTTTCACCAAATCTGCATTTATTTCATCCAAATATAGTATACTGTAATTTTGTTAAGTATTTTTACAGCTTGAACAGTCTGATAATTGTGTCTGATAATACAATAATTGTATTTCTGATGTGAAATTGGAATTTCAACTAGTAAGAAATCAATTCTTGATATCAACAAATGGTTTTGAATGGCAGCCCGTGGTGACATTTCACTAGTGAAAATACAACATTGATATCAAGAACTCAATTTTTGATATCAAGAATTACATTTTTGATATCAAAAAATGTAATTGTTGATATCAACAATTGAATTCTTGATATCAAAAATTAATTGTTGATATCAAGAATTTAATTGTTGATATCAATAATTTAATTGTTGATATCAACATTGTTGATATCAAAAATGTAATTGTTGATATCAAGAATGTATTTGTTGATATTAGGAATTCATATCATGGAAATGAATAAAAGCTAAAACGGCTTGCCATATCTGCGTGATTACGTCGGGAAGCACGTGTAAAATCAGTCCAATGGAAGCCCGAAACGTCAAGGTAGGTGACGTCATAGACCAGGAAACTATAAAGCACCCCTGAAGTCAGCCCGCGTCAGCTTCTGTACCTTCAGAAAGCGCTTTCTGTGAAATCTGTCCTTGTCTATTTATTGTTGTTTGTCAAAGCTCAATATATATATCCCCATCTATCTTTATGGCTAGCAAGCAAGTTTATAGACGGTGTGTTGTTCCCTGCCTTACTTCACGGGTGGTGACACACATCAGCTATGTTGCTGTTTGGGAGTGGAGCATGCCAGCAGTCAGTTCTCGAGGGAGCTGACTGTGAGCATTGCAAGAAGCTGTCCGCGAGGACGCTCCGCTCCCGCGGGGCGTTCTTTGAGGAGGACGGTTCGGTTCGCGTTCCCCGCGCTGGTCTCTCTGTTGTCGAGGCGGTGGAGACGACTCGCATTTCGGGGTTCGCAAACGGATCTGACCGCGGGGGTTGAAACGACCTCCGCCCTTTCTCAGCTTTCACATGCCAGATCTAGCGATTTTCAGTTCTGAGGAATTAGTATTGTTAGTGTTGTGTTTAAAAAGAAAAGAGTACAAAACAAATGAAAATATTAAGAGGAAGACAGATGTTTGAGTTTTCAATGAATAGTTAATAAGTAAGCTCATATCTCTGCTGAATAAAAAGGAGCTTTTATAAAGGAGGTTTTATCTGTGCTGTTGCCAGTTAAATATTTACTGGCCAGCTGAACACAATGAGATTGGAAATAAAGAAGAGTTTTTTTTAGATGAAATGTGTCTTAAAACAGAAAAACTCTTTATCTCAGCCGATCGTCAGGGACTGTTTTTTTTTTTTCTTATCTCCACACTGAGGTCACACTAGACCTGCTCTGGTTAGGGGTCCTATAGCGCTGCAGTCATTTTATCCTCCACCTTTTAATACCCCAGATGAGGAACGACTGAACCGGTTATCAGTTCGGGCATACCTGTTAACCAGTTCGGGCATTAGATGCCTACGTTCACAGAGCTGCCCTGTGGCGTAAGTCTGAACAATTATTTGTCTACTTTGGGTCACTCAAGAGAGGGCTATATCATTGGCTTATGAAGTGGCCGGACAGCCTTCACCTAATGGGCTGTTCGGGCCCATTCTACTAGGAGTATGACGGCCTCTAACGGCCTTAATTTCGTGTGTTTCCCTTCTTGACATTTGTAATGCAGCAGGATGGTCCTCTCTGCATACATTTGTTAGATTTTATGACCTTGACCTCTCCACTCCAGGGGCTAGGTTGCTTGCTTCTTAGTGTGCGCAAGAACTTCACACAGAACGGGCATTTCTCAGCTTGGCGTAGTGGGTATGGGGTTCCCACCGCGTTCTAGCGCAGCTCGAGGTTCCCTTGAAAGGGAACGTCTCAGGTTACGTATGTAAGTCTGGTTCCCTGAGAGGAACGAGAGCTTTATTTAACAACAAACATTTTATTCAGGATTCTGTGATTAAATAGAAAGTTGAAAAGAACTAGACAAGACATATTTTGTAACATTATAAATGTCTTTACTGTCAAATTTGATCAACTGATCAATGCATTCTTGCTGAATAAAAGTAAAAAGAAAAATCAAACCGACTTTTTTAAATGAATTTTTAAATCCTTAGGTAATAATATATTAAATTCAAATACAACACAGCGAGTTCTGTATATTAAACATAATTTTATTTAATATAGTTCATAGTATTCTCTACAGAGATGGGAAAAGGCAAAGACAACCCAGATTCTCTCATGGAGGGACTCATTTTAAACATGGGTTTCATCCCACATTGAATTTTTTTCAAAATATAAAAAAGAGAACGAAAAAATCCATTCGCACATACCACGCCCACTGCACAAACATCTGGCAGATCAGAATAACAAATAATTGCGACAGCTGCCATTAATATGTACATCAACACTATGTCATTTGAAACACTACAGACTAAACACTACAGTCAGTGAGGGAAGGAAACAGTTTCATTGAGCACATGCAACACAATTTGATGGCACATGCACCCGTCTGATAAATGAATCTCCAAAGCCTTTCACATTCAGGTCATCTTTGCATCCAATAAGATGTGCTGTGGTGGGAATCCCTATTCATAACTGTACACTAAAAATGTACACTAAAGATGACATCACTGTTATGAACACAGATCATAGACAGAAGCGCGAATCTAAAATGCAGCTGTTGTTTGTGATGTACACGTTTCTTCAATCAGTCCAATTTCTTTCATACTTTTTTTTTTATCAAAGTATTTTTTATCTTTTTAATGATTAGTGAGGATTGACAGTCAAGAAGCATAATTGATCCATACAAAGCTGCATAGGGATTTTGTATGGCCTTGTTTGATTGCCTTGGATCACTGGAAACTCTTAAAACTGCATAACATCAGCAGCAAGAGAAGCTAAAGCCAGTGCAGTTCACATGTAAAATTACTAACAAAACAAAACACAGGAATTCATACACATCTTAACAGAACAGCCAAATTTCCCAACAACCAATAACACATCAACTTGTGGTGGAACTATATTTGATATTTCACATTGTGTACTTAATTTCTGATCCAGCAGGGAGCCAGCCTCTGCTGCAGTCGAACGAACAAATCAATATAACTACTATACTGCTGTTTTGTTGTAAAGAAATGTACTTCTGCTGTATTATACCTGGCATCACTATACACGTTTACTATGGCACGCTTTAAATTCCAATTTCATAGCACACTGATTTCTGTCCTCAAAGAACACCTCAGCTAAGTTTACTGGAATAATTATCCCAAAGCTGACATCCAATCTGATAATGTCATGCATCACTACAATCAGTCATTTAACAAATGTGCTAATAATAACAATACAGTATATAGTTGTCCCAACCAAACTGGACGGGGTGCGATTGAACTCGCAATAACAATCTCTAGACACTGACGCGTCATTGACAGTATAACCACACTGTAGACTTTTTAAGGTCATGCAATAATTCTACAGATTCGTGAAGGGCAAAACAATGAGAAAAGTCGCATTTCACACAGATGTATTTGTTTTCCCTGAAAGTGACTATTAATACTGATAGTGCTTCTGTGGCTATTAGCCAGTGAGCTTCATATACTATATGTACGAGACAACCGTCCCCTTTATAATCGTACGGGACCTTTGATCCACCGCAGACTCCTCTTTTTTTGCCTAGAACATGACCTCCTCACAGCTGCCGTAGTCACTCTCCACCATGTCTGAGCCAGTATAACTGCGAGCGGTCCTTCTAGTGAATCCGCCGATGTCCGCATAGGATGGCTGTGCCACGCTCAAACGCACACTGAGCCTCTTATGGCTGCTGGAGACGTTGTCCAGGCTGCGAGTGTGCTGGGTAGGGTAGTAGCTTATGGCCGTATACTCGTTAGGGCACTGAGAGGTGGGCAGCGGCAGCCCGTCTGGCCCCAAGAAGTCATCTAAGTTCTGGTTGCTGTAACAAGGGGGCAACGGAGCACGGCGGTCGGCCCGGTCCAGGGGGAAAGGGAAGCCTCCGAAACGAGAGTTCCTGCGCGACTCTGTGGAAGTAGATGAGTAGGTGCTTTCCACAATGTCGAACTGTGGGAACGCTTGAACGGAGGGTCGGCCATAGTAGTCTGGATCAGCTGGATACACTGTGAATGAGAATGATTATAAATTGTTTATTTGTTCTTTTAGCTAAGGGTTGCACAGATTTGATGATTAGCTCTGCAAGAAGTAGATGAGTTGGGTCTATGTCGACTTGTCGGACCACATGACTGTTGTAGTGCACTTGTGTTCTAGTAATAAAAATTCTGTCTCAAACGTTATTTTCATGATATGCTAGATGGACAATAAATGGCCTTGTCCGAAAGTTTGGGTTAGGCAATTTTTTTTTTTAAATCTTTTTGAAAGAAGATCACCAAGGCTGCATTAATTTGGTCAAAATACAGTAAAACATTAATATTGTGAAATATGATTATGATTTCAAATATCTGGGTACTATGTAAATATGTATTATAAAATGTAATTTATTCCTGTGATGGCAAAGCTGAATTTTCAGCATCATTATTCCAGTCTTCAGTCTTACACACTGTAAAACAAATATTGTTGGTTTAAGTAAGTAACCTAGTTGCCTTAAAATTTTAAGTTCATTGAACTGGAAAAAGTGAGTAAATACAATGAAGCAGAGTAATTTAATCATCAGAAACTCAAAATGATATGTTATCTGAACTAAATACATTATTTAAGTTGATTTGACAAAAGAAAAAATGTTGTGATTACTGTAAAAAAATATTGTTGGTTTAATTTAAAAAAGTAAGTAACCTGGTTGCCTTAAAATTTTAAGTTGATTGAACCGGAAAAAGTGAGTTAATACAATGAAGGAGATTAATTTAATCATCAGAAACTCAAAATAATTAGTTATCTCAACTAAATAAATTATTATAAAGTTGATTTGACAAAAGAAAATATGTTGTGATCACAAATCTTGAAAATAATCTTTACAGTGTTAATGTTCTCGCTAGTGCTGTCAAATCGATTAATGAAGTTTTTTTTTATGTAAACAAAGACTATGTTAGATGTGATGAATCATTGCTGAAGAATTGATTCTTTAAAATAATCATACTGATTCCACTTTTTTTTTTAAATGTTTTACTATTTTGCCAAAATGTATAAAGATATAAAAAAATGAAATCAGTAATATTAAATTCTACAAGTGAATTTACTCATCACATCATACATCACAACATTTTTCTGCAGGCTATATTGTAAAATTTTATATGCTTCACCCTTTTTAATGTGGTATTGACATTTTTTTAAGCCATAGCTTTTAGAAACTCTCGGTGCAGAAAACAGAACATATAATTGAATATGACCCGCACATGCTTTTCCATTGACCTGCACAAGCACACGCAGCTATTTGTCCTCCGCCTCTCTCTTCTTTCATGATGTGACTAAATTCTAAATTAACTGAAGAGCCTGTAGAAGCTGGGAAAATAATCAATAAAACTGTAGTTCTCACCTTCGTAGTCATGCTCCCAATTGTTTTTCCTAATAGAGTCGTTGTCAGAACTGGTGGAGGGTGGAGGAGGTAGATTGGGGGCCACGCTGCAAATCACAGGACCCTGAGGCCTCTGAGCCCGGGGTCCCACCTGAGGGCCGAGCTCGCGCTGCTCACGAGGTTTGAGTGAACGGAAAGGACTGTCCAGATCACATCCAGAGCCAATCAGAGCGTTGTTCTCCATGGGAGAGCTGATCTCAGTTTCTTTCATCGTGCTTTTGGGTAAAGTTGGGAAGTAACCGTTGGAATCTTGCACGCAGCCAGATTTGCGCTTCTTTTTGCTGATGTGACGTTTTCGGAAACACACAAAGGCCATGACGAGGAGGACAAGTCCCAATATGCCTGCGCAGATCTCTGCGATTTCCACATAAGGAGGGGAGGTGGTGCGCTCACAGTGGATGGAGTTCCCCGCCATTGAACAGGCGAAACCATCCAGACAGGGATTTGGAGAGCACGCAATCTGACATCTGCAAAGAGAAGGAACAATTCAACTGAATGTAGGAGTGTGTGGGCCACACGGATACACTCAAACAACTGAATTACTATTCAATGGAAATGGTATACTCCATCCTGTATGTCATTTATGGATTATCAGAAATTAATATCTTCCTCATTCTAAACGTCCAGTGTACCCGATCAATTTCTTTTTAAAGGCTGTCAAGCTACCATATGGGTGTTTTTGCACAACTCAAATGGGAATGCAAATTAACTTGTGTCATGAAAAAGTAACTCAGATAATGGATTACTTTACAAGTTACTTGCAAAATCTGGTTACATAACTCACATTTCTTGGAATGTGTTACTCCCAAAACTGGTTAAGACATGTTGAAAAAATAATATCATAATTTCGAGTGAAAATTTGATGGGTTTTAGATGGTATTTTGCATTAGTGCTCCAGGCAAAAAATGCATTATAAATGATATGAAATAAAAACAAATGGTTAAATGAATATTAAACACCTTAAATCAACATTTCTCACTACTTACTATAATTTTAAAAATGACTAATTCAGTATACATTGTAAATGTGCTGTCATGCCTTGCAACACTACTGAAAATGACCATTTTTACATAATTATAATACTAGACATCATGTGCAGATATCATACTGGACATTATTGCATAGTTCCACCAAACAGAAAAAAAAGGAAAAAGTATTATTTGATAACTAAACAGTGTTTGTAAAGTTTCCCATCTTGGGCTGTGCATTAACTGTAATTATGCTTCAATGCCCACGGAGCGTGCACCAAAGAATTTTGATTGAAATTCTCACTCCATGTCTAATTTGCTCAAGCTTTGGAGTAACATATGAATGAGGACAATCAATAATGTTTTAAATTATTAACTAAAAGGCGAGTTACGGCATGCCAAACACAAATCACATGTAACCTGTGTGGGCACGGGTTCATGAAATATATAAGAGGCAGGATACACAAGTATTCATTTTCAAGCAGATTAGTCAGACTTTTCAATGCCTTTACCAAGGACATTATTATATGTATGTGGGATTTCAAGAGCTCTAGTGTGTGAGCTTCACCTGTTTTCAGCTATTTTCGTGGAGCAGTTGCAGATGTACCCTTGATTATTTGGCATACACGATCCATTGCCACATGGCTGGGATGCACAAGGATTGTCCGGCAGCTTGCTGTTCTCACAGAGAGAGCCATTGTATAGCAATGGACAGATACAGTGAAACCCTGGAGGACAGAAATGCATCTTTTAATGGCCAAGATAACAAATTCCTATCCATAGGCTGAGATCAAAGTAGACCGACACTGTATAATGATATTAAAAAGTAATGTTCATCATTAGTTGATGATACTGAATGCACTAATGTTAACGATGTTTAGTTGCACACTAATGAGTGCAACTAATGTTAACGATTTAAACATTATTTTAAAGTGTTACCAACGAATTAATTTTTATCATCACAAACATTTTCCATTTTTATTATTTCTATACTACTATTTTGCCAATAAAATGCATTTTACAGAGATGTTTATGGACATTTTCTAGTGATCATGGCAGTAGGAATTCATCACATGCCGATATGCATATGTTGCATTAATTGTACAGTGTAGAAAAGCAAAATGGGAAACCTTATTGTGCAAATGCATCTATGATTTTATAAAGAAGTAGGTAAAACAGTATTGACAGTGTGTGAGTAGAGTCTCATTGCTTTCCCACCTTCACTGGAGTCTTCGACACAAGTGCCTCCGTTCTCACAAGGATTACTGGCACAGATCTTCACATCAGAGCAGCATTGGTAGATCCCAAAGAGTGTGCCGGTCTGCGGGCCAGTTCCCGTCACCCCCTCCTTTCCTCTCACCACTTGTCCATTGAAACGTAAGCTCTCCAAACAGCCCGTGAAGCCCAGTCGCTCTGCATCTGTGCTGGGATTAGAGCCGGCCAGCACCAGCGCCCCACCGGATTGAGTGAGCTTGCAGGGTTGTGGAAGAACGACAGACTTGGAGTGGATGGCATCAATGGTGAGTCTAAGGGTTGCGCCATTGACCTCCAGAGAGACATCATGCCAGTGGCCATCAGCCACTGGGTGGTTGTCCACATGTATACTGGCAGATGCCATGTTGCCACATCCATATCTGAACCACAGCTCCTTGTCCACCAGCTAAACACAAATACAACAGAGTCAATGACAAATAACAATGTTCATGATATTTAAAAAAAGTAAAATAAAAATCTAGTTTACAGTTTTTTACAGTCGCTATGACAATTTTTTCAATATACTTTTAATAAATTTTCTAAACTCTCTTAACGCACCAACACACCTACAACACACAATTGGCAAAACCATTAATTTCATGCTCAAAATCATACACTGTAAACTAAACTTCAACACTAAAATCCAATAATACTATAGCAACAATACACATTGTCTACCAAAACACTGCAAACATGTCTCAAAATCAATTTTTTTTTTCAAAACGGTAACATCTGTTGTTTTCGTCCAACAGTCAATCATAGCACAATGTCATAGATACACTAACATCAGATGGAATTACATAAACTGCATTATTTGATGTGTCAAGTATGCCCTTATACAACAGACAGTATATTGTAATGATGCTTTGTGCAGTTTCTTTTGAAGCCTCTCAACATTTTTGTTTTGTATGGTTTAAGTCTTTTGCTGCAGAAAATCAATAAAAAAGACCCATCTCAGAGTGCTTTATATCATGTACGGTTACTGTATACCATAGGGTCATGCGATTGAAAGACCCTCAACACTTGAGTATGTTTCCCAGATGGGAATCAGCTGTGATTTATATATTTGTAAAATTCAATCAGCTATTTTTGTTTCAATTCAAAATATAAACAGCAGTTTACCTTGACTTTAGCCTGTAAGGCTAGGTTTAGAGCATGGTGTTATCTGTTCTGGCCTACAGTGTTAAAGCATTGGTAAATTTGACAGTAACAATCCATTGTTTTAGTTTTGTTTGAGATTGTGTGTAAAAAAAGTTCAAGCATTTTAAATTTGTGTTAATTGTATCCATTTTGTGTTAAAGCAACAAGAAATGTGTTAGTAGTATAGCTTACACAGACCGATGTAGTTCCAACTGTGTTAAGAGTTTTGTAAAATTGTTAAAAGTATTAAAAAATCAGTCATAGTAATCGTAAAAAACTGTAAAATTCATATGGCAATTTTTGGCAATATTTCTGCATGTTGGTTGAACGTTTGGTTAGTTAAAGTCTAACAGTTATTCAACAAAAATAGAGTTGACTTTGTATGATAAAGTCAGAAATGAAGTTGAGTGTGTTTGGAGAGTGAGTGTAGCACTTTTATTTAAGAGTCTCCCTTAGACATTTTACTAACTAGTATAAGTAACTTGGCAACATGTGAACTAACAGTCGTTAGAGTATTAGTGGTCTGCTTAATATCTGCTAACTTTATTGTGATGCTTCTCAAACAAACACTATACTGACTAAGCAACTTTGCAAGAACACCAACCTGTTCTCATACATACATACATACATACATACATACATACATACATACATACACATACATACATACATACAAGTCACTAAGTATGAATTCATACCCCCCCCCCCCACCCCAAAACAAACAAAAAAAAAAAAAACCCTTTTCTTTCTGGCATGAAAGAAAATATTTCATCACCTAAAAAGTATACAATTAACACTTATTAGCTTTAGCCTGATGCCTGTGGCTTAAATAAAGTTACATAATCTATGGACTATGTTAAGGCTCTTGCTGAGGTGGGTTACGTAGTTTGTGTTTTGGCTCAGCTGGAAGCGTGTGTTCTCAGCACTCGCTCTGCGGGAGATAAGAAGCCCTTTGAGCATTGAAGGTAGTTGTGAAAGACAGAGCTCGATGGAGAACACAGTTAGTTCTTGTTAAATCGCATCAACGACTTTGTGATGCAAAGCAACAGTCCAATCAGGAGCAATCGAAAGCACACTGACATTATGCATCCTCAGCATTCCTCCCACAAATAATAGATCACTCATATATGCATGTATTAACTTTCCTGTTCTGTGCATTAAAAAAACATAGCTTGTGTGTGCACTACCCATTTGAAAGTATTACACTGATGCTAAGAGTATGCATTATTAAGCATCATATCCTTCACGCCAGCCTCTTAATTGCTGCGGCAGAATCTTCAGAGAGTTTTGTGATGTAAGAAGTGAGCACAGAGCCTTTTGCTCTGATCTGATACCAGTCAGCCCAAAGGTTTTGCTCATTTGCTTTCATTGGACAGAGATGCTGTTTGACTTTGCTGTACTGGGTTGAGCTGAGTGTGCAGTGATAATGCTGGTGAGATAATCACAAAAAAGAAGAAGAACTTTTCCCAGGAGGAATCATCGAGGGTGAATGTTCGATCTGAGTTTTGGTTCATTGAGGGCAATGAGTTTGACCACCCCGTTCTTATCCCAAGGCGTCATATACTGACGTTTTCGACAGTGCGTATATATCCAACGCACATGACACCCTTTAGCGTCAATAGAGAGTCTAAGTCCATCCCCTTCCAGTCGACCAACACGGGACCTTATTTCGGAAAAATATTGTATGGTATTCAATGGCGAGAGACAACAAATATTTTGATCTTATTTGAATTGTGCCCTGAATTACACATAAGATGTTAAAAGATACATTTTAAAGTAAAGAAAGTCGCAGTTTGATGTAAAACTGTTGAGGTATACGACTGTGAAAATACGTAATTACAAAGTCTACAAACCCCAAAGGCGCAGATTTTCTCTCAATGAATGACGCTAACTTTACTGAGGCTAATGTCTGTCATTGTTTCTATAGTCTTACGTTATAATCATAACGTTACGCCATCATGCCGGAGTGTTTTGTACCAGACTGCACACACAAGAGCAGCAGATCTTGTTCGTTGTTTCGCTATACCGGAGGTGAAAAGTGAGCGATTTTCAAATTAAACTAAATGTTACTCATCTGTGTTATGACAAACTGCAACATTTTTGACTTTCTTTTTGACATCTGCTTTACAATACTTATGATAAACATTACAATGCTCATGATAACTTTTGTTAACTCTAAAATAGGTAAATCCACTTCACCAGCTAATTACTCCTCGACAGCGATGCCATAGAAATATACAGAGCGACCGCAAAAACGGAGGTTCAAAGATAATATTCTAAAGATGACAGCGCCCACGTTTCTCTGGTGCATAAGGTCTATAAACGCAGATATATATATGGGCCAGAAGGCGCCTCCTAGTGGTCTAACCCTAACTCTACCCCAGACCTAAACCTACCCATACTCTGTGAGTGTTATATTGACGCTAAAGTGTGCCATGTGTGCACATTTTTGGCGGTTTAGCGCAAACCTTAGTAAATCACCTTTTTAATTTAAATACTCTCTTTAATTAAATACTTTTAAGTAAAGTATATGCAGTAGTTTGGAGTCAGTAAGATTGTTAAATGTTTTGACGCTCATTTCCCCGATTACCGTCTGATTTGTGCCACAGTAGACCTTCTGTTGGCTCGGACCAGATGGGATAGCCTTCAATGCCCTTGTGCATCGATGAGCCTCAGGCATCGGGTTGTGGTTTGTCCTTCCTTGAACAACTGTTGGTACATTCTCACCACCGCTGACCGAGAGCAACCCACAAGCCTTGCCATTTCAGAGATACTCTGACCTAGTTACCTTGCTATAACAATTTAGCCCCTGTCAAAGTCTCTCAGATCTTTAATGCTGCCCATTTCTCCTGCATTCAACATGCTGATAACAAGAACTGATTGTTCGCTTACCATCTAATCTACTCGGACCTTAATCTGTGGCCTTGTTAGGAGATGATCAATGATATCTGGTCATGATGTTTTGTATATTTATTTATATCTCTCGTCTTTGATTAAATGCTGCTTGAGCATTTGGTAAACATTACAGATCTTAGAAGCATAATTTTGCTCCCAACTGTTTGGAAGAGTCTTGGGATCAGGAGCGTTTCCCCGATTCAATGCTTTCAATGCTGTCTAGGTAGGTTTCGTAACTGACCTCCTGATGCGAGTCCAGTTAAAAGAAAAACCTAATTATTGCGATAAATGCCTCAGACTCCTCACAGCATTAAAGGGTATCAGTTCCACCGTATCTATCCCGCAACATATCTGGTTTCTCTTAATAATGTTAGATCAGAGCTGTCGGTATTCATAAATGCTACCGCTACTTAACTGATCATCTTTTATTCGTTTTCTCTTGTCAGAGGTGGCTTTGCTCAAGGCTGAATTTTCATTTGAAAGTAATCACTTAAATGGTAAGAAAGCTTAAAAAAATGTTAGCTTGAATTTGAATTTTGCTAGTTTCAAAAACACGAGCTGTCGCTCCTCTGGAATGAAACGATTGATAAGATGTGAAGTTCAAGTGATATGAATTTGCTGATATGCACCGGAATGTTAATTCTCCAAAGAGACACATACATTATGTCATGCATGGGAAGATGTATGCCCTAAAGATTTCTTAGATGACCATGTTTAACTATTCCTTTTGAAGCCCCTCTGCAACAATGAAATAGTCCGTCTTGCCAAGTTCCAAAACCCAGAGGTAAAGCTTTGAAAAAAGGAGAGTGCACTTTTGATGTTGCAAGCCACTTAAATTGAATATTCAATTATTCTGCATAAACGAGGCGTCCTCCGAGACATACGTCATGTGATTTTGAAACAGAGGCCGCTGTTTTAATTCATGTTTTCCGCATTCTTTATATTCCTCACAATATCTAGATTTTCTTTTGTGTAGTCCCTTCCTGTAGCTGAAGCTTAAGAGGTTTAAATAAACAATTACTCAAAGATCCCTCACTGTGCCTCTGAGAGCAGTCAGCCATGAATTCATCATAACACTCATTTCAGAAACACAGGTTGATTTATCACTGATGTGCTCAAAGGGCGGGATGAAATCCACATCACAAGTTTTTACTTCCCTTTCAAAATGCACTCTTGAATATGAATGTGTTTAATGCGCACGTTCATGAGAATAAACAAGCTTCTGTTGCACACGTTTGGATGTTGTCATGGGGTGGAGTCAAGTTTCCTGTGATCGTTCTATTGTTATCCGGATGGCTGGGTTTTCTTTGCATTTGAGATTTATACCTGGCTTTAACATACCAGTGCACTCAAAATAAGCCTTTTGTGTAAGAATATGGCAGACAAAAAGAATAAGATTCTTTTGTCAGAGTATTTGAGAAATGTTGTACCTCTAATGTTCCCCAGTCAGAGGCGTTGGTGGTCATCACTGTGCCCTCTGTAGCAGATGTCTTGAGTCGAAGAGACAGATGGAAGTTCTCGTTGCCCTCTTCTATTTGATAGAGGTATTTCAGATAACCCTTGCCGTCAAACCTCACAGCCGATTCTGCAATGCAGAAAGCATAAATAGTAAGTATATTTGGCAAAATGTGCTGCAGTGGTCCATTTCCTAAACTGAAACTAATAACTGGCATCAAGTTACCAATATCTCACTAAATAATTTGACGAAAAGCATCTTTTTTACTTCTGTTTTAAATTAATATTGAAAATATTGTACTGTTCACAGACACTACCATTCAAAAGTTTGGGTTAAGATGTTTTTTAAGGATATCAGCAACACTATCAATAAGTCAATAAGTTATGACAACATGTGTTTTTACATTGCTTTAACTCATCAAAACAAGTTTTTTAATAAGTAATACAAGATTCAACTTATTTAAGTCAGTTAAATGTAATTTCAGGTGAAATGACTTAAACATTTCAAGATGATTGTACTTAAAAATCTAAGGTTGATTTTTGAAGGATCATGTGACACTGAAGATTTCAGACTCATCACAGGAATAAATGTCATTTTAAAATATATCAAAAATAGAAAACAGTTATTTGAAATTGTAATAGTACTTCACAGTATTGCTGTTTTTGATCAAATAAATGTCAGCATAAGAAATTATTAAAAAAAAAAAATCTTACTGACACCAAACCTTTGAATGGAAGTGCACATGAAACACAGATCGATGAAAGCACATAGTGCCCAGGAGCTGTCAAGATCTAAAAGAATAAATCTAAAATAATGGTATCAATATACATACAAAAGTACTGTAAATTTAATGTGTTTGCTCCTAGTGTTTGTGTAATCAATAGACCCTTCGCCATAGTTCTCAAATCTTATTAACATTCTCATACATTTAACTATAATATGCTCATCACACTTGACGTCAATTGGTTATTGTATGTCTCATGTTACACAAAATGAGCATGCGCAAAGTTTCCATATAGCTTCAGAAACCTTGAATGATAATAAAATCATATAGAGCTATTGGTTCTCAACCACCTACAGTATTTGACTCCAAAGTATCCCATTGTCCACAAAAATATTCAAATGCCCCATGACTTTTCCAGCCATTCATCATTTACTGGATAGGTAAATCTTACTCACAGTTTCTACCAGATAAAATATTTTAGACCTTTAAGATCCCAGTTTTTCAAAGACAAAAACAGTTAATGATTTAAATTTAAAGCTTGTTTTGACTTATTTTAAATAGTTTATCATTCAAGTACTCCTGAAATTGGGCCCTGGCCCTCTGATTGAGAACCACTGATGTAGACTACTGCTTTTTGACCTTATTGGAGCTTGAAAGCCCCTGGTCATAATATGTTTTTGTTGTATGAAATGGCGCAGCTTGAAATATTTGCTAAATGATTTTTTTGTTTGTTTGTTTGTTTTTTGTTCCCTGGACAACGAAAGTCCTAGGATTTTGGAATGACATGAAAGGGCATTTCATTTAAGGTCCCTTTAAGGTAGACCCAGAGCAGTCAAAACAAAGGTGCAACTAAGTGAGAAACTTGATAATATCCAAGGCCTCTGGGTTAATCCTCAGTGGAATGTGAATAAGAGGTGGTCTGCCTACCATTGCAGGTGCACACACTCTCCCAGCTGTGCTGCGGGGTGATGAAGTTGGCCCGTGCAGTAGCGTAGGTACTCATTCTCCCCTCCCTCATCACTACTGCGTTCCTGCAACCTGGAAGCGGGCAACCAGCGCCCACACAGCCACCATGCTTCAGTCTCAAGACATTCAAACCCAGTGCATCTTCTACATTTGAAAGGACCCCAGTCAGGCGTTGAACAGACACTGGCTGGACGGAGCCATTTGGAGCTCGACGGACCAGCAGTACCTCCGTGTTGACGGAGTTCGGCTGTTGTTGCAAGCTGGCGATGTGCAGCTCTTGTCTGGGTATGTTTAACTCCAAGCCCAGGCTGCGCTGGAGGCCTCTCCAGTGATCGGACACAAACTCTTCAGCCGAAAGTCCAGCCAACTGCAACGTAAAGCCCTGATCCAGAGCATGTTGAGCGCCAACCCAAACGTGGACCTTCACTCCAGCCCAAATGCTAAATGTTCCATCGGACACGCTCACGTTCAAGTGGTACATGCCTGGCTCCAGGTCCTTTTCCACCACGATCTTTCCATCCACTGTGTCCACAGAGAACAGGCCTCGGTCCGAGGCATCAGAGACCAGTTTGTAGGACAGGATGTCTTGGGGATCTTGGTCCGTAGCGTGCAGCTTGCCGATGACACGTTTGGAGAACGTCCCCCCAGCTGTGGTGATGAAAACCTCTAGTGGAGACACAGTGGGTGGATATCGACTCTGCTCTGTGATGTTGATCTTCACCACGCATATAGAGGACAGCGGAGGGTGGCCGCTGTCAGTGACCTGTGGAGATGATATTTATGTGAAGTGTGAAAAAAATATTGCAACGTGTGAACAACACACTGACCTTTTGAGGAGTTTCTTTAAATAATTTAAGATGGTGTGGTAAAATCTCTGGCCCATAGATAACAATCGAGTTTACAACCAATGCTCAGCTTGTGCTGAACCATACAAGTCATATTTCGTTTAAAGTGATGGTTCACCAAAGAATGTAAGATTCTTTCATCGTTTATTCACTCTTATGTTGTTACATATGAGTTTTGAGATTCTGTGGAAGACAGGAAAGAGAAGCTTTAAAAAAGTTTCATGGGTAACACTTTACAATAAGGTTCATTAGTTAACATTAGTTAACTACATTAGTTATCATGTATTAGTTGTAACTAATTTAATGCAATTATGCATCATTTACTGTTATTACTATGGTAAGTACATGTAACAAGTACACTGTAAAATAAAGTTGAAATCACAATGCTGATAAACAGAAAATTGCTTAATTTGCTTAAAGCTGCGCTTCATATATCGCTATGCTATTGACGAAAGACAACAGACTTTTTTTTTTTGCCCAAAAAATTTTGCTGAAATTTTGCTAATGTTACTGGTAGAACAACATAAGGATGAGTAAATGATGGCAGTCTTTCATTTTTTTGGTTGAATTCCTTTAAACTTATAAAAATCATGTGTGGTAAACGTGTTGTAACGTAGACTCATGGTATTCAAGACCGTTTCCCGCAAATTCTATAAATAAACATTTCACGGTCATTGCATCTATATCCAGGTCATCTTTGCCTCATCCTCTTTCGCTCCCGACCAACCCAGCTTATAGGCCTAGTTGTTAAAATGTATGCGTTATATATTAGAAATGACTCTTCTACCTGTCCGAAACACAGTGAGTAGAAATTTTCAGGCGCCCGGAACACCGTGAGTCGTTACTCGTAACTGAAGTTAATGAATGAAATCTTTCACCTGAATTTTTAGCAGATGCTGAGGCTTGCCTCTCCTCCTCAGTGGGGAGGATACGGACAGCAGTCCTCCTTGGTCAATATGAAAACTCCTGTCCTCATTTCCTGAGACAATATGGAAGGAGAAGGGAGGGCCATTCTGAGGCGTATCTTTGTCTGTTACCAGCAGCTGCAGAATCCCTCTGCCAACAGAATCCCCTTCCTGTATCCAGAAGAACACTATTAATCAAGCCGCACATGCTTGGGAAAATAGCATCTGACTTTTAGGAAAGTTGTGGCTGTCCTTTTTTAAACAAATAACATAAATAGATTATGTATTTTGATCAGGACGATTCTCGCTCTTAAGCAAGTTTTATTGTATTCCATTGCTTTGGCAACAGAATGAGTTTTGGTGACCAAAGACAAATCATAAGAATTGTTGGAAAAGAATCTGCTCTGATGTTTTTTTGTTTCTTTTTGTTTTTCAAAATCTTTCACGATATTTCAGTATTTCTGTCATGGGACAAATTTTTTAATGGCAACAAAAAACAAAAAACAAATCCAAGCTTGAAGACACAACCCAATTCTGTCTAAATGAAAGAACAACTAGAACAGATGGCGATTTTTAACACTCTGTCTTCATTTGTCAACAAAGTGCTACCGATCGGATTGACGTGCTCCTCGTCTTCGTTCAAGCTGGCACAACTGGAACAGGTAATTGAAACAGAATGCTTGGCTGACAGAGCTGAGCCTAATTGTTTCTGACCAACTGGTGCCGCATATCCGCTGCACTCTAAAGACACAGACACCTTAGGTGAGGTAAATGGGGTGTGAGAAATATTTCCAAGTCAGCAGAGTTGGCCCTATAATTAGAAGCAATGGATCCGGCTGAAGGGGTAAACAGACGGTCCGAATGCTAGAACAGAAAAAAATGCTATATTATGCATGGCTGATTGGCTCTTTAGCCTGAACTCTTGCCTTCCACTATACCCATGTGTAGCTTAGAGCAGAAATGCGAGTGTTTCTTGCTAGTTTCAGCCTGACACAGTTATCATTTTCACGTCTTTCGTCACCTTGTTTAAATGCATTTGCACCCATTTGTGCGCCCGTGGGCATGCACAACGAGTGTTCAGGCGCATTGTTGGCACGTTGCCATTTTTGCTATTTAAAGAGCGCATCAGTAATATGTGGCTATAGGCGGGCGCACAAAGCATGTCCACTCTGCTTATTACACACACAGGCAGCAGCACACAAACATGCCAAATATTAAAAATAAAAGGATTGCAATGCAAAAGATATTATTGTGTATATAAAGATATGGTGGAATCCGGCTTAACCTCGCGCATGAGCAGATCCGCTTCCTCTCTGGAGACAAATTTAGTCTTTCTGCTTGCAATTTGTGCCATGTAAAAAGCAATCCGCAATGGCACGAGCAAAACTGGCTTTAAAGGTAATGGGAGAGGAGACTCTGATTGGTTTATTGCATGTTATGCCCAAAACACACCCATTACTTATTAAGAGAATAGGGACAACCCTCTTTAGACCATTTTTTGATAAACTATCAACAGTGGATTTGCACATACCCTAAGTGCACTTGCGCTATGTGCTTTAGACCGTGCGCTAAGATCGCTAAAATAGCACCCTATGTGTGAATACTATTGTAATCATTAAATATTTTCTTGGTTATCTCTGATGCACATTTGAATTTGTTCTAGATGGTTTGAAATGATATTACAGTGTCTTGGAAGACTTAAAACTGTCTGTGTGAAGAAAGTCAAGTCATTGACCAGCTTCGCAGGGAGGAAAAAGGGTAGGTTTTGGACGACGTGTGTGTTTTTACCTGAAGAATGAGGCTGTGATTGATCTGCGAGAACGTCGGTGGGTTGTCGTTGACGTCAGATACGGTCACTGTCACCTGGGCGGCAGAGGATAAAGGGGGATCGCCTTCATCGGCAGCTTGCACAGTTAATGAGTAGTGCGTTATCTGAAAGGCAAAGGGCTGTGTCAGTGGGATTATGAAGATATGAACAGTCAAATATCCACAGTAGTGATTAAAATGTTAATCTGTGATCAGAGGATATAATTAAACAAGCAAGTACGTGTTCTGGGTTGCGATTCAGGAACTCACCTCTTCCCTATCCAGCATGGAGCGGACCGTTAGGTGTCCGGTGCGAGGGTCGATGCTGAACTGCTGCTTTGGATCACCGTTCACAATGGAGTATATGATGAAGTTATTTGGAGGCCCATCAAGGTCGACTGCACTTACCTAAGACAGATGCACAGTGAATGAAAGGAAGATGAGCACACTTGAGTGGTTTTAAGCAATGCTTTAAAGCTCTTCATTATATAAATATGGGGCGATTCCTTCTGGAAAATTTGACTGCTCGTCCTCGTTCTTATCATCAGGTTCTTCAATTAAAACTTATACATGGGAGGGTAATGGTGAGTCAGGTGGAGAGAAATCCTCTACAACTGACTGTAAACTGGCATTCAAATTTGCCTCCATTTTGTTAGCAACGCCCAACGTCCAACGATCTAATCAATTCCCAAAGGACTAAATCAAGCCCCTCCCTACATTTTTTTCTAATTTCAGAAGCCATTTCACTCGGATACAGTACGGAAAAAAGGACAATCTCAACTTCCGTTTCATGACGACTTATAGAGATACTAAGTCATAATTATGAGAAACTTTCTCATTGTGAGATACTAAGTCATTATTAAGAGAAACTTTCTCAATATAATGAGAAACAGTCATAATTATGAGAGACTTTCTCATTATTTTGACTTACAAAATTATGTGGCGAAAATTTCCATACGTAAGTGACAAATGACTTGACAAATGACAAATAATAACAAAAAATATAATAATGCATACAGCTTCCTTTAGACCTTTTCTGTTCAGGAGGGTTTTTTAAGATGTTAAGGTCCCTAGACTCCTCACATAATCATGACACATTATCTAAGCACCCATCCCAATAACATGGATTATCATAGGCCTATTAGTATCCATAGCGAAGTTCAATCCATTGTTTATGGCCTGATGAGCCGCGGGAAACCGCTACTCTGATGAGTGATGCGGTGCATGAGTTTTAAAATAGCCATGAGAAATCAAGTGCCACCCCAAATAAAAGACTGGCCCAAGCCAGTCATTCCGCACGTACTACAACTGAGTGGTTTCTAGACACTCTGTACCAAGGGGTGTGCCTGCCTTTTTTACTGCAGTCCAGATATGTCTTTATGGAAAATGTATGACCCATCGTGAAAAGGAGAATCAGGCAATGATGACCACAGACTGTTGAGCGGCTGTCTTGTGTCAGACAAGATTGGGCAAATATTTCACTAGCAAAACCCCAACAATTAGTATCCTCAACTACTAAATGATTGAAAAGTGTAATTAAAAGGAAAGGTGACGTGACACAGTGGTAAACATGTCTCTGTCCCAACTTTTTTGGGGGTGTGTTGCAGCCATCAAAATTAAAATTAGTTCATAATACAATTATATTGGTCAGTGAAAACATTGGAAACATACAAAATATTATATTATAAAATTTTTAGAATTTTAGATTTATTTATTTTAGATTTGACTGCACTATATATATATATATATATAGTTTTGTTTCTCAAAATTTTTACTATAAGAAAATGATCATTTGCCATAAATAATAATGCAGTCAGCTTTAGCCTTATTTTGAAAAGCTTACTGGATGTTCAGTGATAGTTAAGGGAAAGTGTTATACCTGTAGAACCATGTCCCCAGGTGAAATGTCCTCTGCAATCACGGTTCTGTAGCTACTGCTGTTAAAGACAGGCGGGTTGTCGTTGACGTCTGTAATATTAATGATAACTGTGGCAATTTCACTGAGCAGTGGTTTGCCCCTTGCCCCTTCCACTGACAGGTAATACTCGCGGCACAGCTCAAAATCCAGCGGAGCGTTCACCGACAGCAAACCTGTGGCACAGAGCAACAAAATAACATCCAGTCAGTCCTGGCTGGCATTCTCAGTTCTTCTCACATCCAGCATACATTATATCTTTATCAGTTTGCACAGAAATACTGACCCGTGCAAAACTTGCCAGCACTAAAAGGGCAAAATTGCATAGAAAATTAAAGTTTGTTCTCAAGGTCTAGCACCATTTTCTTACAATGCTTCATATTCGAAAAAGGCTTGATATTGCTTCATATATGTGTGAACATTAATGGCAAAATACTAAATATCTTGATGAGTTTGTTCTGCAGTTTCCCAGTAATAGAAGCACAACTGATTTGAGGGTTTGATAAAGAGCGCATTTACAATTCTCATATAAACTTGCTTCTGAAGGTGTGGTTTATTGTACATTGTCTGCTTCTGCTGTACTGTGTGCCTAACATACTGTATGTTCAGTATATAATAGTGCTGCCAGAAACGTTCAGATAGAATGGGAGTTAAAGCTTTCAATATCTAATACCGTCTGATTTTCTTTTATGGTTGTATAAGCTGACCACGTGCATTCTGTCTTGACTAATAACTCTCATGTACTTCCCAGTGGAGTTGGACTGAATGCATGACATCTTTTATGCAATGTTGCATTTCTGTTTTTGCAAAGCGCTTGATTCCTACAAGAGGCTGATTCATCTAAACGTATTTGAAAATCCGATGGGATTTGCTCTGTGCATTATGGGTAGACACTGCAATTGTATGTCTCATTGTCCAGCAGCAGAGAAAGTTGACAACTGGACCTCTTGCTGATCTGTCTACTCACATTATCAGAGTAAATCAAGATGGAACAGAACAACAAAAACCTAGCATTCTTGCTTAAAGCTCAAGAATCGAGTTTTCAGTGCCAAATTGCTCTGTAATGTTTCTTTTCATTGATTTAAAAGATCAAGGGCTATGTTGTGCCACTTAATGGCTTTCTTAGAGATCCACCACCATATTATTACCAGCGCAGTGTTTGTCCTTGGCACATGTTCTGTCAATATAGGTGTGTTTGTGCTTGTGTTGAACAGACCTTTTGTTCTATGCAAGAGTAGACAGCCATAGTAATCCTTGTCTAAGCAAAAGAAGCACTTTTCAATGTCAAGTGTGATGAAGATGCATCAATGTTCTCTGCATTTAGCCATGAGCTAAATGTGTATTTACCATTTCATTGGAACGTGATGATGGCTGTTATGGGAACAAATGACTCAGCCTTCATAAAAATAATAGTCCATATATGGACTGCAATAACCATCTATGTCAGACATCAGCTTACATCATTTTATTTTATATTTGGTTCGAAAGACACAGGCAACTGATCTTGTCGTGAGAGGGGCAATGTGACGCTGAACTGTGGGTAATAAGATGTAAAACTGTGACATCTACTGGAAGATGCAAAAACTGGGAGAGAAAAAAAAAGGTTTATATGTTTCATGAGTTCCCGGAATGGCAAAACCATGCGCTTGATCATGTCATAATGTCTAAAAACAGTGTTGAAACTATGAAACACTTATGTTGGTGTCACACATATGAATGTTTTATTGACAAATGATTACTCCCTTTCAGCCCTCAAAGACAAATATTGAATACCTTCAGCTTTTTTTGCAATATTGGTGCCATAATAAATGTCTGTTTCCTAGAGTAACCTGCTAAATGAGTCACTTGCAATCTATTAACCTTTTTGAACATGTGCAAACATGTATGTTCACCCATTAAGATGCAGTTATATTCTTATTTTTATAGTTATTCTTTTTTATTGCCTAGTCATTATAAAAATGCTGAAGCAAACATGTTTTTTTTTTAATACTTAGGGAATATTTCCTAAGGCTATTTGCAATGAGACAAACATAACTGTTAGGTAACTGTCTATACCTCCTTATCAGGAATCAGGTGTTGCGTTGTTAATCAAATTATGATTGTTCACCAAAGTAGGCCAGGTAATTGTCTAATATGGTGATCAATGACACTAATATAATATATTTTTGTAACTCCCATCAGTAAATTAAATTAATTTATTTTTAATCCTACAATTATTCAGTTTGACCTTGCATGAAATGAGAAAAAGGCAAAGTGTAATATAGTGCAAGTTGGTGTAATATATGATTGATGAGTTTCATTTTCAAAAAATAAATAAATGTGAATGCTATGCAGTTGTAAAATGGCTTAATTTTTCACGCTGCACACACACAAAAAATATTCTCATGTACAAATTGCTTTTGATTATTATACTGAAAATGTGATTAGCTACTACATTTTGGTAAGGCAGGAGGACACAAGAACAATCGAAGATTAAAAGTTTGACAACTATTATTAAAAAGCCTCAGGTCTTCTTCAAAAAGGGGAGATTTCTATTGAAATGCAGTGGATACGGTCAAATCAAGCAAACTTCACCAAAAGAGTTCACTGAAGTATCTGAAAAGAAATATTGCTGATACAACACTGAAGAACTGCTTTTGAACTATGAACCATCTAATCTATTTTATTCACTTTCTTATACCACATAAAGGTTTTTTTAGATGACACATCTTAAAATGAATCACTGAACTCTAGGCAAAAAGAAAAAAAGTCCAGAATATAATGCATACACAGCAGATCTGAGCTTGACTTTTATTTGCTTTGAAAGTATGCAAAACTATACAGTGGACTTTTTGGAAGGGAATTACCTCTAAATGCAAATTGATTTATACAGAATGCTTGGTATCAGGCAGAACGGGCAGTTTTGTATTGTTTGACAACTAATGAAGAGTGTCGCTCAATCCTTGATAAAATTCCTGCAGCATGGAGGTTCAGATGATTTGAAATAATGGACAAGAGCAAGAAAGAGAGGGGAGACTACTGAACAGATGGGAATAAACAATCTAACAAGTGCCTGTGTGGATTCAAAACATGTCAGCACAGATTCTTCAATTTAACATGTGTTCTGAAGAAAATTCCAGCTTTGCACAACAGCAATAAAGCCACTGAAAATCAATGGCGGCGTGCCTATAAATGCACGTGGACCGCAAACATATTCAGCCTCAAACTCATTGTAATTGTTTTTTGTGACACTGACTTCAAGTTATATGCTACAGTTCCTGTAAGTGTTTTCAGTTCAGAATGGTCACTTTTTAGATTGGGTCCAATTCCCACTGACTATTAACTATGACTTTTCCCTCAATAAACTCCTAAGTACTGTTTATTAATAGTTAGTTAGGTTGTTAAGTTTAGGTATTGGGTAAGAATAAGGGATGTAGAATAAGGCATTAATATGTGCTTCATAAGTACTAATAAACAGCCAATATCATTTAATATGCATGCTAAAAAACAACCAGTTAATAGTGAAAATTGGACCCTAAACTAAAGTGTTACCTAGAATTTTTTATAAATTTAATGATATGGACAATGAAAAATAAAAGTGTTAGAGGTATAAGAACTTTTATGAAAACTCTAAAAAGTAATGTAACCGTCAAGTAAATAGAAGGGCTGTCAAACGATTAATCGCATCCAAAATAAAAGTTCTTGTTTATATAATACATCTGGGTGCACTGTGTATAATATATATATATATATATATATATATATATATATATATATATATATATATATATATAATATATATTTGGTCGAAATTGAGTTTTTCACATAATTTGATCCATTAGGTGTTTATTAATGCCTGTGTGGTGTTACTTTTGTAAAAAAAAAAAAAAGATTAATAGATAAAACTATAATAGAAGATTATACTACATAACAGTTTTGCCAGCTGGGATATAAAAACTTTGATGCTCAATATAATAATAATACGGAGATTTACACAGTGCACCCACATATATTATGTAAACACATACTTTTATTTTGGATGCGATTAATCGCGATTAATCATTTGACAGCCCTAGTAAAAAGTAATATTTTACTTTACTTAGTTTCCTTGCATCATTAGATTCCACTTTATATTAAGTGGCTTTAACATGTACTAACATTTAAATGAATAATTTGATATAATTAACTTAATGTGTGCATACATGTTTTTACATTGTACTTATATTATAAAAATACCTGCAAGTAATTACAGATGTAATTAATTTATGTAATTTGATTTGTAATTACACTGCTGACCCTTCCCTTACACCTTAACCCACCATTACACCCATATCACACACACCTGTCCCTAACCTTAGCCTTATCACACCTCAATAGCAGCAATGTGTTTTACAATACAGCATGAACACAATAAGTACATTGTATTTATTTTTAGATGTAAGTACATAGTACTTAAAGCCACTTAATATAAAGTAGTTGACATCATTATGACAAACTACCAAAAAAAAAAAACTACCTGTAAAATTTAAAGCATTTATTAGTGTAATGGGGTGGTGGTGGCGTAGTGGATAAGACACAAGCCTTTGGTGTCAGAGACCTGGGTTCAAATCCACTGTGACACACCAATGTGTCCCTAAGCAAGACACTTAACCCCTAGTTGCGCCAGAGGCGTGCGACCTCTGACATATATAATTGCAAGTCGCTTTGGATAAAAGCGTCAGCTAAATGAATAAATGTAACTGTAAATGTGTAAAACACAGACATGTTTAAAGCCTGGCCATATATTCCAAAACATTAAACATTTACTAATAAAGAAATCTAATTTAAAAAGCCCTTACCTGTCATGGAGTTTATCTGGAATCGGCCGTCTACATTGCCAGAGAGGATAGTGTATCGTACAGGCTCATTATCAGTGCCATCTGTGCGGAGGGCAGAGACGCTGATCACCTCTGATCCGATCCGTAACGATTCTGGTATCTGTACAAAGTACTCCGAGCTAAGGAACAATGGCTTGTAATCACTCAGGATGACCACGTGTACTGTAATTGTGGCAAAGGAGAAAAGGTGGCGAGGTAGGCCTCTGTCGGTGGCTTTTACTTTCATCTCATAGGTAAACTTGGGCTCGTCGGCTAGAGATCTCTCCAGTCTCAAAATGCCTGAGATTTCATCTAGGGAGAAGAAGCCGCTGTCGACGCCTTGAAGAGAGTACCTCACCTCTGAGTTGATACCTGGAAGAGTTATATAACATAAAATTCTCAGTATTACAGTGCAGGAAAAGCAGATCAACAGATGACTAAAAGCAAGAATTTATGGTCGCAAAAGTGATATTAACTACACTTAACTACACTAATAGGCCTTAAGCACAATGTCACGTGAACAACATGTCTCAATGCATCCGCTTGTCGAAGAATGTGTTAACAGCAGTATGAACTGAGAGCAATATCTATGGAATTTAAGGTAATCAGCTAACCTCTTAAATCTTTTTTTATTAGTGTTGTTGGCGTTTTATTCGATTTAAATATATATATATCAAAGTGTTCGTAAGAATAAAAAAACAAAAAAACTTGTAGATATCAATCTGCATATGTGATGGATGCTTGTTTGTTTGTTCGCACTTTTGAATGTATCTTGAGTAAAACAGCTCCATATTTAACAAAAGACCTGAACCGGTTGAAACGTATGTTTACATTGCAAGATTGCACTCTTAGAAGAAAAGGTTCTATATAGAACCTTAAAAGGTTCTATCAGCGCTATGTATTTGGAACCCCTAAAAGGTTCTATACACTTAAAAAGGGTTCTATATAGAACCCTGGGGTTCTGTACTTGGCCAATAGAACCTTTTATCAAAAAAATGAACCATTTTGGAGTTCCATATATGAAGCGGGGGATGGAACCATTTCTGGTTCTAAATAGAACCGTTTCTTCTAAGAGTGTGTGTTCACATTAACTTTGCACATTTGTGCATTACTTATGCTTAGAAAGGATAATGTCATTAAATCACTTGTTAAAGACATATTATATAAGAGCACAGAAGTTCCAATTCACGTGAATCCCTGTGACGGTACTCTACAAGCTCACACACATCTCCAGGTGTGGTCTGTTCCTCCCCTAATCATGTTTCTCTGTCAGAGCCTTCAATCCTACATCAAACACTGCATTGCTTAAGCTTTTCAACCTGCATGTGAAGGGTCAAAGAAAAAAGCTGAGGGGCTTTTAATACTTTCTGAGTGGATAAGTCGAAAATAGCCTGTGTGTTTTGCTTTATAGCAGCCATTCGTGACAAGAGAAACAGTGGCGTACCTGTGTCTGGGTCTTTGGCATAGATGACAGCAATAGGTGTCCTAATCGTGGTGTTGTCAAACACAGTGATGTCATAATGGCTTGTGGAGAATTGTGGCGGGTTGTCGTTCGTGTCTTTTACCATGAGTGTGACGTCTGCCTGACAAGAGCGGCCACCACCGTCAGTCGCTTTGACAACAAGATCATACTCTGATTCCCGCTCCCGGTCCAAGGCAGCAAGGGTGTATAGCTCACCTTTAAAAAAAAAAAAAACTAGGCTTTATTTAAAAAAAATGACAATAACAGGGAACGGTTAAACACTGTGTTGTAACATGTAGGGTATTTAGGACAAGCCTTGACTAGTTATTTATTTGATAGATTTGTGAAACAGATTATTTACTTGAAGTTAGTGGTTTCATTTCTTTACCATGGCTGCAAAAACAAAGAAGTTGTTGTTTCAAGAACTATACACTACAAAGCTGGACACTGTCCTTTGTTTCTATCATTGCCTGAAGCATTTCGTGCATCTTGTTTCTTGTTAACCCAAAATAACCATCTTAAAAGATGTTACATTTAGATAGGTTGCTCTGGAAGAGATTAAGTCACATAAACGTATAACAAATCAAATAATCTCATTCTTTACAAGGAATTCCAAAAATTCCAAATGTCCTGGGAAAGTTGCCTCTTCTCTTGTTTGTTGGTTTGATTTCCTCGAACAGATCTCAAACTTTTCGTCAAACTCAGAATGCTACTAGAAATCTGGAGGAGGATTGACAGATCAAAATTACCAGTTTTGGAGTCAAGATGGAACTTGTCTGCATTAGGTCCATGAAGAGTAAATGACACCTGGCCATTTGTTCCAATGTCGGGATCAGATGCAGAGATCTTCAGGATGAACAAGCCTGATTGTGAATTCTCCATGACTGCCTCTGTATAAAGTAACTGGGAAAAGTGGGACATTTTCCAATTAAATAGGTTGCCATCAACCAATTTCAGAATTTCTTCATTTAGGTCAAAGTATGTAAGCCTTTCTACTTTTACCATGTCTTCATCTATCTGTCTGTCAGTCTATATTTTATTTTCTATATATCCACAGGGACAAAACTGCCCATAGTTGAAGAAACACACGTAAACATGTAGAAACATACTGATACTGTATCTTCTGGAGAACGCCTGACTTACTTGCTCACACAAAGGACTGTTGTCGTTGAGGTCAAGAACATGGACCTCAACTTTAGCAGAGGTTTGAAACCTTCCATCTGTGGCTGTTATCTTAAGGGTGTATTTGTCTTTGTCTTCTCTGTCAAGTGGACTTTTGGAAATCACTGTCCACTCCTCCCCTGCTGATGTGACTGAGAACTGGCCCAATGGGTCTCCCTCTTCAAAGAGGAAAACAGCAACAGTATGTGTTTAAAACCAAACATATATCATTTTGACCATGCAAAAATAGTATTAACTTTACATTAATAGACAATAATAATTGAACTAAAACAGTGACTGCATACCTGTTATATAACATACAATCTGTCTATTATCTGCAGACACATCTTTATCAGCAGTTGTCAGAGTCACAATGGTTGTTCCAGGCCTGCTGTTCTCTAGTATGGACCCTTGGTACAGTTCTTCTGTAAACTGAGGTGGGTTATCATTTTCATCTGTGATAGTCACCTCAACTAGAACTGAAGAGGTCAGTTTGACAGTGTCGCCATGATCAGTGGCCACCACATAGAATCTATGAAGCTGTTTGGTCTCGGAATCGGCCTCCTTTAAGGTAGTAATCCAGCCAGTTTGCGAATCAATTGTAAACATGTCGCCAATATCATCTGACTCCGACTCGATTGTATATGAGACTTCTCCGTTGACGTTTGTGTCTGCATCATTAGCTGTCACTTGAATGATCGTGGTGCCGCGGGGCAAATTCTCAGTCAGGAAGGCCTTATAGGGGTCAGCCTCAAACATAGGCTGATTGTCATTAACGTCTTGAACGTTTATGTGAACAGACACAAGAGATGCTACATCGGTACCATTGTGATTTCCTTGAGCGATCACATCAATCTTGTATGTCTTGGTTTTTTCGTGGTCAATGTTCTTCTGCACTACAACTGTACCGCTATCTTTGTCGACAGCAAAAGCATGTTCTTTGTTGCTGTCTATGGTGTTACCATCCACCAAGCTGTAAATCAGTGGCATATCAGCATCCGCCTTGACTGTGCCTATCTGATATCCGATTGGGAGGTCCTCAGATGCTGAGAAAGTGTACAATGGCTCGGTAAACCGGGGCAGAATGACCTCCGGTGGGACCACCTTGACCTGTACTGGCACAGAGGAGTTGTAAAATGGAATGCCTCCATCTCGAGCCTTAACTTTGAAGGTGAAAATCTTATTCTCCAAACCAACCAGACTCTCTTTGACACTGACCATTCCAGTAAAAGGGTTGAGCTCAATAATATCTTCAGTAACCTCCTCCGCATCTTCTACTGTGTAAGTGACATCCGCATTTTTACCTTCATCTGCATCATAAGCCATTATCTGTATCACCGGTGAGCCTTTGTTTACTGTTGACTGAATGGACACCTGATACTCCGAGACTTTAAATTGGGGGACGTTATCATTCTCATCTGTTAGAATGATCTTTACAGTGCAAAATCCCACTCTTCCTCCACCATCCTTAGCCATGACCTTAATCGCAATCACTCTTTGCGATGGATTTTCTCTGTCCAGTGACTGTGAAGTAACAATTTGTCCATCTTCATCAATGGAGAACTTCTCATCGGCAAGCTTGTTAATAATGGTGTAGTCTACACTGCCGTATGGCCCATCATCCGGGTCAATAGCAGCCAGACGGATCACACGAGTTCCCACTTCTGCGTTCTCTGCCAGATCTGCCTCGTAAATGTTCTGGTTAAAATAGGGGCTGTGCTTGTTGCCGTTTGTCATGTCAATGTTAACAGGGGCAGTCTTCTGAAACACACCATCAGAAACTGCAACGGTGAGGTTATAAAATGGATCCACATTTTTCTTGCACAAATTGGAGAATGAGATAAGTCCAGATGATTCATTAATAGAGAAATATCTCCCCTCGTTGCCAGACAGGATCTTATATTGGAGGTCATCCTTACTATCAGGGTCTGAAGCCTGAACTTTGATAACGATGTGGCCACAAGTGGCCATTTCATCAAGGGAGGCCCGATAAGATGGCTCATCAAAATCTGGAGGGTTATCATTGACATCTATGACGTTCACAATGATGTGAGCCTCACTGCTGAGCGGTGGTGAACCTTTATCTGTGGCTTTAACTTTCAGCCTGAACTGTGGCATGGATTCATAGTCCAATACTTGCATTGTCACCAAAATCCCAGTTAGTGGGTCAATATCAAAAAAATCACTTTTGTCAATCAATTGGTAAGTTACCTCTGAATTGGTGTGTGAATCTCTGTCAACAGCTGAGACCTGTAAAACAGATGTGCCTATTGGAAGGCCCTCAGACACATCGGTAATATAAGACAGATTTTGAAAGACAGGGGCATTATCGTTAATATCTTCCACATCAATCTCTACTTTGGCTTCGCTAAAGGTACCAGTCACCGAATCTGTGGCACGAACAGTCAAAATATGCTTTGTTTGAGTCTCAAAGTCTAGGAAATCAGTGACACTTAAGACCCCTGTTTTGAAATCAATGGTGAAAAACCTGGAGGCATTGTCCTCCTCTAGATTGTAGATAAGGCCGTATCCTTCTGGGTTTCTTGCTTGGACATGCAGGATCGTTGTAAAAGGAGCAATATTCTCAGGTAATTTCAAAGGGTAGTACAGGCTTTGAAATATTGGATGAGAACGATTTTGCACTTGGACGTAGAGCGTCCCAACGGCTGAAAGACTCGGCTCACCATCATCTGATACCAAAACAGTGAGCACATAATTATTCATAGATTCAAAGTCTAAAGGTTTCTGTAATGACACATCCCCGAGATAAGAGTCGATTCTGAAGAGATTGAAATCATCCTCCAGTAAAAATATTATAGATCCATTCTCACCGAAGTCATCGTCGGTTGCTAGCACTTGGAAGAGAACATCCCCTGGTTCAGTTTCCTCAGATATTATCAACGTATGAGGCAAATTTGATATTTTCGGAGCATTGTCATTGACATCATCTATATAGACCTTAACATGACTTACATCCACACGTGGTGGATGCCTCATGTCTCGGACCTCGACAGAAACATCGTACTCATCCTGTTCCTCCCTGTCAAATGGAACTCCGGTGGTATGCAGGACTCCAGATGATGGAACCACTGCAAATTTCCCATGCGGGTTCAAAACGGTGTACTGCAAGGGCTCGTTCAGGTAGCTACCTGTTGCTCTCAGAATGGCTAAAATTTTCACAGACGCAGAGTTCTCCGGTACACTGACTACATGCATCCTCTCCTCAAACTTGAGACTAGTCTTTGTTGAATTGGTAATATTGCATTTCACTAGGGTAGTGTCTTTATATAACCCATCGGAGGCCGTGATCTTCAACTCAATATGGGACTGTAGTTCAGATGAATCATTCACTGAGATTATTCCAGTGGACTGGTCTATCTTAAATGCATTTTTATTACTACTCTCCGAAATCATGTAGGTGACTGCTGAATCTGCGTCATGAGCTGTCACTTGGATCACTTTCATGTCTTCAAAAACTGGTGAGGTGATGGCAGTTTTATAGACAGGTAAAGCAAATTTTGGAGGACAATCATTAAAGTCCAGGACACGAATATTTACTCTGCATGGCTTGGAAGAACTTAGCGATGGCTCGCCGGAATCCCACACCTGAACGCTGAAGAGAAATTCAGGTGTTGTCTCAAAGTCAACTGTAGTCTTTAAGAAGATGGTACCCATACTCGGATCTATTTTAAACACTTTCTGTGCTGCAGGCTCAAGGATTTGGAAGACCAGAAGAGCATTTGTGTCTTTGTCCGCATCTGACGCCTTGATCACTAACGGTGTGTTGTTCTCACCAGTCACCATGCTGTTTATGGGCGCAGACTCACTAATCTGCCCATAATATGTGTCCTGATGGAAAACGGGGGCGTTGTCATTTTCATCTATCACATAAATGTAAATTACAGCATCAGATGAGACTCCCGCTGTGTTTGTAGCTCTTATTTGCAGACGATAGGAGGGGTGCTGCTCAAAATCGAGCGCGTTTTGGACAGATAGCAGTCCAGAGTTGACGTTGATGTGGAATGTCCCATTGGGGTCGCCTTGATTGATCCTGTACAGCACTGAAGACGGGCAGCTGGCGGAGACAGATAGCACAGGGGAGCCAGGGGGCATGGCCTCACTTATCTCAGTAATGTATTCTTCGGAGGAAAACCTGGGTGGTGTGAATTCAGACAACTTTACAGTGATGGTAACAGGGCAGAGGGCACTGCGCTGGGGAAAGCCCTGATCTGTGGCTTTTACTGTGAGGTGATACTGCTCCTTCGGAACTCTGTCTAATGCATCAAATACACGAATGCTTCCCGTCTCCTTGCCAATTTCAAAGGCACCATCCACATTCCCACCTGGACAAAAAAGGAGATTATTTACTTAAATGTAAAAAAAAACAGAATAAATGTGATTGTATTTTTTTAATTGCCACCCAAGAGTATTAAAATAGTAATAAAGAGTAATACAAAATAGAGGATTAAGGCAAGATTTCATTAATTCATATGAATTCATGCTTGCATAAAAGCTAAAGAAAAGTTAGTTAAAAAAGCAAAGGCAATAGTGCTCCAGGCTAATTTCTTACCAGAGTGAAAGGAATAAACAATCTCTGCATTGCTCCCTGTGTCCTTATCCAGGGCTTTGACTCTTAGCACTTCAATGCCAGTGGGTGCCAGATTACTTATGGTGCCCTCGTAATGAGTATTCAGAAAAGATGGGATGTGGTCATTACAGTCTTCTACATGCACAACGACCTTCGCAAAGTTCTTTTTTATTGGGATCTTGTCATCTCGTACCTGGAAAGATAGAAGTACAGGGGTCAATGTCTGTGGGGTGCAAGGGTTAGGGAGTTCACTTTTGAACACTAATGACCCTTTTAGGTACTTTATTGAGGTCAGGAATTTTTCAGGAATGTGGATTTATGGTTTTCTCTTTTGCTCTAAGTCTGACCCCATCATGTCAGGGCCTCAAGATAATTATTCAAGATGATTTAACTGGACAAATAACAAAATGATTTCATGCCCATTTAATCAAAGTTTAATTTTTGTCTGGATTGCTCAAAATTTTAACAGATTGCTCAAGCCATTATTACTATTTACATAAGACCTTGAGATGAGAGTCTAGTTGAATCAAGTCAAGTGTCATAATACCATATAGTAATACCAATAGTTACCATAACAATCAGAGTATGAGAGGAGATGGTCTCATAGTCTAGCTCCTCTTTAATGACAAGCAGACCACTCCTTTGGTCCAGGTGAAAGTACTTGAGGCTGTCTGGGTTGAGGCTGCTGTGGATGGTGTAAAATAGTCCACTGTTGGCATCTGCATCATGAGCACTAATGTGAAGGATCTCCTTCCATGGGGATGTGTCCTCTGGCACTCTTACTTCATAGAGGCTCTTCAAGAACATGGGCCGATGCTCATTTATATCCACTACTTGAATGAAGGCCTAAGAAAAGTAAGACAAAACATCGTACTCTCAGCTGTCCATTGGCTTAAAGTGAGACACATTAAAATGCCAACCCGGTCTCATCCCAATTCGTCATATAACTGACGTTTTGGGACGTCTTTTGACCATTCGTCAATATACGACTTTTTAGGGCCCCCTTAAACGTCGGTAGATGATGTTATGGGATCCTAACTCTACCCCATACCTAAACCTAACCCTAAACCCAACTCGTCACCTAACTGACGTTAAAGGTAAAGTGTCAGTTGTATGACGACCCGGGATCGTCATCTACCGACGTTTAAGGGGGCCCTAAAAAGTCGTATATTGACGAATGGTCAAAAGACGTCCCAAAACGTCAGTTATATGACGAATTGGGATGAGACTGTGTTAAAAATGCAGACCTAATAACAATAGTAAATATTTCATCTCACAGCGATGCAGAGGTGCATGCTAAGAATTTATTAATTCTGCGCTCAGTGTGTGATAGATTTTGAACGTGTGCTCATACTTGAGTGGTTATGGCCTGAAATCCATCTGTGACTCTGACAGTTAAGTTGTAATGAGATTTTCTCCCAGCATCTAGACGTCTTGCTTTCACAATGCTCCCTGTGTTCTTCTCAATGTAGAAGTCCTGCTCTTCATCACCACCTGAGACAAAATATTAGCTAGTGGTTAGATGGTGGTTCTCAACATGGGTCAGACGTTTGTTATCAACCAACCACACACTGTAAAAAATATTGTTGGTTTAACTTAAAAAAGTAAGTAAAGTGGTTGCCTTAAAATTTTAAGTTCATTGAAATGGAAAAAGTTAATTAATACAATGAAGGAGAATGATTTAATAATCAGAAACTCAAAATTATATGTAATCTGAACTAAATAAACAATTTAAGTTGATTTGACAAAAGAAAAAAAATGTTGTGATTACTCATCATGAAAATATTTTTTTTTTACAGTGCACAAATGTACATATTCAGGATAGCAAAATAAAAGTCTTATGAATGAATAAACAGGTTTTAAAAACCCTTCCCATGTATTTTATTCTTCAAAAGGCTAATTGGTGCAAAATTATCTGTTACTTCACTAACTGGTCGATTAAATAGTATATGTGTTTGAATTTAATGTTATATTAATATTATTTAAACGTATGCATTGCAATATTCCATAATTACAATAACCCATGACAATAATGCCTTATTACAATCTTTGCTTGTGGGTCTTTTCATTGCTTTGCTTCCAAATTAAATATGGCTTGGGTGTATTCAGTGCATTTAATTATGAATTTCTGTAAACATGTCATATAAACATGTTTACAAATATGGTTTGAGCCATAGTGTACACCACTGACTGCTAAGATCAATATCAATTCATTATTATAATAATATTAAGATTAATGCATTTTAATGTTTGATTTTAAGTTGACTTTACAAAAGTACTTTACTATTTTGTTTCTGTTTTGGGTCACCACTCAGTGTCCAATATAAAATATGCTTTGTTAGAAAAAAACACTGGTTCATAATAACATACTGTTTCAAACATCTGATGGTTTACTATCGACACCTCTGTGTGAACCTTTGTGGGTGAAATTGTATGCATTACTTCAGGGCTGAGTGAACAACATGAAGTGTTATGACAGCAGGATTCAGGTGAAGCGAAATCCATATACTGTTCAATCCTCCACGATTAGCATTAGTAGAATACTGTAATTACATGACTATCAACAGCAACAACGACAAAAAAAAGCCTTGATGAAAAGTACAAGCATACTTCACATTTGAGAGTCTGAATACCATTCACACAGTTGCTCTCAAACTATTGGCCATCCACGTACAATAATGACAGAAAACAAGGCCACTCCTGAGACACTGTTCATGACATCAGCATTATTGTTTAAGGGACATTTGGCACACGTATAAAAAAGACCAGACGTGTTACTCAGTGGGGGCAAATTCATGCCTGCTTTAACAGATGGTGTTTATTAAGCATTCCACCTATTGAAGGCTATCTGGTCCCATTTTAATACAACATTCATTTTAAGTGGCACTTCATTATGTTTATTTCCAAACTTTACAAAGCAGTCTTTAAGTGGATTCATCATCATCTTTGCTGGAGGCCAACCATCTCTAATTTTGCCCTTGATGGAGACTTTGAGAAAAATTTAAGATGTAATTTTTTGTTTTGTTTCGTTTTTTTTATCAATACATAATTGGCTTCTCGAGGGCTGAAAACTAAATGATAAAAAGTTAGGGTTGGGGAAAGTTGAGCAGACTAGAGATGGTAATCATTTAGCTTCCAAAACTGCACTGATTCACTTTATAATCTATTTTTCTTTTTGCTCTGCTCTTTATGCAATTCATTTATTTTATTTAAATTATAGAATATTTAATGTTTCAGTAAACAAATCAACTATACACTGTTAATTCAGAAATCTAAAGTAATAATCCAGAACTTGTTACAATTTTTGTTTTGTTTTGTTTTTTTGTTGGTTTTCAAGCAAATTAAATAGACTTTTAACTATGAATTTATATAATCACATCACTTCCAACTGTCTGGCTTAATTTAGAAATCCCCAAAGGTACAGAATTACATTAAAACTCATCATTCAATGCACAAGTGAATGACAATAAGCCATGTATATGACCTAAAATTAATGCATGACAATTTCAGAGCATATAAGGGATCTGAAATGTATTTCAGTATGAGTATTTTTCTCCAAATTGACCACAGTTTTCTGGTTAAAATATAGTGTGTTCATATTTAAGAGTAAGATAACGCATTTAAATGAATGCAGGCTTTGCTGTCATTATATCATTTTCAGTAGAACCATGCTGAGATAAAACAAGTTTGGAATCCACAGGTGAACTTTCTTCCTTGAATCATTTTCCCTCCCTACTACAAAGACTTCTGATTTATTTCCACTGAAGCTCATTTCTCTCGGAGTGAGGCAACAGAGCTGAAGGTAAGAACGTAGGGAGTAGAGTGAAGGTCAGGTTCAGCCCGTCACTGCAGGCGAATATGTGCTGCTTGCATGGGCATAGAGAGACTGATGGCAGCTCCTCTGGCGCTCTGGCTTGTCATCTGAAGAAATGTGTCACTGCTAAAATCTACCTCCTGGCACAGATCTTATCACAGAGAGGGAAGATAGCATCACAGTGACACCCGACCCCCTACAGCTGTTTTTCTTTCTTTTTGCATAGCTATTTTATAAACCATGCCTTCACTCTTTGTTTTAAGCATAAACATCAGATTTAAGTTTACAATATTGACCGTGAATCTTGTTTAGGTTCATTTACTGTAAGGGATAGAGCCTTGCTTACCGGTTATGTCAAAAAAGTGCAGGCTCTTTGAGATCTCTGTTCGGATTATTCCCACCATGTCAGAGACAGGATCCGTCTCCATCACCACATAGTTGAAGGGCGGCTCATCAAAAGCCAGTACCTCAGAGCTGGACTCAGGTTGGGGCAGCCATTGAACGTGCAGACGGGCCTTAGACATTCTTGGAGGGTTGCCTTGGTCTGTTGCTTGTATCTATGATAGTGAAGAAGAAAACAAAAGGTGAAAAGGTGAATTTTCCTCCATTTTGTTGTAATTTATAACTCAATTTACTGGAATATATCATGTCATATTTCTTGGGCAACTATTTTGTTTATGTTTGTAGAATGTTTTACCAGGGTTATACCAAATTATAAGTAAAATGAATCATCTACATGTAGTTACCATAGGGTTAGGGTTTAATTTAGGGTTAGTTACTTGTAATTGTGCATATTTTACTGTTACTATGGTAATTACATTAAAGGGATACTCCACTTTTTTTTTTTTTTTTTGGAAATAGGCTCATTTTGCCACTCCCCCAGAGTTAAAAAGTTGGGTTTTACCGTTTTTGAATGCATTCAGCCGATTTTCTGATATTTAGAAGAATATCAGTAACCAGATAGTTTCTGGTCTCATTGACTTCCATAGTATATTTTTTGCCTACTATGGAAGTCAATGAGACCAGAAACTGTCTGGTTACTGATATTCTTCTAACACACTCAGATGAATTTGTACTCGGACTTGACACGGACTCGGACATTTTAGGCCCCGTCCACACTACTGCATTTTCGTTTAAAAACGGAGACCTTTTGCTACGTTTGCACCTCCCGTCCACACTAAAACGGGAAAAACGAAGACCTAAAACGGAGAAGATTAGAAACGCTGCAGCTGCGTTTTGCGTTTTGAATCTCCGGAGGGCGTTTTAGTGTGGACGAGACAAAACGGAGGAGTTTACAAACGATGGCGCAGAGGCTCACGCTCGGCTCTATGATTGGGTGTCATCAGTCATGACGTGTCTTTCCCTGATTCGCCAAACACTGTTTACACCGGCGCGCGCATGCCCAGTGTTTGTGAATGGTCACATGATCCGCGTTTTCAGTCGTTTTAATGTGGACGGAGATCATTTCTAATACGCAGATAAAACGCTGGTGTGGACGGAGATCGTATTCGTTTTAATTCTCCGTTTTTAAACGAAAACGCAGTAGTGTGGATGGGGACTAAATATCAATGATGAATGGATTTAAAAACGGTAAAACACAACAGTTTAACTCTGGGGGAGTGGTAAAATGAGCCCATTTCCAAAAAAAGTGGAGTATCCCTTTAAGTAACAAGTAACTACGTCACCTTAAAATAAAGTGTTACCACAAATTGCTCTGAATTTGCAACGGTCACTTCTGAACTGAAACAAAATATTGTGAATCACACTGATTCACTGTCACCCTGAAAGTTCACAGCTCTAGATTGTATCCATACCGTCAGAATACTGTAGTTGCCCCGAATAAACTCTCCTCTAGCTGTCACCACCCCGGTCTCAGGATGGATATCGAAACGATCGTCACTTTGATCTTCCAGGCTGTACGTGATCATGCCATTGGGCCCCACATCGTCATCACGGGCCACCATCCTGTAGATGTCCTGAGGCTCCTCCGTGGTCTGCTGTTCGGGTAGTTTTATCTGGAAAAGCTTTTCACTGAACTGAGGGCTATTATCATTCTCATCCAAGACTTCGATGATTACAGTGGCAGTGGAGCTTAATGGAGGATCTCCTTCATCTGATACCATGACCTAAACAACGGCAGGTGTGGAAAACAACTTTAGCATCATGTGCACAAATCAAAACCACATCTCTGTCAACTCTCAGAGTGTTAGGCGTGGTTATGGATATAGTGAAATGCTTCCACTATATACTGAATATAGTGGAAGCATTCATTGCATCCAGAGCACCAGCATTCATATCCATTTTACTTTCTCTCAGTGTTGTGATTTTTTTTGTATTGGTCTGAGAATGTTTTCTGAGGGAAAATCTCTAAAACAAACATTTGTAACCTCTGTGGCAGAAAAAGGTTTAGAATGACCACAGAATGTAATGTAAGAAAAAGTTATTTGTTCATTCAAAGTCTAATAGTCAAAATAATGAACTATTGTACCGCCTTTAAGCACCATGTCATTCATCCAAAATTGAATACTGTTATTTTTTTTTTTTATAAGACAAACTGAACAATACTTAATAATGAATGTCTTTTCTATATTACAACAGTGCCATATCAAATGAATCCTGATTCAAATCGTTCATGTATGATTTGTAAACCAGATCAACCAGTTTGTCGGAAAGAACGGATTCTTTTTAAAATTGGATGGATCTGATTCACTGATGCAACAACGACCCAGTGATTTGGTCACATTGGATCTCAAGTTAACAGCACTTTTGAGGAGATCATTATGAATGAATAATTTTACAATTACTCAAAGCACATGGCTTAAGAAGACTTGAAACAAGTCAAATTTATAGTGTTTTTGTTTGTTTGTTCAGCGCAGTTTCATCCCAAGACGTCATATAAATGACCATACTTTTGACCATACATCAACATCCGCCGTTTTAGGGTACCCTTTAACGTCAGTTAGATGACGTTATCGGATCCTAACCCTACCCCAGACCTAAACCTACCCCTAAACCTACCCCGTCACCTAACTGACGTTAAAGGTAAAGCATCAGTTGTATGACGTCCCAGGATCGTAACTGACGTTAAAGGGTACGGATGTTGACGTATGGTCAGTTATATGACGTCTTGGGATGAGACTGTGTTTGTTTTAGCTCAGGGACACAATGAATTGTTGGTAAAAACATACCTGAAGGTTTTTCAAAATTACACAGAAAAAAATTACAGCTTGAAATGACAGAGCGAGTTAAAAAAAAAATAAGACACACTGGAAATACGAGCCCGTTCTCATCCTTTGGCGTCATATATGTGATGCCATATGACATTTCGTCGAAATAGCATTCGACGAACCCAAGGCGTCATAAAGGTGACTGGCATCCTTTAGCGTCAATATGAGATGCAGACCTTACCCCAGAACTAAACCTAGCCATAACAGTGCAATGTGCGTAGTATTTCGACGAAATGTCATATGGGGTCACCTATATGACGCCGAGGGATGAGAATGTGTTGGAAATACACACAGCAACATGTTCTCAGCAATCAGCCAGTGAAAGGCTCAGGCCTGAGGTTCGTGACCTAGTAAACAGAATGGAGCAAGTGAACAAACCTCAATGATATGCTCTGCTTTTTGTTCCCGGTCCAGAGCAGCAAGAGTGCTGATCACACCTAAACAAACATACAGAGGAAGAACAGACAGGCTGATCAATGCTACCGGCCTCAGATGGATGGCACACCTGTTCGTTCACCACAGGCTGCCCATTTTACTCTCCCTTCTTCTCACAGGTTTGTTTTTCAAGCTTTATTTGTTTTGTTCCACAGTTTATATTAGGTCAACCTGTGGTATACAAGCCGTGGGAACGACGGTAATTTTTCATATCCGCTTCAATGAGGATTTAGCCATACTAATAGACCAGACTTTCCAATTGCCAAGAAACCGTCAGAAAATGAGCCACGGCTTAAGAACCAAAGCGGTTGAGAAGTACGAAAAGCAGTGTTGTGAATTAATACAAAAGGTTCTCAGACACAACATATTTTACAGTGTTATATGTTAAGTGTGCTTCATGCCTCAACAGCTAACTTCAGGCTAAGGAGGAGGACAAAATGCACTAGTGACAGTGGTTTACCACCACTGCAATAAACACTTGAGAGTGTCATTTCAGTGGAAAGACCTGGCAGAGACCCACAGCATCTATCAACGTGTGCAGCACTCAAAACAAACCCTGCTGGGCTTTTATGACAGCCTGTATTTATGCAGGTGATACTGAAAGTGTGGTTTTAGCATTAATGCCCACCTGTGTGAAAGTCTGCCCTGTCGTGCATGGGACAATGGGCAAATGCATGGATTTAAAAATGTCTTTAGTGCTGTTAGCATTCAAAATATTACGCAACAACCCTTTGTGACACCATTCTTGTGTCTTAATCCTCCCTAGAGCATTTGGCATTTGATAATGTAAACTTCTAGAAATGGTTCATATCTAATAAATTATACGGTTTTGTGGTGCTAAGCTGTTGAGGCGGTTAGCTTAGTCAGTATGCATTCTAGTTATTAGTCATCTCAAGCTGTCCTGTCTTGACAAAAACTCTAGAGAAATCTAGTCCCTTTAGCCCTGGGAGAAAAAAGGCAAAACCGCACTGAAGTGAAGTGGTATTTGTTGCTGTCTTGAGATATAGTATAGATTATACTACACTTTTATATTCATTTAGCATTCTTCTTGATCCTCCTCCACTATTCAGTCCACGTATAAAATATTCAAGGAGCTCTCTTTTGTGAGTAATGGTTCATAGGCTGCTAAAAGAACTTTTCGCCTCAGACTTCAAGTCAAACCCACTAGCCCTTTAACAATGGAAATGAGAGCTCATCTAAAAAATGAGTAGTATAAAACATCTACAAGTAAGCATTTCAGGAGAATACAACCCAACCCCCGTCTTTTTTTGTAATACTGGTCTATTAGCTCAAGGTGCGGCAGATGAAACAACATAAAGACAAGACTTAGTCAAGACAAGTGCAAGCTTGCAATGCTGGTTAATGCGGTTCCAATTTTCATAGTTACTCTTCAAAGGCTTGGTTAAGCTGCTGCAAAAGGGTCAGATGTGTTGTGTTTTGTGATTGAGTGACTATGTGGGCCCGCTAAACAACTATCCTCACCCTTGACGCAAAATGACACACTGATCACAGTATTCACTGTAATTAGAGGTCCTATTCATTGTGCCCTACACAAGGCATACCACCCTTATATAAAACGTGTGTCTAGACAAGTTTAATCGATCCATCAAAGGTTGCATTATCCCATGACATGATTCACCAACGTCAAAACTGATGAACAAATACTTTCTGACAGGTCATTTGAAGCATAAGGTTTACCTGTTTTTGAGTCTATGGTAAAATAAATGCGTTGAGAATCAAGGATCTGGAAAACAAGCTTCCCCTCAGAGGACTTGTCCATGTCTGTGGCAGATACTTTCAGCACAGATTTGTCCTTTGGCAAATTCTCTTGAATTGAGCCAAAGTAGACAGGCTGGGAAAGCTCAGGGGGATTGTCATTGATATCCAAAACTTCAATGTAGACCTCAGTCCAGGAAACCAGTGGTACAGTGCCCAGATCTTTTGCATAAACTGTCAGCCAGTAGTGTGGAACAGCCTCACGATCCATAAGGCCTGCCGTCCGAATAACACCTGCAAAATGAAATGATCCAGAATCACCAAGCAATAACAATAGCAATATACTGCACTGCAACATTTAAAGGGATACTCCACTTTTTTGCAAATAGGCTCATTTTACCACTCCCCCAAAGTTAAACAGTTGGGTTTTGCCGTTTTCGAATGTATTCAGCCGATTTTCAGATTTTCTGAACAATATCAGTAACCAGACAGTTTCTGGTCTCAGAATGGTAGAACCCAACTGTTTAACTCTGAGGGAGTTGTAAAATGAGCCTATTTCCAAAAAAGGGGAGTATCCATTTAACATACTGTACAATGAACATACAGTAGCCTATATAACAAGTAACAACATTTTTTTTAATTTGTTTTCTGATTTTAAATTCTGAAATCACTTCATAACCCACTGTGTACAAGCACTGCTAAACTCAAACCAATATTTATGTATTCAAAGTTCAACATATGCACCAAAATAGTTCAACACATGCAGGAGAAAGCCATGTATCACATTGTCTTCACATATGTTTGGTATGCCTAATGATTGATCTGGAAATGTTTGAACATGCAGCGTTGACCCATATTGCTGAAGGCAGGTACTGTAAAAGAGAAGGTACTCTCACATGTCCATGAGGTATTTTCCTATCTACGTAAATCATGTGAAAAAATTGAATACAAATGAAATATTGTAATCACAAACATACCTGTCCCTTCATCAATCGTGAAGACGCCAAGCCCTGTACCATCATGGATGTAGTATCTGACTTCTCCATCTCGTCCTAGGTCGTTATCTACAGCCGTTAGCGTCAAGACTGAAGTCCCTATTTTAGCATCCTCCATAACGGCTGTGTTGTGCACAAAAAGAGTGAATAGAGGCCGGTTTATGTTTTCGTTGACATCTAACACTTCAACCTCAATGAAACATGAAGACGATAAAGACCGTGGCTTTCCATGGTCTACAGCTCGAACAGTTAGATTATAAGACTGCTGCCTTTCAAAGTCCAGTTCACTCTCCAGAGTCAAGCAGCCTGTGGATGTATCCAGAAAAAATGTCCCTGCTTCACTGTTTTTTAGGTTGTAGCTTATGAGACCTCCGCTCTCCAGATCAAAATCAAAGCTTTCGACCCACAATAGCACTGTGCCTGGAGGAACGTCCTCGGGAACTTTGATTCTGTAGATTGTGGGTACAAACTTTGGAGGATTGTCATTGATGTCCTCCAGTACGACCACCAGATCTACAAATGAGAATAGTTGTGTGTCCAGTTTGGCTTGATCTCTGGCTTCAATTGTCAGGTCATACCTACTAAAGGTCTCTCTGTCTAAAGGCCCAGTTACCTTCACAACCCCAGTAACTTCATCGATTTGGAACAAATTGGTAAAGGTTAACAATGAAAATTTAAATTCTCCATTGTCCTCCAAGTCAAAATCGACTGCATTGACTTTGAAGATGCTTTTGTCAACCTCTGTGTTTTCTGGGATGTTCACAACATATCTTGGCTGAGAAAATAATGGAGGATTATCATTTGCATCAAGAATGTTGACAGCAAGAAACTTCCAAGTAGAGATTTGTGGAGATCCCAGGTCATACACAGTTATGTTGAGAATGTAAAACTCTTTTTGCTCTCTGTCCAAAGCACTGATAACCTTGAGGTCCCCTGTGTTCATGTCGATAGTAAAGCATCCATCCTCATTTCCACTGGAAATTGCATAGACAAGTTTTCTGTTAAAGCCAGAGTCATTATCAGTGGCATTAAACTGCAACACAGATCTATTGAGAGCAAAGTCTTCCCTGATGTCAAATGAGCTCGGTGTACCCATGATAAACTTTGGAGAGTGCTGGTTAATTATATGAACATCTGAGATAGACTCATCTTCTTTGACCGTGAGAGACGGCTTAAATGACTCAATAAGCTTCTCCGTCAACTGCCTAGTAATTCCGGTCTCCTCGCAATACGTGGTGGCGCCTTCGCCCTTGTCAGTGATATGTATGGTCACGGTATTGGGCTCGGCACTATATTTGCCATCTGTTGCTGTTATTTTAAGTATATAGAAATGATTATCTGTGTCTTCATAATTTGAGGGAATTGCCCTAGAAAGTTTAATGGTGCCAGACACAGGGTCAATTGCAAACAGTCCCTCGTCATTCCCAGATCCTATCCTGTATTTGATCTGCTGCAGCTCATCCAGATCGAGTGCTGACATCTCTGTAATACTTTGACCCACAGGAAAGTGTCGGGGGATGGAGGCATTGCACGCCACCCGCTCAAACACTGGAGCGTTGTCGTTGATGTTGGTCATGGTGATGGTTGCAGAGCATTCGCTCACTCTGTTAAAAGGGCTGCCGCTGTCAGAGGCCCATATTCTCAAGTGGTACCATCTCTTCATGAGCTCATAATCGAACTCCTGAGAGGTCGAAATCACACCAGTCAGTGGGTCTATACTGAAAGGAACAGGACTTGTGTTTGCTATAGCGTAGGTCACGAAACCATTGTTATCTTTGTCCACATCAATAGCAGAGACAGCTAAGATGCTTGTTCCGATTGGGACATTTTCAGGCAGAGAAGCCTGGTATGAAGGCATTGTAAACATAGGGGCATTATCGTTTTCATCAATTATATCCACAACAACACGGGTAACCGCTTCTCCATCGTTTGCTGTAACATCAAACTCATAATGAGAGTGCTTTTCAAAATCAAGGGACTGAGAAGTTACAATTACACCAGTTTTGGCACTGATTTTGAATTTATGACTGTCTGGGTTTTCTTTGATGCTGAAGGTTGTATTTTTGACACTCAAACCTACAGATACTTTAACTACATGACTTTTCGGTGGGGAAAATTCACTGAGGGAGACATAGTATAGTTCTTGTTCAAATGTCAAGGGTTTAACATGAGTAGGAGGAGGGAAATGCACAGTTTGTATTGGTGTTTGCAATAAACCATTTCGGTTACTTCTGTCTTTGGCCTGCAGGGAGATGTTTAGTCCAAATGGGTTTTGTGACCAGTCAATCCATTTTGTTGAGACAAGCTGAAAGCCACCATCATGCAAAGCTGATGGGACAATCTGAAAGCACTTTAGTGGATCCCCTTCAACTATACTTAAAGATGCCACTTTCTCTTTCTCCTTGGGTTCCATCCTGATGTTCACACTTATTTTGTCGTCATCCGTTTGCGGACTCACTGCACCAGTGGGTGCAATGAGAGTAAAGTTTTCGGTCACCTTTTCTATGGTCACAACAACCGTTGCTACATTTCCAAACTTCTGCACACCAGAAATTTTCTTTGTCCTGTCCTCTGCCAGCACAGTAAGTTCATAACGGTCTCTCTGACTGGCGTCAAGTCTCTTGACGAGTGTAACGGTCCCCGTGAAAGGATCAACGGCAAACGGGTGTGATCTAGTGGTGAATGAGTAATAAAAGTCTGCATTGCTGCCAATATCAGCATCTGTTGCAGTCACTCTCACCAGGCTTGACTTGATTGGTGTGTCCTCTTTGATTAGCACATTATAAGAGGCAGGGTAAAAGAGTGGTTTCAGATCATTTGTGTCAAGAACCTGGATCGATACCTTTGTTCTAGCTCGGTTCTCATAGGAACTTTCTGCAGCCTCAACGGTGAGAGTGTAAATGTCTCGTACCTCTCTGTTCAGCACAGCTGAGTTACTGCTTCTGGTTTTGATTCTCAGAAAGCAGAAATCTCCAACGGTTTCCTCCTCGGCTTTGAAAAGACCATCGTCATCACCAGAAACCACCTTGTATTTGATGTCCCAGAATGTATCAGATAGAATGATGCCCATTCGGACTGGGCTCTCCACATAGGTCCTGGGGGCAGAGTTCTCATAAATTGTCGCATTGTACAAATGATGGGTGAACCTTAGCAGAGAGTTGTCTTTAACCAGGCTCCCCTGACCTCTGGTTAACATTCCAAGGACTGCCATGACAGTGAGAATTATGGCTGTGTCTGTGAAAGCCATTCTCACCGTCTCAACATGGACCCGCAGACCTGAAGAGAAGGCAAAAGAGGCTTTAAGTACTATATACTTACATTGAAATTAATAATTTGATACAATGGACTTATTGTGTACATACATGTTTTACATTGTACTTATATTTTAAAAATACCAGCATGAAATTACAGCTATAATTACTTTATGTAATTACATTTGTAATTACATAGTTTTCCCTCCCCTTACACCTTAACCTAACCTTAAACTGACCCATACCACCACACCTGTCCCTAACCGTATCACACCTCAATAGCAGCAAAAGTGTTTTACAATACAACAGGAACACAATAATACATTGTACTTATTGTTCAATGTAAGTACATACAGTAGTATGTAAAGCCACTTAATATAAAGTGGGACCCAAAGTAATATTGCAATGGCCATTATACACATTCTAAAATCTGAAAGCACAAATCAGGCAGTCATACACACACCCGCTCATCTCATTGTCCGTTTCACCTAGTAAAAATCCATAGTCACGTATTCTTTTCTCCTGTTTTGAGTTGACATGTCTTGACAAGCTACATTACATTGTTTAACCGTGAGAAGAGCACTCGAACTCTTTAAACCAGGTGATACATTTTCACATGGTAGGCCAGTCTTTTTTTGTCTAAGTCAAAAATAATAAGCATATGGAAATGGGACATGTAACCTAGAAAATGCACTGGAACGCTATTGAAAAAAGGCATTAAAATCATATATTTGGGGGGTCTCTGAAATTGATCTCCCTATCCTTACCCACTCGTTCAATTAAATGTTAATCAGATCGCCCAGCCTAGTTTAAAAAAAAAAAATATATATTCACCTTTACAATATATTCTTTATTTAAAAAAGCAAAGTTCATTGTGATATTTTTTTTTGATAATTTGTCATTTAACAGATAAATTAGTTTTTACTTTTATCTCAAATAACATTTTCATTTAGTTTAATAATCACACTGGCTGAAAGTATAGAAAGTATATATAGTTGAGAGGAGCCAAATATTGTTTCACTATCTCACAAAAACTGCACTGCACAAATATGTAAATGTGTGATTACAGTTTTATAACTGCCATAAAACTCTCTAAATGGTGGTGGGGGTTGTTATGGAGCATTATTTCCTGGAATGCATGGAGGCACTAACAAATAATAATCTGTGCCATACTGGTTAAACCTCAAACTGATAAGGAAACCTAATGTTTCTGCGTGGGTACGTTTCAGAAAAAAAAAAAAAAAAAAAAAAAAACGTTTTAATTCTTTTTAAATCTCCTGAAATCAAACCGGTACAAGTTGTGAAACCCCCCAGGCTGAGTCTGTTAGCAGTAGGATGTGCCGTTTTCTGCCCTCCAGCCTACACTCTCACAGCTACCTGCTGCCACACGCTCAGACAGGCAGCACACACTCGGATCATATTTCACTATAAGTCCTCACTTTGAAAGTTTTGTTAGATGTAATGGCATTTAAGGATACTCTGAACAGTTTAGCATGTTACCACTCTTGTAATGTTTCTGTGTAGTAATAAGTCAAATTTAGGTGTAGCAAGCAACAAGACTACTCAAGAAAGTCACATCAAAGTAAACTGTAGCATATACGTTTAAAAACGTTTACTACGGTAAACCACTAGTCAGCCAACAAACTGCACTCCTTATATTGTGAATACTGCATTTTTTCACTTCCTTTTAAAAGGATTTACTTTTACTTGCACATGTTTTATGCTTTGTGGTGCATGGGTTACTACTGGATTACATTGGCTCTTGCTGTAAGTTTATTGTTTGCAAAAGTTGTGGCCAGAGCCAAGCATCAACATGCCCATGGATGCGTGATCTTAACAGCTATTTCAACAGCGCTGAAGCGTTACGAATGACGTTGAATATAACATCTTAACAAAATAAGGTTTTTGAACAGGAATTGTCTGCTAATAAGATTCTGATGAATGCAGTTGTTTAAAGTGAAGCATTCAGTGCATACCTCTATATTTTCTACTGTATAGGAGATTAAAAGTTTGACAACATCTTTGTGTGTTTTCCCCTATCTGTCTATGTAAATGGGCATGAGGACCTCACATAAATTCCCTCAGGTCCACACCTAGTGCCACAGGGAGGCAATTATCTAAATGAGGGGGGTATTCAGAGAATGGATGGTTTAGACAAATGGTTTATTCCCAGTTTACCTGGCCCTGGACACTTAAAGTGTTGGTTCACCCAAAAATACAAATTCTGTCATCATTTACTCACCTTCATGTCTTTCCAAACCTGTAAGATCTTTGGAACATGCACAAATGGAAATATAATTGAGATTTCTGTCCCTCCAATGACAGTCCACAAAACTACGACTTTAACTCAAGAAATTCATCTGGATCACTTTATACACTGAACATATTTCAATTAGGCTTTTATTCACATATAAACATTCGGCAACTCACACATCAGTCACATATGTCACACATAAACCTAAGCTCAAGCATGTTCACTTGTTGAGCGGGAACCAATGAGGTTCACTCTTGTGTTACGCAGCACGTTTGAACATCCACAAGAACCAATCAGGTTCATTCTCATGTTAAACAGCATGTTTAAGAACTGCGAGAACCAATGAGGTTCACTCTCGCATTACGCAGCACGTTTGAGCTTCAGCGAGAACCAATGAGGTTCATTCTCATGTTACGCAGCACGTTTGAGCGTCCACAAGAACCAATGAGGTTCGTTCTCGTGTTACGCAGCACGTTTGAGCTTCAGCAAGAGCCAGTGAGGTTCATTCTCGTGTTACGTAGCACGTTTGAGCGTCTGTTTATGTTCGTTGATCAATGTTTATATGTGAATAAAAGCCTAAATTCAATCTGTTCATCATATAAAACATTTGTGTCTCTTCAGAAATTTTTGACTAAACCACTTAATTCATTATGGATTAGTTTTACGATCTCTTTATTAACTTTTTGAAGTGTAGTTTGAAGTGGTAGTTGCATATGTGTCTACTTAGGGACAGAAAGCTCTCAGATTTCATCGAAAAGATCTTCATATGTGTCTGAAGATGAACGAAGTTTTACGGATTTGGACTGACACTATGGTGAGTAAATGATGACAGCATTTTCATTTTTGGGTGAACTAAAGCTTTAAGGTGACTATCTTCTTGTGATCGTCAATATGTCCACCCTCATGCATCACCACCTTCTTATGTGTGATACCACAAAAAGTTCAATATGTACTAAAATCAATGTTAAATGTTTAATCTCTAATGACCACACCATGTCAAAAGCCCTTGATGGATGAGATGGTACTAGGTATTTAGAAAATAAATAAAATTTAATTTTGAATGAGATTACATAGAAGAGAGGTCATATAATGACAAGTCAAAGATTTTAATTAATAATAACATTTTATATTATTAATATCATAGTTATCGGAATATTGGTTTCTGTCAATTTAAAAACCGTCAATTGTCTTACTATTGGCATTAAAAACATCCAGAGACCTGTGAAGTACACTTGCACTGTCTTCTTCACATCAGTAATTAATAACACCAGCTTTCTTGATACCAGGAACTAACAAATATTTATCTATTTAGAAATAGAAAAACAGAGTAACAAGGAGTTACATCTGCTGCACTGTAACACTTCTAACAGCTTGACTGTAGCCCAAAGAAATGCTTACCACAGCAAAATAACAAGATATATAAAATCCCACAAAGCATCATTAACACACTTTTGGATATTCACATGTAGATTGTGTGCAAAAATCAACTGACAGAAATGAGGCAAAGAAGTTTAGCAAACTGACACCGCATGTCTGACATCTCAGAAACTCACCTGAGGTCCTTGACTGCTGCTATGCATAAAACTTTTCCCAAAGTCCTCACACCTTTGTATTCCAATGCGGAAATAAAACAAATCGCTTTTCATCCATAATGAGCACTGAGCCAGAAAAGCTAGTGTTGACGGTTTCAGCTAATTTACCATGTTCAGGAGAGTAGTTGAGACACCTTACTCCCTGAGGAATCAGGTTGATCTTCCCCTCCCCAATCCTGATGACACTGTCCCTCCTTCTAAAAACCCTCCCCCTCTGCTAAACTCAGCCCAACACCCATCAGTCATCAGCCGGGCACACAGATTGGGGCCATTTTTACCCTTTCTCTCTCTGTCTATTTTTCTGTTTGTTTTAAACTTTGGGTGAGGTAGAGTCCTAAATTTTACCCAAAGTTAAAATAGTCCTGCTCAAAAGTAAATACACACCTCACAGGTTTCATATTACTCTAATAGCATGCGAGTCACCTCAATGCTTTTGAAGAATGTGAACAAAATATTGAAACAGACTTAAGAAAATTAGCTACTGATTAACTCATGAAAGCAAAACATAAAACATATAAAAGTCTTTCAACAGATACCAGAAGGTAATTATCTATGATCAGAACTAGCGCTACTGCTAAGAGCCTGGAGCACCTAGTCTTTGTTTGACTGTTATGTAAACAGAGATCACGTTCACACTATAGTGTAGTGTATATCATTGAGACACAAGGCGATTAGCATTTCTTTAGCAGTTCCCCAATTAAAAGTTATCCACAGTCAAATTATGATAAAGACACAAAAAAAGGCTTCAGAACTGTGCATTGAGGTACGTCCAGATACCCACCAGTGATGATGTAAACAGACCCCACACTTGGTGCCAAGACCTGCCATGGAGTGAGAGAGGATGAGCACATGGAGCAGGCATGGCCCACAAATAAGACTCAACAGACGGTGGGCACCGGGCCACTGGCAGCAGGTGGACTTTGACGAAGTGCACTTTGAGGATGAAGTGAAAAATGTGCAACCCTAAGGGCATTAATGAAAGATGCCACATGCGTCTCTATTTCACAATGCTGCTTATATGGACAGCACTTGTCCTTCATTGGGTGATTTTCGGAGTGCGCTTAAAATGTATTTGTTTTCTTTGGCATTTGATTATGCTTTGTGAGTTGTGTATTTCATATGTTTGCATTGTTTTATGTCTTTAGTTTTATTTAATACCTTCTGAACAGCACTTTGGTTCCACTCATGATGTTGGAAGTGCTTTATAAATAAAATTGAGTTGAGTTGGTAACACTTTACAATATGGGTGCATTAATTCATGCTTAACTAATGCACAGATAATACTGAATTAATGTGTTACTGATATTATCTAAGATATTCATTAATGATTACCACATTAGGAACTAATTAAGAGTCTGTAAGGTTAATATATTGGTTCATACATTAATTGTTATTAATTAAATATGTAATTGGGGATTAATTCCATAATAACCAAAGCCTTGTATTTCAACTTCCAGATAATATGACAGGTACACTAATATGCATTAATACATGATTAATTACTTCATTGTTATAGTGCAAATTCATGTGCAAATTACTACAATTAAACGAATAGTTAATAATGATGTGCCCCAACAAGTAAAGTCATAACATAATGATACATTTGCAAATCATTAGCTAATGATTAATTAAAGCAGACAACTGGAAGTTGAAGTGCATAGCTTTGATTAATTGTGGTAATTAACACATTAATTTACACTTTTAGTTAATAAAATATGTTATTAATGAATTAATACACAATGACACATTGAATTAATAGCAATTCATGTATTACTTAATCTATTAATCATATAGACCCTTTATTAGTTGCTGATACAGTAATCATTAATTAATGGTTTAGTTCTTCATGAGTTATACATTAACTCATGATTATCTGTGTAGTTACGCATGAATTAATGCACATTAGTGCACCCGTATTGTAAAGTGTTACCGCTGAGTTTTACGAGTGGAACACGATCATGTTCATATCAGTATTTTGTAACATCCTGTCCTTTAAGATCTTGCACACTGACATGATGTCAAACCATATCTTGATAACAGGTCAATCATCACTAACAAAAATGCAAGTAAGGAAACCAAACCACTTAATCCTAGGATTCACAAACTAAAAGATATGAAGCATTTCTTGGCACAGCCTTAGAGTGAAGTGTTCCCTATCAGTCAGCAATATAAGCAGTCTGATCTGTGTTTGACAGGCACACATGGCTTGAGTGAAAGCTCTGTTTTATCTGTGTCCTCTCTTCCTTTCCTCTTAAATAATGCATTGACCTTCCTCATTGTGAACTTCTTTGATTCTTTGTCTTCATTTGCCTTGGATTTGCATTAACCGTCAGAGGGTTGTGAGACAGTGAAACAGTGCTCTTGTGAGAAGTGTTGTATTGTTTTATAGAGTTAGCCAGTTTCATTTGCCTTGCTATTGTTGTTTTGTTGTCACATTTAGTAACTTGTTGTCATGAGTGTGGTTCTGTACTCAAAATGAACGTTTAGGTAATTTTTACTCTTTCATTGATCTCCCATACCCATCTCTTTATCAGTACAATTTTTCAAAATACTGGGCATGCAGCAATATTCTGGTCTGTTTTGGGGTCTATTTTATTGAGGTAGGCCCTATTCATGTTTATGCTATGCACAATATTTTAGTCTATATAGTAATTTTATTTAATTATTCTTAGGACTATGTGCCTTAAACATTTAAAAGACACATAGTCCTAAGAAACAATGCATAGTACTTTTAAACAATATTTCTAACTGTATAGCTAGATGAAGCAGAGAATAGAACAATTCAAGACTGAAGGGAACAACTTGCACATAACTCTTTTTCTTTAAGGCTACTTGTCATTTTAAGTTGCAAAAATAATGAGGTCATTGAATTAAAGTTCAAAACATCCGTGCAAACTATTGACTTCATTGTGTACTGTATATTCACGAACTACACTCTAAAAATTGCTGGGTTGGTTTAACCCAACTTTGGGTCAAATATGGACAAACCCAGCCATTGGGTTACATTTTTTAATTTCATTTTTAAACCAATGTTTGGGTTTGTCCATATTTGACCCAAAGTTGGGTTAAAACAACCCAGCATTTTTAGAGTGTAGCAAACAAATGTCCAGGAACAAGCTACAGCTCATACTCACCTTTGCAGGGTTCTGAGTAATATCAAACATGACTAATGTGGAGAGGAAGTACTACAAACCACTGAACACATTTACTGGCTTTCAGACAGACCTCATTTGTCTGTCAAAGTAAGGAGCAGATGAATGACTGAAACACACAACTGCCTGCACCTTGTAAACAGTATTCTGCCCTCACTGACCACATGGCTGTCAGGAGACTCTTCAGCGATGTTGACAAAGTTCTGATGACTGCTGGGAAAATGCAGATGTCAAATTGGTTGAGATCAGTTAGTGGTTAGTCTGTGAAGAATCTTTTTCTATACAGCAACAGTGATCAAAAGACTCTAAAATTAATGTAGTCTATATAGCTGTTTCCATCAATTTTTGAGATATCAAGATAAAAAAATGCTGCACTGAAATGCTAAGATGTGCATCAACGTTCGAAAGACTTATTCACTTAGTTGAGGCGGATCATAGAAACACACTTACTGGATAAATCCCTCAATGCTCGACAGAGGATGTGATTGGATAACAGGACTAACCAGCAGAAAAATTTCATTGCATTGCATCTCAAATGTTGATTTAGTCATTCTGAAATGCCTTAGACAAAGTTTGTTGTCACAATGTTTGGGTATAATCCCCAGAACTATCTCATTCCCGCTTATTCTCAAACACCAGGCGTCCCCATCCGAATGCAAGATAACATGACAGTTATTGCATTTCATCTGCACGCTCTGAGGAGAAAGTCATTTATGATGAATACTGTATATGAAAAAAAAGAGCTTTCCCGATTGCAGCAACCATTTTTTACAGATATTTTGTGACAATTTCCCAGGAAGTGAAAGGTGGAAACAGTACAAATGTTTTTAGTATTTAGTATTTAGGAATATTTAGGCAGCTGCATATATGAAGAAGAAAAAACAAACAAACACCAAACCCTAAACAAATTCTAACAAAAGGTTTATCAGCTGTATGTTGTAATATTAGATGTCCTTAATAGGATACTACAATTTTACCAAAATTTGACCACTAGAGAGGTTTAATTTTCAAGATGGCATCAAAGATGCGCAGGAAGCCCTTAATATGACCTAACTCCTTCATTATTTGACCTAGAAAGTAATATTGGTGTCTAACCCCATGTTTTCTGGGTCTATGAATCTATTGGACTTGTCTAAATTGCACTGCCATGATAAAATACTAATGGAATAAATGATTTTGTGAGATAACTGTAAGGTTTTATCTTTGTTTAGGGTGAAGATGTAATCGATTTAGCCTATGTCATGTAACTCCCTATTCAGTGTTTTTGGACACATGGAGTTCTCAAGCAAGAAATCTAACAAAACTGTTCTGGATTCCGTCACACCAACTGAGCATTATGTCCTGGAAAAAGGGTGACCTTTATGGTGCCAATTCACAATTATATGCAGACTTTACCATACGCCATTAAGGTAAAGCAACAGTCGTTTTTGATGGTTATAGCAAAGGTACTTCCATTAAATACAATCGTTAACTTCAATGCAGAGACTGGGTTTGTGGGAAGAAAGGATGATTTCCTTTCCAGATCTTGCAAGTTGCAACAAACAAGGACTTATCAATCTCGTGACAGTGGAGCAGGAGAAGAAGGGCTGCGGTGCTATCAATGCATCCTGTGATGCAGACGTGGACACTGTCAAAGCTGCAGTCAAGGCCTCAGAACATCAGCGCACAACCTTGATAGGGGAGGATACAGACTTACTTATCATCTCCTCTGCTATGCTGGGACGAACAATAGAGGCCTCTATTTTCGTTGAGACAAGTCCAAAGCCAAAGTCAAAGTCTGAAGTGTTCAACATTAGTGAGATGAAACAAGTCGTGGGTAGTGACTTGTGTTCCCAGTTGCTGTTTATTCACGCCTTCATGGGATGTAATACAACTTCACATATTTTAGTGTTGGGAAACAGACAGCATTCCAGATACTTGTGAATGGTGAATCAATCATCCAGTCCTGTGTAAATGTGTTCCTGCTCCCACATCAAGCAAGGAATGTCATTGAGGACAATGGGACCAAGGCAATGGCAGTGTTGTTGGCAGCAGTAAGAGTACTGATTCACTTGCCTCTTTGCGCTACAAACTTTTTAAGCAAGAAAATGGTTACTGCCAAATCATTTGTTACCCCAGAACGTCTGCCTCCAACTGAGTCCTCAACCAAATACCACTGCCAAAGAGTTTACTTCCAGATCATGGTGTGGATTGGAAAAGAATGTGAAATGAACACAGTCGTTTGGGGATGGAAACTGGTGGACAACCTGTTGCTGCCTTAGAAAGCCTTCTAGTGGCTACGGAGAGGCACCTGTGGCTGAATTTGTCAGGTATTAATGAGAAGGACAGATCCTTTCTGCTGGATGCGCCGTTCTCGTCTTCAAGCCTGTTCGCGACGCCGTTACATCAGTCGTCGACAGGTTTCAGGAGGCGAAGAAGCAATCTGCGGCGCTCCAGCAGTACCTCCCCGTAAATCGAAGTCTAAATCGAGTAGGGTGGGGCAAAGAGATCAGCGCGCTCCGGGAGCTTGGCAACAGAGGAAACGCTGCCAGCCTTCCAACCAGAGGTGCGACCTGAGGGACGGGCTTTAGGAAAGAGGTCCGAGCCGGGGTGGGGGGACCTCTGAGGGCTGTCCCCTCTGTTGCAAAGCTTCATTTGCTCTGCCCCGCCAGAGCTTTGGGTGCTTACCTTGAGAGGTCCTCTTCTTGGAGGAGGTCGGACCAACTGTTAGTGTGTTTTGGGTCACCTAAGAAGGGGCTCCCGGCATCCAAGCAAACCATTAGCAACTGGATTGTTCAGGCTATTATCTCAGCTTATAAGGTGCGCAATTTGCCACCTTTGGCCATAAGGGCTCATTCTACTAGAGGCATGCCGTCCTCAGGAGTGCCCATCCAGGAGAGCTGTGAGGGAGCCAGTTGGGCTACCCCACACAATTTTACTAGGTTCTATAGTCTGCACCTCCCTAGTACGCCTGGTGCACACATGCTCTCATCTTAGCTGAGTGCCTGAATCAGTTTCACTCCAGGACAGGCCTATTCGGTGCATGGCCTAGAGGGCGTTCGTTCCCCAAAGAGTCGTTTTCAACGACGCAGTATTGACTTCCCTCGAAAGGGAACGTCTCCGGTTATGACTATAACCCTTGTTCCCTGAAAAGGAAACAAGACACTGTGTCGTCTTGCCACTCCCCTCGAGGCCTTAGAGTGGCTTGCTTCATCGCGAGGCTGATGTGTGTATGTGTCAGCATCACTTTTCTGAATCCGGTTATGCCATCACGTTACGTCACGATTCAACACCAATCAGGATTGGATTAGTTTCATTCATACTTCAGAAGCGCACGCTTGGGAGCGTCCCCAAAGAGTCGTTTTCAACGACGCAGTGTTGAGTTCCCTTCTCAGGGAAAAAGGGTTATAGTCATAACCTGAGACGTTTTCTCTAGTCAGGTTGCACCGATTAAAAAAAAAGCCTTCCTACTGTAGCTGAGGTTCATTGAAAGCCCATTTTGCCAGAGGTGAATAAATAATAATAATTGTGTCATATTTTATTCATTTCTGCTTCTCTATTTTTAATAATGAATGCTCCCTGGGCAGCAAAAAAGCGCTGATGATCTGACAAAACCAGCAAATATTTATGGTGGAGCTTAGCAATGTCCATTCTGAAATTCTGCTGGAATGAAAGTGTCATACAGCCAGCTATTGTAGCCTATTGTGTTCCTGGAAGAAATCAGCGTGTGCTGTTTGTTGCTATCTGCGAGTGAACTTTTCTGCCCTACTGTATAGGGAGTTTTAAGGGTGAATGTCTGACTTTGATGGAGCACAGGCACAACAATGATCTCTTTCCTCCAGGGCTATAATTACATATATATTTATAGTAAATATACACAGAACAAAGCTTGTCATCAACGTTTGATAAGCATCGCATTTTCAACTGACAATCTGCCTTTATCTATATTTCATGTTAGGCTGAGGGCAGAATGTTTGAAATCAAGAGCTAATGCAGATTTTACTGATCATCTCAAAAATGCGTGACTGTATTGATTATTATGTGATTTTCAATATTTTGGCCTCAGGAGAAGCATGGTGTGCTTTCTAGGACATTAAAGGAGAATGGATTGAACAGATTAACTGTTTTACAGTGCATTGACAGATGATCCAACCTGAAAACACCCGCTGCCACAAAACAAACATGGAGAAATACCACAGAGACACAATGAAACACTTTATTTTTTTTCCAGCTTGACAGGTCACCATTAACTACTTAAGAGTTAACATAACCCTTGAAAGGAAAAGAGCATCGTTAACATTGTGTTGACAATGAGATAAAGATGAGTAAATGATTTTAAATTACTCTCAAGACGAATGTGAATTTTTCTGTGAATTGTATTGTCTCTTTAACTTGATTCAATAGTGGTTACATTATCTCAGGCTGCTAATCATCTGGCATTAAATTGTTGAGCTTAGTTGACTTTTGATGATCTCTGATTGAAATGCAGGCCGATGAACAGCGCAGTTGCGCCTAATGTTTATTGCGTTTGGACCTGTCGTGGCTGCGCTAACTGCTTCATTAGAATGAGAACAGCTGCTTGCGGCCTGCATAACAACTCTCACAGAGATCACAGGTGCAGCAGGAGAGGGATCAGGATAGCTAGGAGTTGGAGCTCATTCATATGTCAGTCTGACTCTGCAATGCTAATCTGAAAATTCCCATGCTGCCTGCTTCTGTAAGATAATGAAGGTCCCATCAGAGCGAATCACTGGGTTATTATGTTAACATGACAGGGACGACTATCCACCTGTATTATTGAACAAATCAGGTATTTGAACAGAGAGATATTAATCTAAATCGAGTCCAAGCAGAGTTGAATGCTATTTCATGTTCAGCTTTAGGCTGCTTTGTCCAAGCGCACAAAGAATTCCCGTCAGTTCAGTTCAGTTCATCTACAACTGACTACAAATTATTTGTGCATATAATCTGCAACTAAACATGTAAAGATACTTAAGATTATCTTTCTAAAAGCTTATCTTTCGATCACTCAGCTGTTTGCAGTTTTCTTTTAGTGTTAACCCTGCGTGGCTGTGACATCGATGTGTTGTTAGAGGCATTAGAGTTTGCCAAGACAAGTAAATCACTTGTAGTACTTTCTTTTCAAAAGTATGCTGACATTCCATCTTCGAGAGCAATTTTCTTTCAACAGGCCTTTTTGTCAGACAGTGGAGGAAATAGATGGAACTCTTTATTGTTGAATATGTGTGTTTTTTGCTTGCAGGTACTTGAAAAAGTGGATTGAAGTCATCTTGAAAAGTAGGTTTTTTGGACTCTGGATTGTAATTTTGATTGTTGAAGGTCAAATGGACCTGTCAAAATTTAGAGGCCAAACATTTCAGATGCAAAGTTCAAGGGTCAGATTGGTGAATAAAACTCCCCCCACACTCTTGAAAATAAAGGGCTTTTTTGTAGTGATGTCATACAGCAGTTCTTGTCTTTCTACTATAAAGAAAATGTTGTGCAATGGAAATGGTCCATGGACGTCCCATTCTTCATGGAACCATAAAATTTGCATGAACAATTTTAAAGACTTGACCTAAAATTTTAGTATTAGTATCATCATTTACTCACCCACAATTTTGAATTCATGTCTCCCAGTTGTGACTTTTTACATTTCATTTGGGATCCCGTTTGGGGTCAGTAAAATAAAAAAACAGCAATGCATTAAATTGATCAAAAGTGACAGTGATTCTGAAGGATCATGCGACATTTTAAAATATATTAAAAAGGAACACTTTTTTAAATTGCAATAATATTTCACAATATTACTGTTTAACTGTCTTGGTCTTGGTGACATCATGACATCTTTTAAACACCACCCCAAACTTTTTAACAGTAGTGTGCGATAGAAATGATTTTGCAACCCAATATATTTAAAGGAGTAGTTAACTTTTGAAAAAAAAACTTTTGCTGATAATTTACTCACCCCCATGTCACCCAAGATGTCCCTGTCATTCTTTCTTCAGTCAAAACGAAATTAAGGTTTTTGAAGAAAACATTCCAGCATTTTTCTCCATATAATGCACTACAGTGGGAACCAAGCAGTTCAAGGTCCAAAAGACACTTACAGTACAAACTGCAAACTGTTCAAAGGGCTTTAAACGATTCAAGACAATGAATAAGGGTCTTACCAGGCGAAACGATCGCTCATTTAAAAAAAAAAAAAAGTTTAAGTTTTATAAGCTCAAATGCTCGCCTTACTCTGTACTGCGATGCACGTTCGTGACTCCTGTTCGAACTTGTTCTTCAAAATGAACAAATTTTTTTCTGAGTCAATTCGTTCATTTCGTTCGTTGAATGAACCAAATGACTTGGAAAAAGATTTGTTCATTTTGATAAACGAGTTCGAACAGGAGAGTCTCAAACGTGCGTCACAGAACAGAGCAAGGTGAGCATTTGAGCTTGTAAAACTTAAACTTTGTTATTTATTTATTAAATGAGCGATCGTTTCGTTTGATAAGACCCTTATTCATCATCTGGAATCGTTTAAAGCCATTTGAACAGTTTGCTGTTTGTACTGAAAGTGTCTTTTGGACTTTGAACCGTTTGGTTCCCAGTAAAGTGCATTATTAGGTGAAAAAATGCTGGAATGTTTTCATCAAAAACCTTAATTTCTTTTCGACTGAAGAAAGAAAGACATAGACTTATCTTGGATGACATGTGGGTGAGTAAATTATCAGAAAAAGTTTTTTCAAAAGTGAACTACTATAATAGCAGAAGCAGAGAAAAAGAAAAAACAGACAAATACTAATCCAAGGCTGTAAAAAACGAAATGAGGCTATATCAAACGCTGTCTCAAAAAAAGGGCTCTGCAAACCTGCTAAGCTATGAGTGGGCTGCAATGACTAGTTATGAGTGTGAATTCTACTGTGCAAATCTCCCATTAGTGTAACATCTGTAGAAAATGTGCATTTAATCCTATTTCACTTTATCAGTCTTACAAGTAAGCTGTTCAAATACATGCATCATCCTACGCTTCGCTAAGATCTAAGCAGCAATGCAACACTTCACGGTTGTTCTCATAATCTTACAAAAACAAGTCTGGGTATTACGCACTGTACCACATAAAGTTGGAAACCCAGCAACTTTTCTTACTCGGGGCATTAGAGCGGCATGTTTTTATCCACCCTGTTCTGCTGTAAGAGAGCAGCATGCCAACAGGGAACAAAAAGTGCTCGAGAACCTTACCTCGTGTCACATCATCATTACCTGGCCCCGCTCGAACCAGGCCACGAGGGTGTGTGTGTGTGTGTGGGGGGGGGGGGGGGGGGGGGGGGTGTTGTGGGCGGTTTGAAATGCGGTTTGCATACTGGATGAGAGAAGGGGGAGGATGAAGCGCAGGAGAGGCAGATGGCGCATGGTTGGGGAGAAAAGGGACAGGACTAGGCACAGCGCAGCACGCTCAGGAAATACAATCAAACTCTCAGCAGACCTGCTGAGTCTGACATACAACACATCTCTCTCTCTCTCTTTCTCTCAATATCAATTCCTCTCCAAACATCATATGGCTATGGCCAATTGCTAACTTGAATAGGTTTCCAAAAGGTCACTGATATTTTGACCTTTTTGTGGACCCATTTCTGAACAGAAAACTGCAGAGACTCCAATAATGTAAACATTTGTGTTTGAATGCACGTCATGTTTGCTGTGTTACAGGAAGTCACATATGAAATGCAGGAAGTGTGGAGGATCACACAAAATCAGCTCAAGCGCTGTATGAGTTGTGTAGAAAATTATGTTTTTTTTTTCAAATTATGTATTATATTTGATATTATATTTAAAACTATTTTAATATGACTTTTTAAAACTGCACATATCCACTTTTTGATAGTGTATGTTGCATGAAGTCCTGTAATGAAAGTGTTTTTTAATGTAGTTTTCAAGGAAAAAACTTTTCTGTCGCCAACAACAGAAAATGCAAATAATTTGTCTTTGAATTTGATCCAAGTATCAAAGATAAATTATAGCAAAACTAGACAGGATGATCATGACCCTGATGTGAAGCAGAAAGGTCTATAAAAGGATTTATTTTTCAATAATGTTTGACTGTGAACATTTTTGTGCTTATTGGATGGCTCGATTCCTCAATTAATAAAATAGATATTAAATATTTAGTACAAGTTTAAATTTAATAACTGAGAAGAAAGAGACACAAGGGTGCCACAAATGTAAAACTAGCACAGCTATAGGACATTGGTTGGCATCAATCAAATATACATCTTATCATTATTACATTTGACCATGGAATGCTGCAAATGACCAATCAGAAGTATCTCAGAGATTTGTGTATTGAATAGTAAACATTTGATGTTTAAAATATAACATACACAGTTAAGCTCTGTACTTTTCCTAGATTTGATGACTGAACAGAAAACCGGTTTCGCCAGCCCAAGAATTTGCTTGATTTCACGAATTTGCATGGTAAGACATCCTGTTGTGAAGGTTTATTGTCTTTTTATAATTTATTAGGTCACTTATCTGCCCAAAAGCCTCCATCTCTTTCAGTGTCCATCAGCATAGTTTCGAATGACTGAGGATCTCCATATAGCTTGTTTTTTATTTCCATTTTTATGACATTGAAAGTCCACTATCCTGTCAGGCATCCTAAAATATGTCAGACTTTCTGATCCTTTTAAGCCTGAGGAAAGTGATATATTATTCCGCTAAGAAAATAAGTGCTTAGACAAAGGTTTTGTTGAGGATTTGAGCTCTGCTTGTTGTGACAACGGAGTTCAGCTGCAGATAGTCGGAGCGGTGGAGAGCACTGAGATATGATTAAACAGTTGTGTTGTTCTCATTTGGAACAAAGACCTTTTTGAGGAAGATGTTGTCTGGATGTTCACGCCAACAGAAGTTAAATGAAAGACTACTTTGTGCAGCAAACAGATAATGAAGTGTGCAAAGATCTACAGATACCATAAGTTGAGAGGCTTTGGCCATGAACTACACTCCCACTCTCCCCACACATACACAAGGTCTGCCGGTAAATGTTCAGCGATATCTAGAGAGGAGAAAAATTATTTTCATTCTTCAGTTGAAATCATTAAAAACAAAATGTCTTTAAGCTATCAATATAATTAAAGTGTTGGCCAAAACTAAATGGGGAGCAGCCTACACTATCCTTCTACAACTTTGTAGAGTATTGATCTGGTCATAATTTATAATTCTACCAGGAAATCATATACTGTAAACAGATGCTTGACACCATCATCAGGGATTACAGCTTGCCTTGGAAGCATTCAGAACTTCGCCAGTTCAAAGTTTGTACATTGAAGCCAATGAACCATCACTTCAAAAACAGACAGTTGAAGCTTTTCAATGTGCCATCAAACTAAAAGCAAACAAAAAATAACCAAGCCTATTTTACAGTCTTTTAACTTGGATTTGCCACATCAGAAGAAAAGAGTGACTCACCTAAATGTATATAGACAGCAGTATTTAGACATAATAATAATAATCATTTGTTACATTTATATAGAGCTTTTCTGAGTATACTCAGTGCTTTACATGGAAGGGGGAATCTCCTCATCCACCACCAATGTGCAACATCCACCTGGTGTCACGATGCACACACAAAAATCGGTAAGATCCAAGTGCATTTATTGGGCAAACCCTAAACGTAATTCCAGGCAGGTAAAAGGTCAAAGTCCATAGAAAGCAATCCAAAACAAGAAACAAGAAAAACCAGACCTCCAGACACAGTGTGACATACAACAAGAACTCCATGACAATGACTGAACAGACAGGGTATAAATGCAAGATACTAATAGGGTGAGTGGGATGATCAGCTACGTGCGATGTTCAATGAAGAGACAGACAAAGATGATGGGAAATGTAGTAAATAAGAGTGGGACACAGTGGGGGAAGAGGACCTCTATCCCAGATAGCACAAAGCTGTTTGATGTCCTATTTACATCTGGAAGATGTATTTTTAAGAGCGTTTGCTCATCTGCAAGACGTCTATAGGACGTTTCCTGCAGATGTCAAATAGACGTTTAGAAGATGTCTTTAAGATGTAATGAACATCTAATAAACGTCTATTTGACATCTGACAGGAAACGTCCTATAGACGTCTTGCAGATGAGCAAACGCTCTTAAAAATACGTCTTTCAGATATAAATAGGACATCAAACAGCTTTGTGCTACCCAGGGATACACAAACCAGACACTGTGACACCTGGATGATGAGCTATATAGAGCATCATAGTCCCGCCCACAGCCGGTGCCGGAAGTAAAAATTCAAAACATTTTCTCCATTGACAGTTGGGATATAAGCCATTAAAACGTAATCATACATGGCAGACTTAAAACCAGCTACGGCTGTACTAAGCGATTGTATATGCTCATATATAAACGCCAAAAGTTTATGGGACACTAACCTTGTTTTAAGATAAATCCCTTTTATTCGCGATGTGTTGGATAAGTACTTAATTACCCACAATCCTGAAACCCCGCGAAGGTACCTGAAGACTGAAGATTGTGTAATGACGTAGGGCTAAGTTCATTGGTCGAATGAGACGCCCCCGCGCCATTGGATGTGCAGTTGCCGCAGCACAGCCTATGAGCGAACCAGATGATCAATGTTTTAGCATGTGGAGCTGCAAAAGCGTTTTACATATAAGCTTCAGTAAATCGAGGAAAAGGAGTTTCCCTGCACATTCACTATAAATTCTCTGGACGAAAAAGTTCATGTGGTCGTCGTCTTTTTTCACTGTGGCTTCAGTTGACTTCAGTGAGCCGCGGTGGTTTATGGGATGAGTTAGTTCCTTTGCTCAGACATGAAGTACAGGCTTGTTGTACCCTTGACTTTTTTTTGGATTTTCTCTTCATTTTTTTACTCAAAATGATCTGACTCATGAGGTCATCTGTCGCTGGTTATTCTCAGACATGCTCTAATACTCTTTAGATATGGATTTTACAAAATGTCAATGGGAGAAATGAATGGGAAATTTACTTCCGGCACCAACGCTCTCTCGGCCTGTGGTCGGGACTGTGATGCTCTATAGCGCGAGAACACCCACCACACACCAGCTTATTGTGGAGAGGAGACAGTGATAAAGCCAATCAGTATATGGGGTGATTTGGAGGCTATGATGGACTGAGGCCACTGGGCAAATTTGGCTAAGATGATGAGTTACACCCCTATTCTTTTTTACATATTGGGATTTTTAATGACCACAGAGAGTCAGGACCTCGGTTTAACTTCTCATCCGAAGGACAGTGCTTTTTGACAGTATAGTGTCCCCGTTACTATATTGGGGCGTTAAGACCAAGAGTGCCGCACAAGCCCTCAAAAGTGAAGCCAGAATGCCTCGATCGCCCCCCAAGTGACCGGTTCTAGTATAGGTCATAAACCCCGCCTCTCAAATGTTATTCAACAGGACGTGAGACCAACTAAACAATTAAATTACACGTCACATATCCTTCTTCCAACGATAGTTTCTGTCATTTACTGTAGTTTCTATCACGTTGATGTAATTTCAAGAATTTGTTTCTAAAACAAGTTTGTTTTTAGTTAGGTATTTGATGCAATGAAAACGGTCCTGTGACATCATGATTGACCGCTGTGATTGACAGGTTCTTAGTGTGAAGTAGTCACTGAAGCACCAACAGACCTTTTTTCATAATTTTGACTATGTGGTTAGTAATTGTATTTAACTTATTTTAACGAGGTATTACAATCAGCAGAGATCATTGGAGAGGAACGAAGCAGACAGAGGCCACTTAAGAAAAGTGCGGGGCATGTGCTTGCAATTGATTCTGTGAGAGTGAGGGCAGGGCCTTGATTTTGCGGCTTTACTTCCTGCTCATGACTGCGCATGTCTGGTCCCGAAAACGTAAGTGCGCAGACTCAAGTCCCAAGATGTCAGCGCCATATCGGGACATTGGCGGCTTCAGTTCTCTTGATGGAAAGCGAGCGAAGGGGCGTCGTCCGTTTTTACAGTCTATGGTTAAGACCCACAGAGATCCCTGGGTGAGTGCCCCCTGCTGGCCTCACTAACACCTCTTCCAGCAGCAACTTGTTTTTTTCCCTATGGTTTTTCCAGGAGGTCTCCCATCCAGGGGTGCGTTTCCCGAAAGCATCGTTAGCCAACTATGGTCGCAAGTTTCATCGTTACCAATAGAGTTCAATGGGAATTGCGACCAACTTGCGACCATAGTTGGCTAACGATGCTTTCGGGAAACGCACCCCAGGTCCTAACAAGGCTCACCCTGCTTAGCTTCAGTGGGCAACCAATCTTGGGCTACATGGTCATTGGTGACATGGTCATTCCCCTTTTCATTCACCCAAATTTACAGATGGTTTAAATGTGGAAAATGGTGTGACTGCAGCAATGGTGACTGGACAGCAACATTATGGAATCCGCATTCTAAAATAATGCTCAATTTTCATAGCTGAAGCATGTTTGTAGAAGTACTTTTAGCTTTGCAATTGAAATATTTTATAATTTTCACGGAGTACAAATCATGTCCTCAAGCAATGTTCGCTTTAAAAACTGATCATGCTTTGGGGATCATTGATATGTCCACACAACACAAACCAAACTCTTCCAAGGTTAGCAACAACTACAGTGTTTGAGGGTCAAAGTAGACGCTGTTTTCAATCAGCCAATAAAGACCATAGGCTGGCATTACACAAATTTGTTTCATTGTAGGTTTGTACAGGAATTAAGACTGGAATTACTGACGACTCGTGTCAGGTTCAGGTTCAGGTTTATTGATATAGCCCATTTCATACACAGGTAGCCCAATGTGCTTTACATAATCATAACAGTTAAGAAATAATTCAGAATCGTCAGGCAGTTCAGAATCGGTTTCTTTTTTTGGGAGACTCCATTTATCTTAACTTTAATCTTTGAAACTTTGTAGACCTTTTACATTCACAAACAGCCATATTACACACTACGATAAAGGTAATAATAAAACACGTGCACTTCAAGAGTGAAGGATACAGAGGAACAAATGAAGGACAAGATAACCAGGCTTTACTGTCCCATTAAGATTCCATACTGAATAACAGCTGCTATGGATATGGATTGTTAAGCAGCAAATGACAAAACTGCTAGGATCTGACAAATGGAAACCTGTACAAATGTGGTCTGGTTATAAGGAATGTTTAAACAGACTACAGCAGAGTTCCTTGTTTGGACGGAGTGTACTTTACGAAACCTTTCACCCAGTCTTTTATACAACTGTTGAGCAAGTTCCACTATTACAGTATCAGTTTCCCTGTCAGGCTTTGTCTCAGCAAGTCCACTTGTGCAGGCACATGCATTTACTGCAGTTGCTCAATGATGCTCCAGGCACAGCTTAAACCTGGCAAAGACTGAGCTTTCACAAGGTTCGGGGTTGTCTCAATCTTACCACCTTTGAAGTGTTTAAATCTAACCCAAAACTTCAACAGAGATAACTGAATGATTGTCAACTGCCCCACTGCAGATTTTGTTGAACTGTAATAGTTTAAAGTAATGAACTTTTAGAATGTAAAAGTCACCAAAATAACTTTTACACATACATGTTAAAGGTTACCACTACTACTGCTGCTACTTCATGTTGATAAGACCAAATAGACATGTAAGGAATATTTGTATAAAGAATCCTGAAAAAAAAAAATGTATCATGGTTTTCACAAAAATCAGCTGTTTTCAATGCTAATAATAATAATAAGAAATGTATCTTGAGCAGCAAATCAGCATCTTAGAATGATTTCTGAAAGGATCCCGAGACAATAAACTGGAGTAATGATGCAACAGTTATTTAAATTGTAAAAATATACTGTTTTTATGTAAATAAATTCAGCCTTAGTGACCATAAAATATCACTAACTTGACTCTAAACTTCTGAAGTTGAGTAGTGTAATGCCCTCAAATAAAGTTAATAAAAACTCTGGTTAAAAAAAAATAAATAAAAACACTTTTTTTTTCTAGTGACTAGCAAAGCTTCATAGTAAGAGTGCTGATTGTGTAGTATGCGGTTATTAGTTATTAGTTTGTGCAACAAAACTGAGTTGTAGGTCTAGAAGTCTAGAATCAAGCAGAAGAAACACAGAAAAATAAAAATAAAAATCCAGTGCAGAAATGAGCCCTTACACAGGAGAGGCTTTACTCTTATGCATATTTTGGATTTACTGTACTGTATGATGGTACTGACTTGGCATTTAGAAATGTCAGCTATATTTCACAACAGCACACAGTCTCTAAAACATAAAACTGATTTTACTCATGTAGAGATCATTGGATTGTGATGTAGGGCCTATTGTCATCTGTAGAAATGTGTTCTCACCTGAAATGGATATATATATATATATATATATATATATATATATATATATATAAGCAAGTCTCCATGGTGTACCGTAACCCTGAAACCGACCCATTAAAGGCGCCAGCATATCCTAACATTTGAAAGAAACACTGGTGAGTGACATATTTCTTGTCAGGGAACCTGCTGTATTATGTTATTGAAGTATTGTCATGCATGAGTTCACCTGCAGAATGCAAACCTTCATTCATTCCTGTACCTCAGGGTGCATCCGTGCAAGATATGGGGTAACATTATCATCCTGGGAGATGTGCAAATTGTTTGCCTGCCATAGGGAAAGAGATGCTGGCTATTTGTCACGTTTGAGTGTATTAGACGATCTGTAGCTGAATGATGGGCTGTGGTGCAAGAGACCACAGTGACTACATAACAGATTGATTTAATGGAGCGAATCTTGGGTTTTCCCCCTTTGTAAAATATACTGAAAGATATTGTCTGGAAAAAAACAACAACAACAACAACAACAACAAAAAAAAAAACGAGCAATGGAATATAATAATCTCTTTGTTTTTGATTATTCTCCAAATTTTAGTACATGGTGTTTGGCAAATATGTCAATAATCAGATGCTAAATGTTGAATATGCCACAGTTTAGTGGTGACATCATTTATTGCCCTCCTCCTCATTAATTGTTAAAGCTAGACATCAATCTTCTTAATATTCCTCAATCAAATCATTATAGACAATATAACAAGAAAAAAAAATGAAATTTAAAAAAAAACAAACAAACAAAAAACGTCTGTTCTCCCATTCAGTTTTGTAAAACTCGTATAGGGTCTCTAATGAACCGGAGGTGTGTAACAGTGTGAGTATATATTATTTATATTTTTTCAAAATAATTATAGTTTAATCTTTGGTGACTGAATTAGTGCAGTCAAATATCCCCGTCACTTGATGGTGGATCTGGAGAAGAAGCTGTCAGTGATTAAAATATTGATTTGAAGATGTTGAATATATAGTATTGAGAATGTGTTTTAGATGCCGGATATGAGTCAGATGCTTAATGTACTGGGAAATGAGTTCAAATGAGGACAGTGATGATGATATAAAACATCTGCTCAAACTGAACCCTTACAATCTCCAAAAGTTAACAAAATATGCTTTATTGTATTCTTCTGTAATTTGTACTCTATATCAGGAGAGATTTATATTATCCCGACAGGTGGAGATCCATCCATGTTAGTTATAGATCTGGGTCGCTAAGGACCCGAATGTGTAATAATGATTGGGGACACAGTAATGTATTTAGGGGTTCAATCAGTTTTTCAAATGATTTAGCTGATGCACATATATAATATTTCTCAATTTAAGATGAGAAAAATCAATTCAGGAATAAAGAATGTGCATGATCACACATATAATTCACACTTTTGTTCCAGACATTCAGCTTGTTTGTAAAAACACGGATGCACCCTCATCTCACAATGTGTAAGCACAGCATTCCCTGGCAAAATATTACAATAACCAACAGCACTTTCAATCATCATAGCGCCAGAGGCTTATCTCCTGTTAGACAAACACGGCATATCTCAAATCTTCTGATCTCTACAAATGAAAATCATAAAGGGTATATGTGCATGTTGATAAGTGCTCTACTTGTTTCTAATGGGATAGTTTTCCAAAAATGTACATTCTGTTTTCGTTTACTCACCCTCAAGTTGTTCCAAATCTCTATGAGTTTCTATCTTCTGTTGAACACAAAAGAAGATACTTTGAAGAATGTTGGTAACCATACAGTTTGACATTGACTTCCATAGTATGTTTTTCCTATAAGTCAATGGCTGCTGTCAACTATCTGGTTCCCAAAATATCTTCTTTTGCGTTCAACAGAAGGTAGAAACTGATTTTGTAACAACTTGAAGGTGAATAAATGATGACAAAACGTTTAATTTTAGGGTGAACTATCCCTTTAAGGGGACACTTTTGATATGGAGAAACATTTAATGTGTTTTAAATAGGAAATGTTAAAAGAATAAACTACAAATGAGAATAAAGAGATATGACAATACTTCTGTCACACAATATGATTTTTGAAGGATAATGTGACCTTAAAGACTGAAGTAATAGATGCTATAAATTCCGATTAGAAAGTTATTTTAATCTGTTATAATATTTCACAATAGATCAAATAAAGCTTATATCTCTTATGCTCACCTCTAATGGTGAGCATAAGAGACTTCTTTCAAAAACATTTTTAAAACATAATTATTCCAAACGTTTGACTAGTAATGTGTAATACTTATTTATGATTAGAATATGCATTTAATCAAATAATTAAAATTATTTTACTGCTTATCAAATGGCATACCACCAATTTGTTAGTGTGTTCAGAGATCATGCTTCAACATGAGCTATGTGCATTGAAACTATTTTCATAGCTCATGTCAAGTGAATTGACATAATGTATATAGTTCATGTTTAAGCACAGTATATGACCTCTAAGTACACTGACAAATCCCTGAGCGAGTATGTCATTTGATAAGCTGTGATTTTCTCCAATTTAGGACAGTTTGAACACAAGGACTGTGTTTGAATAGCACAGGGTACCTTTACATCTAAACATTGTGTGATTATTTGGCACATATGGCCTGGCATTTACCTGCAGGCACATGCAGGGAGATTAGGAGTGACTCATGCACTCATCATATGGCCAATGAATACAAGTGTTCTATCACATAAAACCTGAGCCTGATTAGGGCACTCTTTCATGATTCACCACAGAATTAAACACATACTGACATAGAAAATTATATAGCCTCATATTGCTCACAAAATGATTGTAGGATGCACTTTTGCACAGGAATTTCTCCCATAAAACTATTCAGCTTTAAAAAGTGTGTTTTGCTGCAATGCTGGCTATATATCAGACTGATTTTATCCCACTGTGCTTTGAGAAATGGTCCACTTAATTTTGATAGTCCACTTTAAACATTATACAAACTATAACTTTAACTATGTCAACTACCAGTCATTAGATTATTAGACTGTCTGCTTAATTCTGTTAACACTTTGTTTTAACGGTCCACTTCAGACATTCTACTAACTAAGATACTTTGCAAGTACATGTCAACTTACTCTACTAATCTGAACCAAAACTAACATTCTACTAAAACTCTAAAAAGAGTTCATTGGTATTTAGTAGCAACGTTGATGATAGTTGGTAGTAGAATGCCTGAAGTGGATCATCATGACTCTGAAGGACAAATACAAGATCACCATCTTGTGGCCACAGACAGTAATGATAACGACAAAAGAAGGCATGTAGCAACAATGTAATAACAAAGTATTTAAAAATAGTAGTTATTGATTAGTTAATAGTGAAGTACTACTTTCATCTGTGTGCTATTACTTACTGGTTCGTTAATCAGAGTTTCTTGTTAGTTAATAATAGTTACTAGATTGTTAATATTGTGTTACTTGATGGTTCTAGTGTAGTTATTCATTAACGAAGGAACCATATTCTAAAGTGTTACCAAACTTTTGTTTTTTAATGTCAAAAATGCATTAATAAATTTTGCTATTGTCACGTACTGCTAGTCAGTAAAACTACGAAGGAGATTAACTAGAAGTAGTTAACAAGTCTTTCATTTGCATTCAAAATTACATGAACAAGATCAAACATACGTTTTGTTACGTCACGGAATAGTCAAAACTGAGACGAGATTTCAAATGCACAGGGAATTTAATAGTGACAGGTAGAAAGGTAGGACAAACTCCAAAAACACTGTGAGCAAGCAGGAAACACAAGGAGCAGGTAACTTGAACAAACAAACCAGCACAGGAAACACAGGCGGGCTAAAAATATGGGGACAAACAAAGGAGAGTAACAAGAAGGACAGGTGGGACAAATTAACCAATAATCTATCAGATAACACGATGTGAGTGGGCTAGAGTAGACAATAGACAGGAGAGCACATGTGGCACAAATGAAACACTGACAAACCATGTGCTCACCATAAACAGAACTAGAACACATGACAAACCAGACAATGTGACAACATAAATACATGAGATAATTAACAGAAATGAGAACAAATTAGAAACTATGGGAACAAACTATAGTGGACACAGGGAAATATCAAATAAAAACACGGAACCATTAGGCCTAATCATGACACCTGATTTTGTATGATGCTTTACATTATTCTAGATAACTAAAATGTACCTAATTTTCTCGCACTGTCGCACAGGAACATGAGCTTCCGTTTACCACAACTGATGCTCGAGTCGAATGTTTATATGTAAATAGCAATATTCAGTCTGTTCATCATATAAGTGAGTGGCTCTTTAGAATATTTGGACTAAACCGCTCAATTCGTATGAATTACTTTTATAACATGTTTATGAACTCTTTAGTTTGAAGTGTCAATTGGTATGTTGTGCAGTTGTCAATGAAGTGACAGAAAGATTTCATTAAAAAAGATCTTCAATTGTGTTCCAAAGATGAACGAAAGTCTCACGGGTTAAACTACATAATTAATGACAGCAATTTCATTTTTGGGTAAACTATATCCCTTTAAAATAAGCCTATTTTGAGGCCTAACTCAAAATAACTGTTCGCGAGGTGCTTTTTCAGGGTCAATACTTTAAGTTAATGTTTTCAAATATAGGCCTATCTGTTCACTGTTTACAAAGAAATGTTTGCATGGCAATTTTTATACGCCACAAGCTGTGAGTACTAAAAAGAAATTGTGTAAAAATGTCCTTATAAAGTTACAAGTTTTGCTCTGCTATGTTTGCTAACGGACTGCTGTTATTCCTCCTGCCTTTAGAGGTCGCAGTAACACTATTTCGCAGAAATGCGGAAAGAATCATGATGGCAAAACATACCACAACACATCACTCACATGACATAGTTCCTTAAGTGAAGCTTTTATTGTTATTTAACGCATTGTATTGTTGTTCTGTCAGGTTCCTTTAAATTACGTCGTGTTACCTGTTTCCGGGCATGGTCGCTTGCTTGTGATTTTGTAAAGCTCTCTTGTTAAACAAAATTCAAAGTTATTCTTAGTGTTTTTGACTTCACACCGTACAAAATGAAAAGCTCTGTTTCCGTGTGTATCGTCCTTTTCGCTGCAAACTGTTTTTTGCTGGAAGGCTCGAGCAACTCGCACAGCAGGAAAATCCCTAAATTAGCCACGGTAAGATTGCGGAATATTCTTATCAGGATCACACTACGTTTTCTTTTATTTGTCATTGCTTAATTTTTATTATTTTTGAACAGGTGTGGGGGTTTTCTTGGCAAAACTGCGGCGAACAAGATCCTGCACAATTGAAGACTCTCCATATATCTCCAGATCCCATTCCCATTCCAGGACAGTTAACAGCAGAAGCATCAGGCACAACATTAGTAGAACTGGCATCTCCTCTCTCGGTAAGCAAGATCAATGCAAACATGCAATTCTGGGTCTCAAGTTAAATAACAAAATGGATTAGTCTTTCTATAATCATATAATTTGGACATATGATATAGAAAGACTAATCCATTTTGATATGCATCTTGAAACCCAGATTTGCATGTTTGCAGTGAATATCTGTAAAAGCGAGATTTTCTTCCTCTTCTTGGTTAAAAAAGCTAACAACATGATTCCATGCGGTACAAAAAAAATGTTTTTTTTTGTTTTTTTTGTTTTTTGTTTTTTTGGTGAGCAGAGGAACTCCCACATTTACACATTGTTTTGTGATTGATATTATTATAACATGTATTAAAGAAAATGTCCCTATGGCACTTAGTACACTGCCTATTATTTCCTGCATTGTTTATACAACATCTTGACCCAAATTTAGTAGTCATAGACTTTAAGGTTGAAAAAACACCCACTTTTTTTTTTCCTTTTTTTTTTTAACATACATAGCTTATCGCGACAAATCCGGAATAATTACATTTAATTAGGGCTGTGCCCTAATTGGGGGGGGGGGGGGGGGGGGGGGGGGGGGGGGGAGGGGGGGAGGGGGGGAACGACTACGGATGACGAAGTTACATGAATGTTCAAAATTGACATCTTAGCTTCATTTTCATAATTCCTGATTTGTTATGCTCCAAATACTACAAAGTCGTTCAAAAATATTTATATATTTACTTTGCACCATAAACTTCTGAAATCGGTTCAGAGTTTTCTGGCAATTCTTGTGACCTAGTTTATGCCTTAATGACTGCTAGTGAAATACATTTTTATGCCTGGAACCTCTGTTGGGTGTCTTGTGACTATCACAAGAGGCTGTAATTGTAAACCTCCACCATAGTTTGTATCTCTTCACAAGGCATCGTTTTAAAAGGCTAGTTCATCCAAAAATGAAAATTCTGTCATTAATTACTCACGTTCATGTCATCCCAAACCCATAAGACGATAGTTCATCTTCACAACACAAATAAAGATCATTTTGATGAAATCTGAGAGCTTTCTGTTCCTCCATTGTCAGCCTACGCAGCTACCACTTTCAGAAAGGTAGTGAGGTTTAACCCAGATTTTAGTGACGTGAGTGCTTTGTTTGCGCAAAAAACAACATAATTTACCACTTTATTCACAAAATATTTATCTCCGACACGTTCACGTGAGCAAATTGATGTATAAGTGTTGATGCGAGAGTAAACATTGTTGTGTGAACCCGCACAGAGATTTATATTTAGTAAATAAAGTAGTAATTTTTTTTGCCCTAACAAAGCATTCACATGACTTCATAAAATTGAAGTTAACCCAATGGAGTCACATGGATTACTTTTATGATGTCTTTACGGCCTTTCTGGGGCTTTAAAGTGGTAGTTGTGTCTACAGACTGTCAATTGAGGGTAAGAAAACAAAATCTTGTTTTTTTTGGACTATCCCATTATATTAACATGTTTACTCTGTTATGCGTTTCAGGTGAATGTGACGTTGGACAGAGAAGTAGCTGGTGTGTGGGTGAAAATACCATGTCTGGATGAAATAGGAAGTTGTCATTATCCTGATATCTGTGACCTGCTCAATCAGCTCATCCCCCCAGGACAGGACTGTCCCGAGCCTCTGCATACATATGGCTTGCCCTGCCACTGCCCATTCAAAGCTGTGAGCGTCTCCTGATTCACAAGATTTAATTGAACATGCAAGAACACAAAATTTCATGCATTTTTTTGAGGCATAACATTGTTCATATCTTATTTCTCCAGGGTGATTATTCTTTGCCTACGTCAGATATCAACATACCAGAAGTTGAACTGCCTGGCTGGCTGACTAATGGCAATTACAAAGTACAGGGTGTTTTAGGAAGCTCTGGGAAGGAACTGGGATGCCTCAAAATCAGCTTCTCATTGCATTCCTCAATGTAACACTATCAAGCAGAGATTATTTACTGTCCTATGACTCTGGTTTGGGGTAAGAAAAGAAAACGTTTCATGATTAAAGGTAGAATGTGATTCATCTACTTTTACTTAAATTTCACTTTCATAACTTTTTAGAATGTGAGCATTTGTTTTTAACTAATTAGAAGTGTTAATTCAATTGTTTTTGCAAAATTCACTTTTACATGTTGTTTGCATACACAACCATCATACAATGAAAAAAATCCATTCTCTCCTTTTTCTCTTTTTTTAATCCTCAAAAAAATCTTAACACTTGGTAGAAACTGTAAATGTCCCTACATCAGATTGCTTCACAAACCACTGGACAAAGTAAACTGCACTGGTTTTATTTTATTATTGTTATTAACATGAATGTTTTAACAACTGATTGTTTTCATGATTTATGATGTTGTTCTTTTAATACAAATGAAGTTCAGTGTTAAATCCAAGCTGAATCAAAGGTTTGTTTAAAAGGGAAATATCTTGTTGTTTTTTAATAAACATTCAAACAAGTTTTTAGTAGTTGTTTTACATTTTCTCACGTCTGAAATACTTTACATTTTGATTTAACTTTTTTTAAATACTTTAAACGTTGTTTTTTTGTTTTCTGCAAATTATCATTTTCATAAACAGCCTAGCTATGTTTTCAGCTGAACTTGTTTGATAAAGAGTCAGTTTGTTAGAGTGGATGGTGTGTATGTTTTTATTACTGTCATGGTTGCAGTTGTCATCTTTGTTGAGGTTTCTTAAAGGGTTGTCATGGTGTGAATCAGCCTGTA